>CAMRHE010000011.1:1800000-2370000 GCA_947044405.1 Leptodactylus fallax | reverse complement strand
AAATCTCTGAGACAACTTTTTGTATCCTTCCCCTGAACAACTATGTTGAACAATCTTTGTTTTCAGATCATTTGAGAGTTGTTTTGAGGAGCCCATGATGCCACTCTTCAGAGGAGATTCAAATAGGAGAACAACTTGCAATTGGCCACCTTAAATACCTTTTCTCATGATTGGATACACCTGGCTATGAAGTTCAAAGCTCAGTGAGGTTACAAAACCAATTTTGTGCTTCAGTAAGTCAGTAAAAAGTAGTTAGGAGTATTCAAATCAATAAAATGATAAGGGTACCCACATTTTTGCACCGGTCAAATTTTGGTTTAATGCATATTGCACATTTTCTGTTAGTACAATAAACCTCATTTCAATCCTGAAATATTACTGTGTCCATCAGTTATTAGATATATCAAATTGAAATGGCTGTTGCAAACACCCAAATATTTAGAACTAAAAATGATTAAGATTAATAGGGGTGCCCAAAATTTTTCATATGACTGTAATATCTTCATTTATTTTGCTTGCAATGAAAAAACGCAAAAGAGAATGAAAAAAAAAGTCAAATCATTGATCATTTTACACAAAACTCCAAAAATGGGCCGGACAAAAGTATTGGCACCCTCAGCCTAATACTTGGTAGCACAACCTTTAGACAAAATAACTGCGAACAACCGCTTCCGGTAACCATCAATGAGTTTCTTACAATGCTCTGCTGGAATTTTAGACCATTCTTCTTTGGCAAATTTCTCCAGGTCCCTGAGATTTGAAGGGTGCCTTCTCCAAACTGCCATTTTGAGATCTCTCCACAGGTGTTCTATGGGATTCAGGTCTGGACTCATTGCTGGCCACTTTAGAAGTCTCCAGTGCTTTCTCTCAAACAATTTTCTAGTGCTTTTTGAAGTGTGTTTTGGGTCATTGTCCTGCTGGAAGACCCATGACCTCTGAGGGAGACCCAGCTTTCTCACACTGGGCCCTACATTATGCTGCAAAATTTGTTGGTAGTCTTCAGACTTCATAATGCCATGCACATGGTCAAGCAGTCCAGTGCCAGAGGCAGCAAAGCAACCCCAAAACATCAGGGAACCTCCGCCATGTTTGACTGTAGGGACCGTGTTCTTTTCTTTGAAGGCCTCTTTTTTTTTCCTGTAAACTCTATGTTGGTGCCTTTTCCCAAAAAGCTCTACTTTTGTCTCATCTGACCAGAGAACATTCTTCCAAAAAGTTTTTGGCTTTCTCAGGTAAGTTTTGGCAAACTCCAGCCTGGCTTTTTTATGTCTCTGGGTCAGAAGTGGGGTCTTCCTGGGTATCCTACCATAGAGTCCCTTTTCATTCAGACGCCGACGGATACTACGGGTTGACACTGTTGTACCCTCGGACTGCAGGGCAGCTAGAACTTGTTTGGATGTTAGTCGAGGTTCTTTAGCCACCATCCGCACAATCTTTCGTTGAAATCTCTCATCAATTTTTCTTTTCCGTCCACATCTATGGAGGTTAGCCACAGTGCCATGGGCTTTAAACTTCTTGATGACACTGTGCACGGTAGACACAGGAACATTCAGGTCTTTGGAGATGGACTTGTAGCCTTGAGATTGCTCATGCTTCCTCACAATTTTGCTTCTCAAGTACTCAGACAGTTCTTTGGTCTTCTTTCTTTTCTCCATGCTCAATGTGGTACACACAAGGACACAAGACAGAGGTTGAGTCAACTTTAATCCATTTCAACTGGCTGCAAGTGTGATTTAGTTATTGCCACCACCTGTCATGTGCCACAGGTAAGTAACAGGTGCTGTTAATTACACAAATTAGAGAAGCATCACATGATTTTTCAAAGGGTGCCAATACTTTTGTCCACCTCCTTTTTTATGTTTGGTGTGGAATTATATCCAATTTGACTTTTTGACAATTCTTTTTGTGGTTTTCCATTGACGACAAATTAAATGAAGATATTATTACCAAAGCATTTGTGATTGCAATCATTTTCTGGAAGAAATTGAGTATTATCTGACAGAATTGCAGGGGTGCTAATACTTTTGGCCAGCACTGTAGATCAGGCATTCTTGGACACAGGGATACCTGATGTGTATGTGTTTCACAATAATTTTTTAGTTTTATATGTATTCTAGGGAAAGGGGATGATTTAAAAAATTTTTTTTTTTTTTTTACTATTTTATTACATCCCCCCTTAGGGGGCTTGAACCTGCAATCATTTGATTGCATGTCCCATTCTATACATTACTATTGCGGCTGGCTGGTCATACACCAGCCGCAATAGTAATACAGTAATACCTCGTACACTCGCGTTTGCGAATTCACAGATTCACAATATTTTTTTGGCAACTAACATATATAGATTTTGCTCTTTTTTTCTCAGATCTGTGAAATTTAAAAAAAAAAAACACCTTCGCTATTGGGTAGTAGCGTCCTGTTCGTTACGTACCCGGTAATTAGTTTCATTTTACTGTGAGTGTATAAGAAAAATGAATGAATGTATTAATATACAGTACTGTACAGTATACTTTAGTATACTGTACAGTACTGTAGGGTAAAGTTTATTGATATTTAGGGGTTAAACATTAGAAATCGGCATTGTAAGCACTTCTAATTGCTTGTACCAAACATTTGCGATTCCTCGTGATCCGCGACCGGTTCTGGACCCTAACCTCGCAAATGTACGAGGTATTACTGTATTACTATGACAGGCCTGGGAGCCTTCATAAGGCTCCCGGCTCTCACAGGAACAGGTCAGCTCCTGCGATCGCGCTGCGCAGGAGCCGGCCTGCTTCTTCAAAGGTATGGGGCTGGTCCCCGGGGGCTACTTTTTTACTTTATTACTTTTTTACTTTTTTAAAGTAGTAATGCCCAGTCTGATCGCGGACATTTTAGCTCTGGGTCTGCACTGTACATTACAGAGTGAGACCCGGTAGCTATGGCGACCGCTCTGCAGTCTTGTAAACTGAGAACACAGTTATCGGCACAGGCGGCGCGATGACGTCACAACATCGCGCCTCCTACGCTGAGACGCTGACTTCCTGTGCGTGGACCCTGCGCATAGAGCGCGGGTGGAAGAAGAGAAAGCGGCGGCTCCATTCGTCATGATCGCTGGTAGGTGAGTATAACTTATATTTGTTTTGTTTGAGTTTAGTTGTGGGTATTTTAATAGTATAAGGGCTTGTTAGGAGGGGGAATTATAACTATAAGGGAGGGGACATTATGAACATAAGGGGGGTCATTTATATAAGATTTATTACTGGGTACAAGGGGGGAGGTTATTTATATTAGGAGGCATTATGAACATAAGGGGGTGGTCATTGATATAAGAGGTCATTAGGGGTGCAGTATTTATGTCAGGGGAAATCAGGGGCATAATATGAGGGGGCAATTAATTTAATTAAAGTGACACTTGGGCTTTATTAAGAGTAAAGCCTCACGTAATGGGCTGCAGCAAAAAAGCGCTGCAGGAAAAATCGCAGTGTCCGCTGCACACATTTTTCCACAATGTGTGGATGGGATTTGCTAGAATTCCATCCACTTTGCAGGATCTGTAAAATGCTGCATTTTTTTTCCCATGGCGTTTTTGCCACGTGGGGCCCCATCCCATTCCCACTTTGTGGTAAAATATGCGCAGCGGACACGCTGTGATTTCCAAAACAGTCGTGGTTTTGGAAATCGCAGCATTCCTATGGAAACACTCCCGGTTTCCTTATAGATATAATTGAAGCAGAAAGTCCGCAGAGGAAACCTCTGCGAACTTTCTGTGCAAAGCACTGCGGGAAGAACAGCACTTTTTTGCTGCGGGACGCCACATGGGGCCTTAGCCTTAAGGAGTTTTCCAGCTCATTTTTAATTGATGATCTATCCTCAGAATAGATCATCAATAATAGATAAGTGACTCCCCACTGATCAGCTGTATGAAGAGGCTATGGCGCCAGTTTATATCACACGCTGTCTGTTTATAGTGACCATGTGATGTAATTACAGTCTTGTCACATAGACGTGTATAGGACAAGACTGTAGTTACATTACATGCCACTATGAGATGAATGACACTGTGTAAATAGAGAAGGGGTCACGGTGCTTACACAGATACCATGGTTCATTCAAACGGCTGATCCTGGGGGTCCCGATTATTGGAAAACCCACTAATTATTTTTACCTTTTGTTTACTTTTTAATTAGGAAACACCTGGGGCATTATTAATAAGGGGCACTATTTATGGGGGTGCACAGGGAAGTTATTAATTTAAAGATGCACTTGTGGGTATTATTCATTATGGGGGGGTTATATTATATATTTTATAATTGGGTTAACAGCAGGATGGGTGTGCAGGTGAGGACAATGTGGGTCAGGTGCCTGGAAAAGTGAGGAGCCAAAAATGTCTGTGCTGCAAACTTTACAGAGACTAGGGAATGTGAATGATTAGTCAGAGTCGTCACCGGTAAGTCTCTAAATATTACTGCCCTGTATTTGCCTAAATCGTCTGCAAAGCCCTGTGTAGATCAGATATATACCACTATACGGTCACCGTATAGTGATAATATCGGTATACCTAAGTTGGGGGCCCACTTGGACATGTTCGCCCCCCCTGTGCTGTACCCCTAGCTACACCTCTGATTGGCCCATATTATCTGAGTTTTGAACTTAATTTAGCAGTATTGAATTTATAATTTTACTTTGAATGGTAGTAGAGGTGATGAAAATAGGGGCGTCAGGGTCTAGAAATCCAGACTGCTTCTAGTAGGTTAGTGGTTACTTAGAATTGCCATTGTAATAAAGAGTGTCACTGTTGATAAAAACATTACCATTAGAACACAGTGACATATTTTAAAGGTTGAGGACAGTAGAGATTTGTTTGGAAATGACTACCCATGTAGAGAATGCTTATACAAAGAGTGTGATCTAGAGATAACTGAGGCTCAAAAAGGCTATTATTCTGTTAGTCTTCAAAATAATTTATTGAAAGTGGACCTCATATGGTAAATTTTCTACTATAACTTTTCATTTTGATTAGAGTCGCTGTTAAGAATAAACATGTGGTCTTAAATATATTAATTTAGAGTGTATGGGTGTACAGAATGTAATTGCGTAGATTATTCTGAAGGAAGTGATATGCATTGCTCTAATATTTTATGAAAAGTGAAATTGTTTTATTACTGTTATGTCTTGGCATATCTGAAAATGTAATAAATATATGGGGCAGATAACAAATGCTTATAAACACAGAAAGCTCTCTGTATCAAATGATAAAATTTTCAAATATACTGGAATAAAGAACAGCATATAAATTCTTGGATGGATTTCACCAGGCATAGGTCTTAGGACAGGATGATGCCTAACCACCTGTATATGTGAAAGACATACCTGCATTTTTGTCCTTACTATTTATTTAAGTGGTTGCAATAAAATCCTACAGCCATGTAAAAATAATACATTGAGACATTTTTACTACTGTGTTCTTTATAAAATGTGTAGTGTTTTTATTAACTTTATTGATAATGCAATTGTTTGTAAAACTGTGTTCTGACCTGTCTTCCAGCAAGTAAGTAAAATCACCTAATATATCTAGTACTAAGAACACTGAACAGTACCATGTGTACCTAGCAGTCTTGACACAAAATAGATTCCTACCACTTATTTTTAATGATTATGTGATTTTTAATGCTATACATTATATATGAGTAGAGAATCTATGCTCTGAGCAAGATGTGTCTGTGGTCAAAGGCAAGCATGAGTATTTCAAGAAGAAAGCTCCGGTCATCTTTGTTAACAAAACAAGTTGAATGTTGAAATTCTGACATGAAACAAATAAAAAATGGTTGCACTGTTATTTACAAAGTGGTTCCATATTGAACACTTCCAAAAATAATAGTTTATTTTTTTGTACAACTCAGACACATCCTTACATTAGAATATAACTAGACAGCAAGGATAAATTAGAAAATGCTTTGGTTCCTTCACAGGCTAATCATAGATATACAGAGAGAGGGACCTTTTAAGTTTAATGATACCTGCTCATTAAATGATGCTAAACACTAAAATATCACGAACAGCGGGGAATTTTCAGTTTACATTAGAGAAAAAAATAAAAGGGCAAAAATGACTGAAGTTGGTCAGTTCAAGCTGATAGGGCACTTCAAATGAATAACAGAAGAATAAAAGAGACACTCTAGGTTAAATTAGGTTCTCCTATGCCTTTTCTTGAAAGTGCTCAACTTCACAAATTTTATTTGAATTAACTAACCTACCAAAATCAAAGGCTTAAATAGGGGTAAAGTTAAACATGTATCTATACCTCACTGTAATCCACCCATTATGTGCAAGATACAATTATAATGTGTTGTTCTTCTGGTGGATGGTGTTTAAAGGGTGTATTTTCTCCCTCTTTAGCCAAGCAAATTTACATGTTTGATACAGCAGGGGATCCACATTTGCATTACAGAATACAATTACATAGACCTTCAACATATTTCATGTGATAATCCTGGTGTGGCAGAGAGATTCCTAGTGAGTGATTTTCCTGGTTATTTACAATTTATTTCTGAGACTTAATCCTTCTGATATCAATGTAAAATTTCCCAACCTCAAAGAACCAAGAAATCTCAGTATGGTAATACAATATCTGTATATTAAAACAGAACTAATTTCCCCTTACAGTGCTTTAATTATGTCTTGAATTGAACATGTATAAAAAAAATTAAAAACAAGTAAGGTTGTATCAGTCACCCCACAATGCTATGGCATTTGCTCTTTAGACAAGAATATGAAGGCATTCATGACTGGCAAATTTCCAAGTTCAAGTTTTCTTTTGTAATGAATATGAATTAAGAAAAAACAAAGCCTGAGAACAACTTGTATACAACCTATTATTGATGTACTCTATTATATGCTACACTGAGCCTAAGAATTTTTCTTGACAAGATTAGCAAAATGCACTCACCCCAAATACTACAGAACATGTTAAATATTACAAATATGCTGAAGATAAGACATTCTATTAAAATTCAGAAGTCCTCTATGATAATAAACAAACACATATCTAGCTCCTGCTGTATATGGCAACAAGCACAAATTATGTGATTTAGTAATTTTTATTTTATGTCAGTATACAAGGAAAGTGAAATTCTCACTCTTGTTGGTATTATAAAAGAAAATATATTACATGCTTTTGAGACAAATTCAAAATAGAAGAAAATGAATTGAAGGGGGTGTGTAGGGTTTGTAAAATATGGCTGCTTTCATCCAGAAACAGAACCTTTCCATGATTTTTGTCTAGCATTGCATCTCAGCTTTATTAGAATTAATTGAGATGAGCTGCAATGTCAAACACAACCTGTGCATTGGTGTGGCACTGTTTTTAGAAAAAAAGAGGAATGTCTGATCTTAAATATTAAGGTACTTTTTTCTCCACAACTTTCAGCCTAAGGCCCTACGTAGCAAGCTGCAGAAAAAAAAGGGCTGAGGGAAAAACTACGGTAGAAACACATTGTGGTTTTTCTCGCAGTGTTTTTCACAGAAAGTCCGCAGAGTTTTCCTCTATAGACTTTTAACTTCCATTATACCTGTACGGAAACTGCCAGCATTTCCGTAGGTATAACTGACATGCTGCGATTTGCAAAAACGCAAGCGTTTTTTTTAAATCACAGCACTTTCGCTGCGGATTATTTTCTGCAATGTGTGGATGGGATTAGTCAGAATCCCATCCATTTTGCAGTTAATGTACAATCCTGCGGTTTTTGCCAAATCATGGCGTTTTAATGTGAAATTGTGTGGTTTACTTTATTTACATGTAATTAATCTGAATATCTTAATTAAGAATTTGTCTGGTGTCAAGTTAAACTTCCCTGCCTCTGTAGAAGCAGTAATTTCACACAGCATTTCGAAGGAAAAATACAGTGTTTTTTCCTGCTGTTTTTTTCCAGCATTTTTGTTCATAAAATGATGTAGCTAGACATTAGCTATAATGTAATATGGAAATATGAAACATACTACAGTTTACTTTTTGTGTAGGTTTTATTCACTTTTAGAACCTTCTTTGGGTCAAAGTCCTTTTTTAATACAGAAATGCAGAATTCTGTATGTGTGGCATCCTTTTCATGGCCCCTCTCTAGGAAAAAAAAAAACACAACATAAATGTCTATATGGCCAGGGCCCTACGTCCACGATTTGGCATAAAATGCAGCATTTTACATTACCTGCAAAGTGCATGGGATTCAGACTAATCCCTTTCACACATTGCAAAAAAATATCTGCAGCAGAAAGGCTGCAATTTCAAAAACCGTCACGTTTTTGTAAATTGCAGAAGTCAATTATACCTATGGAAAAGCTGGCGTTTTACGTAGAGGTATAATAGGAACAGAAATTCCACAGAGGAAAACTGCGGAAAAAAATGTGATGTGTTTCCGACGCAGTCTTTTCAACAGCGCTGCGGCTTGCTATGTGGGGCCTTAGACTATAGAAAGGTCGAACAAAAATGGTTGTAAAACAAACATGATTTTTTTTACAAACCGAAAAAGTCCACAAGAAAATATTTAGGAAGATGACCTACTGTAATCCTGGTAATAGCCACAGCATCATCAGTTTAGACTACTGCTTCCCCAAATTGTAATATTGGCAAAATTGAACCATCACAAACTCCATACACTACATTAATGCCATGAGAACAGTAGCAAAGTAAATACAGCAGCAGGCACAACAGCTACTATCACTTATCAGTGTCTGTCCGCTCACTCTTTTTGGAGCTGAGAATTAAAAGAGGAGCAATAGGGCAATGGAGAAAACTGGTTCATTTATTTTTTTTATTTCTCTTTCCCTACTAATAGTTACTATACCACATGAGGAGAATAGATAGAGTGGGAAATGCTAGAAAGTAATAATCAGTTATTTTTTTAAGAACAACATAAAGCACATACAGATATTCTTGTTTATAAAAGATCTTCATTGGTAGCAAAGGTCACTTTAAAAGTCAGTGTTCAACCATTAAAACATTTACTGTAAATATGGAACTGACATCTCTTGACGATGCATTGTTAGCCTTTAGCTGTTGTAGTTTAGGGCATTTCATTATATATTTACATTAGCTTTTCTGTGCAGAAAAACTACCATCTGGAGCTGTAATTAACATACCACCTGGAATTCATGTTGTGTCTATACCAAACCTGTTTAACCACTCACTACTGAATGAACCATATATTATGAATTTAAAAGAGTGGCGCAGATTTACTAAGCTAAATGCGCCAGGGTTCTGGCTAAAAATGGCCTACTTGCTGTACACCACTTTTATTATGTGTTATATATACTTTTTCACCTTGTCTGACAAGGAAGTATTTTACAGAAAAGGGGCATAGATTGTGAAGCTACAATGTGCACCAAAACTAGTCCAGCAGCTCAGCACGCAAAGGAGATGAGTTCCAGACTCATCTATAGTAAGTTACATGCTATTAAACTTAAGAACAGAAGAACAACTTGAATTGATATAGTCAGGACATGCTGGTGGTCCCAGAGCTAGTGACAGGTTCTCGCTAAGGTCCCACACAGCGAATCGCTGTAAAAAAAAAAAAAACGCTGCAGAAAAAAACGTGGAGGAAACGCATCGTTTTTTTCTGCAGCATTTTTAGCAGAAAATCTGCAGAGTTTTCCTCTGTGAACTTTCTGTCTCTATCATACCTATAGGGAAAACTCCAACATTTCCATAGGTATAATTGACATGCTGCAATTTACAAAAATGCAACGGTTTTTGAAATTGCAGTGTTTGAGCTGCAGATTTTTTTCTGCAATGTGTGGATGGGATTAGCCATAATCCCATCCACTTTGCAGGTACTGTAAAATGCAGATTTTTTTTTCCGCTGTGTTTCAGCTGCAGCCAAAACTGTGCATTTTCTCAACCTAATGGTGATTATCTTTCTGTACACAGGTCTCAGTAGGCATGTGAAAGCACCTAGGTTTCTCCCATAGTGTCAAAAATGTAGAAATGACAGTTGAATAGAATATATCATGAACTTCAGCCTTATGCTCACCAACAGTGAACTACTTTACTTTGGAGCTATGTCTAAGTTTTTGCTTTCTAATTACATTTATATGTCATATGTGTGATGTCGTTGGTTGTCTGGCTTCATCTACGTTTTATGTTTCCTTTTGTGGATGAAGATCATAATATACTGAGCTATTATGTTACAGACTGTAATATGCTGCATGTTCTCAGTGAGGGGCCCCGGCCTAAATAAAAATGGACATCACAGGCAATAGTTTAACCTAAAAGGCTATTAAGGCTAAGGCCACAAGTAGTAAAACGCAGCTAATAATGCTGCAAGGAAAAAATGCTGCAGAAACACAGTGGGATAAAATGCAGTAGAAACTTTTGCATTTTTCACCATCTTTCTGCTGCGTTCTTAAATTTTTGCCTCTTCTATGTATAAGTCTATTATGAATATACAGCGTTTTGCAGCATTTTTACAGAATTTTTTTCTGCATTATGGGAATGAGAATAAATTATGTGTAATCAAGTTTTATTAAAGATTTTCCAAAATAAAACACTGGATAGCGAGAACAAAATGAACAAGTAAACAGGTTGGGGGCGTGCAAGCCACCCAAACAATAGAAAATACAAAAACACAGCAAGGGCATGTGGTGGACCCACACGAACGAGCAAACGTCAGCATCATAGAGACAGATACAACTGCAGAGCAAAAATAATATACATTCTGCAATATGGGGGAGAGTCCATAAGTATAAGGTTATCATGACTCCCCTGGGCAACAAGGTAAAGAGACAACTGTGAACAAGAAGACAACTAAGGGGGGGACTAGGGAATACTAAATGGCAGACTAGGTCACATGTATAACTGGGGAGAAGAAAAGACACAAAACGGGGAGGTAAAAGAAGGGAGAGGGGGAGAGCCAGGGAGGGAAAATGTCCTGCCCTTCAGGGAAGGGAAAAAGGCTGTACTGCATTAGGTAAAGAGAGAGGAGAACTCAGATGACATCTGGAAGGAATGAGAATAAATTAAATCTCATCCACTTTGCTGGGACTACAAAAAAACAGTGTTTCTCCCACTGTTTCCACAACAGCTAGAAACACTGCAATGTGTGGTCTTAGCCTAAATCAGTTTTCTACGACCGTTGATGCTTGATCAGTGGAGGTCTAAAATTTGGGACGCCTGTAAATCATCTGACCATAAAAGTCAATTATACAATCGAGTGCAGTGACCCCTTTACTTGAACAAAATGGAGATGCAGTACCAGATAATTATGTTTTAGCTTTAAAATGCCCATTTTGGTACGTCGGTGCCATGTGTATGTACTTTGCAAAAAAGCATGGTGTGGGTTAAGACTTACAAGATGCAGCAACTTTTGTAATTGGTGGGGTGTGAATAACTCTTATTAATTACATATTTACAGCTAAAGAACATTTCAAATGATCCTTCAAACCTAGTGGTCTACTGAACATTTAACTAAAGCAGAATAATTCTCATAGCCTCAGTTAAGACAGTAGTTGCAAGTTGTATGAAGCTAGATAAAGTCTAAGAACTTATTCACATGACTGTATCATTTTTGCTGGATCTGGCAGCCATAAAAATACTGATGAAATTCAGTGATCTGACTTTTTAACCCTACCCACAAATTCATTTTTAATGGGCGGAATCACATGCATCACATGGCCATTTTTCACTATTGTAAGAATACGGCCTAACTCTTTGTATCTGTCAATGTACTATGTTCAAATTATTTCAATTTGATTGATTTGACAATTGTATTCTTTCCTACATACAACAGTGATAGTGGAATTTAGAAGTCTGGCACCCGATAAGCAATGGTATGAAGCTGCCAATATGAGATATTTCTAAAAAAAAAATCCACCCCAACCCCCTCAACCTCTTGAGAATCCAATGGTCAAACTGTTCTCTATTCTTTCTTTAAAATACAGACTTTCAATTTTTGGCATCACATGAAACAGAACTTTCTCTGATCTATATTTTAAATTTGAATTCCCAATTTTTATTATTCTGCCACTTGTTACTTTTTTATAAAGTATATGAATTCATAGAAACTAACCTATTGTTAATCACTTGTAAAAGGCATATGGGTTTTATAGGTAAATTAAACACACAGATTTATCCTTTATGTTACATACAACCACAGTATAAAACATATATAACTTCAAATTTTGTTTAAATGCTAAAGGATCTAAGCATTTTCGGGCAGATTCACTAAGACTAGAGTTTCATATGCCAGTCCTAATAAAGGGCCTGACATCTGCAAGGCACACCTGATTTATCAGAAGGCTCTAGTCTCTTCATAAATCAGGTGCATGCCATGTGACAGAATGGAAATCTACGCCAGTCAGTAACTGGCATGAGTTATAATAAGTATGTCGGAAACACACAAAAAAGGGCTCATATCAAAATAATCATAAATATAGAAAATGTAGAATCGCTTAACCAAAAATAACAAAAAAAATTCTACACCAGACATACTATAAAAATATATAATTTATTAAATACAAAAAATTACAAAACAAATACATAACAATAGGGGTAAATTACAAAATACAGTGCTGGCCAAAAGTATTGGCACCCCTGCAATTCTGTCAGATAATACTCAATTTCTTCCAGAAAATGATTGCAATCACAAATGCTTTGGTAATAATATCTTCATTTATTTTGCTTGCAATGAAAAAACACAAAAGAGAATGAAAAAAAAAGTCAAATCATTGATCATTTTACACAAAACTCCAAAAATGGGCCGGACAAAAGTATTGGCACCCTCAGCCTAATACTTGGTAGCACAACCTTTAGACAAAATAACTGCGAACAACCGCTTCCAGTAACCATCAATGAGTTTCTTACAATGCTCTGCTGGAATTTTAGACCATTCTTCTTTGACAAATTTCTCCAGGTCCCTGAGCTTTGAAGGGTGCCTTCTCCAAACTGCCATTTTAAGATCTCTCCACAGGTGTTCTATGGGATTCAGGTCTGGACTCATTGCTGGCCACTTTAGAAGTCTCCAGTGCTTTCTCTCAAACCATTTTCTAGTGCTTTTTGAAGTGTGTTTTGGGTCATTGTCCTGCTGGAAGACCCATGACCTCTGAGGGAGACCCAGCTTTCTCACACTGGGCCCTACATTATGCTGCAAAATTTGTTGGTAGTCTTCAGACTTCATAATGCCATGCATTACGGTCAAGCAGTCCAGTGCCAGAGGCAGCAAAGCAACCCCAAAACATCAGGGAACCTCTGCCATGTTTGACTGTAGGGACCGTGTTCTTTTTTTTGAAGGCCTCTTTTTTTTTCCTGTAAACTCTATGTTGATGCCTTTTCCCAAAAAGCTCTATTTTTGTCTCATCTGACCAGAGAACATTCTTCCAAAAAGTTTTTGGCTTTCTCAGGTAAGTTTTGGCAAACTCCAGCCTGGCTTTTTTATGTCTCTGGGTCAGAAGTGGGGTCTTCCTGTGTATCCTACCATAGAGTCCCTTTTCTTTCAGACGCCGACGGATAGTACGGGTTGACACTGTTGTACCCTCGGACTGCAGGGCAGCTAGAACTTGTTTGGATGTTAGTCGAGGTTCTTTAGCCACCATCCGCACAATCTTTCGTTGAAATCTCTCGTCAATTTTTCTTTTCCGTCCACATCTAGGGAGGTTAGCCACAGTGCCATGAACTTTAAACTTCTTGATGACACTGTGCACGGTAGACACAGGAACATTCAGGTCTTTGGAGATGGACTTGTAGCCTTGAGATTGCTCATGCTGCCTCACAATTTTGCTTCTCAAGTCCTCTGACAGTTCTTTGGTCTTCTTTCTTTTCTCCATGCTCAATGTGGTACACACAAGGACACAAGACAGAGGTTGAGTCAACTTTAATCCATTTCAACTGGCTGCAAGTGTGATTTAGTTATTGCCACCACCTGTTATGTGCCACAGGTAAGTAACAGGTGCTGTTAATTACACAAATTAGAGAAGCATCACATGATTTTTCAAAGGGTGCCAATACTTTTGTCCACCCCCTTTTTTATGTTTGGTGTGGAATTATATCTTATTTGGCTTTTTGACAATTCTTTTTGTGGTTTTCCATTGAAGACAAATTAAATGAAGATATTATTACCAAAGAATTTGTGATTGCAATCATTTTCTGGAAGAAATTGAGTATTATCTGACAGAATTGCAGGGGTGCCAATACTTTTGGCCATCACTGTACATCCACAATAAAGCATAGTACACATGGTAATGGAGGTGTTATATTAAATATATAAATACATAGGGATATGGCCACATAACATTAGGTCATATATATTGAAGTAAAGTGGAGACTGAAAGCCATAATGCAAAAATAAAGAAATATTCCCAAAAAGGACCAAGGTGATATAATAATAAATAGGCATACAGTCACCACCTATAACAAATCAATGAACAGACCAAGGAAATGTCCCTAAGTGTATAAGTAAAAAAGAAACCTCACATACCACGAGTAGAACGCGCCCCAACGCGCATTTCGCCAAGTATGGCTTATGTCGGGCCAAGTTAACCCAGGCCAGTCCCGTTGTCTGTACCGTTCTGCACACATTCACTGAAAGTGAATGTCGAGCAAGGCGCAGAATGGGGAATGCAGCACACTTTTAGTGCAAGAAACGGTCTTATGCCAAATGTATGCCACAATATCACCCATCTATACCGGAAAACTCATTGTTACAATGCAGTCTTCTGTAATAGATTTTTGGAAGCCACCTCTTTTTGTAAATAAGTATTCCACCCCCCATCCTGGTTCGCCAAATGTGGCTCATGTACTGTATTTCAATCAATCAGAATAATGAATATTTTGAAGACATATACTATTAATATATTTAAGAAAATTGGGTCTGCCTGAACCCTAACCTTTGTCATTTTACCTATGCCACATAAAAGGGTCAATATTAGTTAAAAATACAATGGTACACATGTTATAAGGTGTCATTTGAATTTGTAAATGCCACATACCAGTGCCCCACGCCTATAAATCTAATGGCCACCTGTTTTTGCAAGATTTCTCTACATCTGAAATTATTATTACTAGACATGTAACATTCTTAATGGTGGAAAACTGTTACCTGTGGCAGTTGTACATTTGCAAATAATTTCTTTCTCAACGTTCATGTGATATTTCAGGCATCAGTGAGCATTCTGCAAACATATATCATTACATAGAACTATGCCACAATTTTGGGAATTTAGTGCACAACTTTCATTGCAAAGACACTTTTTAGCCATGTGATGTGTCTTTATCAAGTGAAAGTGTATATACTTTCAAGATACTATTTTTATGGATTTATTTCACATATAATCTGTAAAATAATCTACAATTTCACTTTAATCATAAAAAAGCAAAAAAAAAAAAAAAAAAAAGAAAAAAACAATTTTCTTTTACTTCACTGAGTTCTCAAGTTAAATAGATAGGATTTCTAATTAGGCTGACCAGGCACTAAGGAACAACAACATATGCTCATGTCTTACCCACCTAAATTTGTACATTTGATTTGTGATTACCTTTAGCACAACTTTTAAGATCATTGTTATAATTCTTGATTTGATATGTTGTTTTATTAACTTTTTGGGCTCTGTTTTGAGTACTATATATGGTTGTACTTCCCAATTGTAGCTGAAATGAGTGGAGTTTGGTAAGGCATACCACTACAACAAATCTTTAACAAAGTTGTTCTAGTTAGGAAGATGCTTCTAGTCAGTTTGGGGCTTTAAATTGAGATACATTCTTCATTTTTGCAGGAATTTCAACTAATGGTCCAGGTTCTGTCTGGGTAGGATCTAGGAGAAAAAGGTTTAGATACCCTGATTTAAAGACACTTCATAACGGCTGTGTATTGTTATGATTCAGAGCAGGTGACTCTCAGAATGTTTTATTTTCCCAAAAAATGATTATAGAATTTTTCTACTTTCAACATACATTACATTCATATAAAGACTTTATGAGCAGGATTCATTTATTTAAATAGGTTGAATGTTCTAATTATAACCCATTCGTTTGAAGGAATCCTAACATTTCACTTCTGTAAAGCTATTGCTAAACACACTTTGTTCACCTACCCCCATTCAAACAGCAGACTGTGCAATGCTTCAAATGCATTGCAAGACTATTAGGTAATTTTTTTCTTTGTTTAATTTCAGTAGGGCTCAGTGACAGACATTCATCTTTTCTTACTGCACATGTTACTGCTCTACTACTTTCAGTGAGAACCTTATCCATTTCATAAATCCTGTTAATAAAATGGTTAGTGGTACAGCGTAAAATTTGCCTTGTATTTACATGAAAAATAACCTATTTAATTACATTATAAGCATCACTTTCTCTTTTTATTGAAAATAAAAAGTAATGCATAATGATTAAAATGGAGCAAACTGCATGAACAATTAGCTGCTTAGACTATCTACATTTAAGGGTTTTTATGTAAATTCGAGGACACCATGTAAAGCTAAATAATATTTATAGCACCTCCTCAGTGCTTAAGAAAGACTATCTAGGAATGTGATAATTGACTTTTTGCTCTCTATTTCACAGGAAGAAACTTATATAATTTAGGCAAGAATATGAAATCCAACTTAAAATGTTTAGCAGAATAGAAAAATTCCCTGGGTACAAAAGATATATTTTATAGGGCAGACACCAGACAAAGCATAATTAAGGAAGGTTCGAGTAACTTCTTTGAATAATATTTTAAAAACTGTCAGCCTAATTTGTCATGCTCTGTTTCTGAAGTTTTTACATTTTAAGATACTTTAGTCTATCGTAAAAGAATTGCTTGAAGCAACTGAAACTCATAATTAAGGGATATTGTGAGACCAAAGCAGTCTAAATGGTTTTTAAGAATATGAATTGTCCTAAAATAAGTCATTTTTAATTTAACATTTTATACAATGAAAACCATACAGCTATTATTTCATAAACCAGAGGGAATTACAAATTACTTTGTCCTTGAACATTCGTTGATGACATACACATATCATAACTGATCATGGAGAGTAGTCATAAAACAGTGCACATGTAGAAAAAATGTTCACAGATGTATATGCTGCACAATGCACATATAACATACACATATGCACATACTTGAACATTTATAAAGCTTAAATATATTCAATAAATAAATAAATAAACGATTATTATTACTTTCAATTTTATGTAAGGAAGTAAAGAAATATTTCTAGGAAATGGCATAATTTACTGATCATGGAGGTCCAACTGAAGGGATCTCCACCCATCAGTTAAAGGGGTTGTCTCACAATTACAACTCATCACTAGAGAGGAGTGAACTAGTTTGTAATGAGCTGGGCTCATTCAAAATTTTACAAAAATCTCAGGTTCAGTTCAAACCCGAGATTTTTGAAGTTCGCCATCTACGAATCCTTATTATAATCTGTACTCTCTTCAGACCCCAGAGTATAATAAGCAGATGTGTTAAAAGCAGAGGAAAGGTGATAAAAAATAATAAACACTTATACTCACCTTTGTTCACCTTTCCTAGGCTCCCTTTCAACATCTAGTGCTCCTTCACATGTGTCTTTAGCCCTCTTGTGGGCTCCTGGGTCATCATCAGTGGCCTATGATTATTTTTTCAGTGTTTATTTTTCTGCAATTCTGCTGGACCTCCATTTATTATACTCTAGGGTCTCTTCAGATAATAGCACTTCTGCTTCTGAATGGACAAGTTTAGTCTGATTGTAAACTGGCGGGCAAACCTTGTGAATATTCATGAGACAAATCTCACAAGGTTTGTCCATCTCTACTTTTCCTCTATCCTAGGATAGGTGATAACTGTCTGATTGATGGGGTTCCCGTTACTTGTACCCCAACATTTATGAGAACTAGGGTCTTGAGTCACCCACTTGAATGGGTACTTACTGTAGGCTGTGCAGCATAGAAAAGAATAGACTGAAGACATAGCTGTCATCAATATGACATACTGTTCATTGCTAGGCAACAAAAAAAGATATGTACTGTCATAGAAACTTTTATAAGAAAACAAGAGATAAACCATCACCAGATACCCCCTTGCTCCACTACCAGAATGACTACCAGTAGTAGTACCACACCCCCTGCTATTACTACCTCCAACACCAACTTCATTCAATGGGGCCAGTGAGCACGGTCTGCAAAACGGACAGGAATAGAAACTTCCCTGAGTTTTGCTCAGAGCCCGATACAACGTACCGTGAAAATACCCTTTTCCTTTTGGAAGAGTTATACTGTCTTGACTATTATTCCCATATTATCCATTTAGGTTTTATGAAAAACATGCATTTTCCACCAGGGAGGTCTTATTTGCATATTCCTTATCCTGCAACCAGAACAATTGTAAAACCTGTCCATACATAATGACAACTGAGAAGATAAAGGTCCTTAACCTGAATAAAGACTACAAAATCCGTGGTGCTTTTACTTGCACCACAACAAATTTGGTCGACTTACACACATGAACAAAATTGTTGGTACCCCTCGTTTAATGAATGAAAAACCCATAATGGTCACAGAAATAACTTGAATCTGACAAAAGTAATAATATATAAAAATTCTATGAAAATGAACATATGAAAGTCAGACATTGCTTTTCAACCATGCTTCAACAGAATTTTTAAAAAAAGAAAACTCATGAAACAGGCCTGGACAGAAATGATGGTACCCTTAACTTAATATTTTGTTGCACAACCTTTTGAGGCAATCACTGCAATCAAACGATTCCTGTAACTGTCAATGATACTTCTGCACCTCTCAACAGGTATTTTGGTCCACTCCTCATGAGCAAACTACTCCAGTTGTCTCAGGTTTGAAGGGTGCCTTTTCCAAAGAAGCTCAATAGGATTTAGGTCAGGGCTCATAGAAGGCCACTTCAGAATAGTCCAATGTTTTCCTCTTAGCCATTCTTGGGTGTTTTTAGCTGTGTGTTTTGGGTCATTATCCTGTTGCAAGACCCATGACCTGCGACTGAAATAAAGCTTTCTGACACTGGGCAGCACATTTCTCTCTAGAATCCCTTGATAGTCTTGAGATTTCATTGTACCCAGCACAGATTCAAGACGCCCTGTGCCAGATGCAGCAAAGCAGCCCCAGAACATAACAGAGCCTCCTCCATGTTTCACAGTAGGGACAGTGTTCTTTTCAAGATATGCTTCATTTTTCCATCTGTGAACATAGAGCTGATGTGCCTTGCCAAATATTTAGATTTTTGTCTCATCTGTCAATAGGACATTCTCCCAGAAGCTTTGTGGCTTGTCAACATGTAGTTTGGCAAATTACTTTTGTCAGATTCAAGTTATTTCTGTGACTATTGTGGGTTTAATAATAATAATAATAATAAAAAATAAACCCACAATGGTCACAGAAATAACTTGAATCTGACAAAAGTAATTTGCCAAACTACATGTTGACAAGCATTGTTTTTATTTCATTAAAAGAGGGGTACCAACAATTTTGTCCACGTGCGTAATTATAAGCACCAAATGTCCTACTGCTGGTCTAAATGTAGGAGAAACAGGGCAGAAACTTAGAATGAGAATGAACTCACATCATCATACAATCAAAGAGAAGAGGACATGAAAATTTCTGTAGTAAAAGGAAACTTCAAATCTCAGAGAGTATAAACTCATGACAACCTTTGATACACTCAGAACAGGGATGAATGTGTCTCATGGATTTTTGTCATTCTACATCACTTAAAGAAAATATTTCACCACCATTGCTATGCATAGCTCTTTTCATCATATAATAGATGCTGCTCCAATGATTCACTCTTGGAATTTTTTCTCTATCCCCCACTGTTCATGAGTAATAAATGCAGTTAGTTTTGGAGCTTGATATGCTATCAAGCACGAAAATTATATGCTGCCATCAGGCAGGAGCAGGCAAGGGTTGTGATTCTTAGCTCTGAAACTGACTACCTTTGAATGGAGCTCTGAGTCATGTCCCCTTTCCTGCTTCTGTTTGACACTGTCCACCTAACAGTACAGGGCCTAAATAGCATATCAGACACCAAAACTAACTGCATTGATTGCTCAGGAATGGTGGGAGCTAGAGAAATGGTCCTCTTTAAAGAATGTGGCCTTAGACCTGGGGAGGCATTACAATCAAGGATCAGATCTCAATCAGAGGACAATAAAACTTTCACATTCCTTATCTTGGAACTGATAGCCCTGTTTTACATCACTAGTTTTATTTACTACAGTATTACTATGTCCTGTTGTTTATAAATTGGGTTATACCATGTCTGATGAAGAGAGTCAAGTAGTCTCAAAAGCTTACTATTTGTCATCATATTTTCACTTAGCCAGTAAAAGATATCAACTACTGAAGTCTCTCATTTTTTATCTTTCATACACAGTTATACAGGATTAGAATACAGGTACTATGTAGTGCCCATATACAGTAGACTTATGGGGAGTGGTGCTGTGTAGTAGCCATATATATTATGCAGGTTTAGAGGAGTGGCCCTGTGCATTGTCCATATACAGTATAGAGGATTAGAGGAGTGAAACTGTGCAGTGTCCACATATAGTGTAGTAGATTAGAGGAGTGGTACTATGCAGTGTCCATATAAAATATACAGGATTAGAGCAGTAGTCTTGTGCAGTGCAGTGCTTGCTTTTATTCTGTAGATATAGACAGTGCACAGTACCACTTCTTTTGCCCTTTATGCAGGGTGTAATTTTCAGTATATGCTCTTATTCTGTATATAGAGACTGCACAATAACATTTATCTTGTCCACTATTCTGGGTGTAATTCTCAGCGTCTGCTTGTATTCTGTATATCTGGACACTACACAGTACTGCTTCTCTAGTCCTTTACAGTGGGTATGAAAAGTATTCAGACCTCTTTAAATTTTTCACTCTTTGTTTCATTGCAGCCATTTGCTAAAAGCAAAAAAGTTCATTTTATTTCTCATTAATGTACATTCAGCACCCCATCTTGACAGAAAAAAAAACATAAATGTAGATATTTTTACTAATTTACTAAAAAAGAAAAACTGAAATGTCACATGGTCATAAGTATTCAGACCCTTTGCTGTGACACTCATATTTAACTCACATGCTGTCCATTGTCTTCTGATCCTCCTTGAGATGGTTCTACTCCTTCATTGGAGTCCAGCTGTGTTTAATTAAACAGATTGGGCTTGATTAGGAAAGGCACACACCTGTCTATATAAGACCTCACAGCTCACAGTGCATGTCAGAGCAAATGAGAATCATGAGGTCAAAGGAACTGCCCAAGGAGCTCAGAGACAGAATTGTGGCAAGGCACAGATCTGGCCAAGGTTACAAAAGAATTTCTGCAGCACTCAAGGTTCCTAAGAGCACAGTGCCCTCCATTATCCTTACATGGAAGAAGTTTGGGACGACCAGAACTCTTCCTAGACCTGGCCGTCCAGCCAAACTTAGCAATTGTGGGAGAAGAGCCTTGGTGACATAGGTAAAGAAGAATGTAAAGATCACTGTGGCTGAGCTCCAGAGATGCAGTAGGGAGATGGGAGAAAGTTCCACAAAGTCAACTATCACTGCAGCCCTCCACCAGTCAGGGCTTTATGGCAGAGTAGCCCGAAGGAAGCCTCTCCTCTGTGCAAGACATATGAAAGCCCGCATAGAGTTTGCAAAAAAAACACATGAAGGACTCCCAGACTATGAGAAATAAGATTCTCTGGTCTAATGAAATGAAGATTGAACTTTTTGGCGTTAATTCTAAACGGTATGTGTGGAGAAAACCAGGCACTGCTTATCACCTGCCCAATACAATCCCAACAGTGAAACATGGTGGTGGCAGCATCATGCTATGGGAGTGTTTTTCAGCTGCAGGGACAGGACGACTGGTTGTAATTGAAGGAAAGATGAATGCGGCCAAGGACAGAGATATCCTGGAAGAAATCCTCTTCCAGAGTGCTCTGGACCTCAGACTGGGCCAAAGGTTCACCTTACAACAAGACAATGACCCTAAGCACACAGCTAAAATAACAGTGTAGTGGTTTCGGAACAACTCTGTGACCATTCTTGACTGGCCCAGCCAAAGCCCTGATCTCAACCCAATTGAGCATCTCTAGAGAGACCTGAAAATGGCTGTCCACCAACGTTCACCATCCAACCTGATGAAACTGGAGGGGATCTGCAAGGAAGAATGGCAAAAGATCCTCAAATCCAGATGTGAAAAATTTGTTGCATCATTCCCAAGAAGACTCATGGCTGTACTAGCTCAAAAGGGTGCTTCTACTCAATACTGAGCAAAGGGTCTGAATACTTATGACCATGTGATATTTCAGTTTTTCTTTTTTAATAAATTTGCAAAAATATCTAAATTTCTGTTTTTTTTTCTGTCAAGATGGGGTGCTGAGTGTACATTAATGAGAAATAAAATGAACTTTTTTGCTTTTAGCAAATGGCTACAATGAAACAAAGAGTGAAAAATTTAAAGGGGTCTGAATACTTTCCGTGCCCACTGCATGTAGGGTGTAATATTCAGTATCTGCTCATATTCTTTATATACCGAGTATATTCAACTGTCACCACTGTGTTACTGGGCCCTTTACAGTGATAAACACCATACTTTTGTTATATATATCCCTTTTGTAGATTTGGAGTAAAACACTGCTCTTGCTGCTTAAAAAGGATGGTTGAAGGAGGGGATCAATTCCCACTGAAAATTGTGTGTCTGTGGAATGGAGTATAATTCAAACTGCATGTTCGGTATGCCTGGACTAGTAATAGTGTTTGGCATCACTTGACAGACATATTATACCTACCAAGAGTTATGGCATATTCTCAAAATATGTCATATCTCTCTGGATTTGATGAATTGCATGAGCCTGCTTAGTCAAGTGTGGGAGGTTCCAGAAAGTAGGTAGGGTTGAGAGTCCTTCATAAGGGATGAGGTACATGAATTCTGGGTCAGATATTTGAGATACAAACTACTTGTAGATCTGCTCAACTACTTCCTGTTGTAGTCCCAGCCAGGCTTTTGTTTTATTTTATCCCCATTTTATTTTACATTGTTTGCTTCTATATGTCATGTTTTTGTTACATCTTTTTGTTAAGCACTATACTTTTTGTGTATATTAAATCTAAATGTCCCCAGAAGCCTGAAGATAGTAAATGTCACTTAGGCTTGTTACCTTTTTTGTTGCTATTTGTGCGTGGTTTGGGTATATCAATCACTTGCCTACTGTAAAGTGGTGGGTGTTGGCAGCTATTTGTGTGGATGTGTTCAGATGTGGAACTGTGTCACTCCTGTGTGGCCAAGTGTGATAGGTGAATGTGGAAGGTAGTTTGGAAGCAGAGTCCTCTTTTAAGGTGACATCTAGGGTCAAATTTTTGTGGTAAGTAGAGGTATGGATCCCTTGCAGAATTGGTTGGTTTTGAGTGGGATATATTTTTCATTAGAGGGATTTGTGAAAGTGGTGACAGTTCAATATGCTTGGGGGAGGTGTTAGAATTCCTTTAATCACACAGTACAGGAAAGGTGAATGGGTGAAGAAGAGTGCTGAAGAGAAAGATAAGGAGGTATGGTAGGTTGCATTGGAACCCATAATAGAACAAGAAGTGTCTTGGTACCTGTTATGTTACATGCGTAGTGGTCAGAAACAACACTATATTACCATTGTGTTTTCATAATAGATATATGTAAATATGTAGATATGTTGTAAAGTTAAACTGTGCTGCATATGTATATAATTACTAGGAGTCTATTCAAGTATTCATTTTAATTTGCAAATGAAAAGGCTATCAGCTATAGAACATTATATTACTGTTTTTAACAACTTAAAACTGCAAATCTCTTAATTAACAGTACATGAAATCTAGCTGCATACAATATTGTTTGGAAATATTATTTTAATAACATTAAGCTGTATAGTATGAACTACAATATTTACTCAATCATACAACTTTTATTCATATTTTTTCTTATAATCTTCATTAATAGATCACTTACATATTATTTTATCTCCATGGATGACACTGTATGCATTTAAGCATGAACTATAAAGAGGTAACGTGATCTTTTGATTTAAAATATTTAAAAGTTACTTCATTTTTTATACAACTTGTTGCTCCAAAGATGAATCATTGCTTACTCTTGTTAATAGTCTTTAATAAACAGCGAATTCCCTAAAATTGATATTATGTACCTTCTGGGTAGAATAGTACTGCACAACTGTAAAGCATTTATCACTATAGACAGTAATTGTTAGGACCGCAGCTGGCACCTCTGCAGTAGTGCTGTGAGGTGCCGCTACAGTCCTCACACACTTCGGCACTCTCGCTTTTCTAGGAGTCAACTTTCCTGCACTCACCTATCTATTTAGCCTCCCTTCCGGTGCTTTGCTCTCACTGTTTATTCATTTCCCCTGGGTGTCAGCTCCTCCTTGTGCTCTGTTCCGTTTGGCTTCCTTACCTCCTGCTCCTCATTCCTGACCTTCGATCCTTTCCTGCTGCTTCTGTGTTTATTGCTCCCCTCCTTTTGTGACCACGGCTTACCTTCCAGACCATCTCTCCTTTAACGCTGATTCTGTACCTCGTGACCTCCTGAAATGGACCCCGCTTGTTTTGACTCTTCTTACGTCTCCTCTTCTGGTACTACGAGATTTCCTGCTGCTGACACGGACTAATCGACAATTCTACTGCGCTGCTGCCACATTCTAGAGAAAACCTGTTATTGCATCTTCTCCAGCTTTCAGTATTCATCTGCCTCCAAACTTGCTCAGGTGAGTGGTTTTTGGATTCCGGGGCCCTTCTGTGACTTGTGATGTGCCGTGAATGCTGCGCCCTTAAGGTTGTTGTGGTTCTGGCTGAAGGTAGCGACCAAGTCCAACTCCACCATTAGGAGCTCTGGCGAAGACCTCTGGAGGCTGGATCCACTTTGGTTCGGGGGCGCTGGATGCTCAGCGCTGTTTTACCTTAGTGTACAGGGGCAGGTCTGGATTTCCTAAGACTGACTCTGTCCGGCACTGCGTTTGGTTCCTAACAGTAATATTATAAGACAGAACTCTAATTACTGAGCTGTGACTGTAACAAGCTGTGCATCTGTTTGTCCATCACATGACCATTTTATCTAATAGAAGTAAAGAAAGAATGACAGCAAACAGAAAACAGTGACAAATTGTATAACTTTTCATTATACAATCAATAACCTTTATTTCTGGAAACTGGACAACTAATTTAAGATTGTGAATTGAAAGGGCTCCTTCAAAATAATGATATATTTTTGAATCAATACAACTATGTAACATATGTGGTATTCACACACGCAGCTGCACAGCTCGTTACAGTCACAGTACAGTAATAAGAGTTCTGTCTTGTAACGAGCTTTGCACCTGTGTGTTCATCACATGACCATGGATTGATTTTTATCCACTGGAAGTAAGCAATGAATGACGACAAGCAGAGATCTACAATACCGTGGGGAATTGATACAGAAAGTTTATTGGAAAATTGTACAACTTTTCATTATGCGCACAATAACATTTACTTGATGAAATCAGACAACCTCTTTGAAATGAAATGAAATGAAATAAAATGAAGTGTGGTTAGTCACAAACAAGTAAACATTAGTTTAACTACATACCATGATAGTGACTTCTAAATAAATTCTGGTGGATAACTAATGAATTGAGACAGGGACATCAGTATTATAGCTTTATGATGTAAGTCAGTGTTAGTATTATGATTCAGATGCAAGGTAAGAAATGTACTGGTCTTTTGGAGAGCAGCAGCAGAAACAGGGGCTGACAACTGCGAGCAGTAGAAAATGCTACGTAAAGGTAATACACCACTGCGAGCCAAGATCGGCCTCAGACACCTTCACCAGAGCTCCTCGCAAGAAGAGATGGATGTTTGTTGAATCTGAAGACTGGAATTGTCACCAAAACAGATGAGTGTACTACAAATAAATGCACTGCAGCAGAAACCAAACACCATATCCACAAACTTACTCACAGGGACAAAGATAACTGAATGGTTGTCAAATCATGGGTCAGCAGCTGAAGAGGGCAACAAGAAACCAAATCACGAGACGAAGACAGGTCCAAAAAAAAAAAGCCAATAGTCAAATCCAATCAGGAACGCCCGAACAAAATCGCTAGAAAAGGTCAGTATTAGAGCAGTCAAATCAATGTCAGGAGCCAAGCAGGAAGTTGCAAACTAATTAGCCAGCAAAGCTGGGTGATAAAGGAGTGGCTTATAAATGCCTGCTCAGGAATCTTCCCTATGTTGTCATGGCAACCTTAAAGAAGCAACAACCAATCCTAACAGGAAGCTTCCTTATGTTGACACAGCAACCTTAGAGCAGCAACAACAGATGTAACATTCCTGAAAGTTAGATATTTATGCTTAACAAAATCCTTCCCTGCCAAAGTGCAAGCCACTTACCAGACTGGACTTAATTACTTGAATTATGAGATTAGCAAACTTTTATCATAACCATCCTAAAAGAAGCCACAAATTTAAAAACAAAATGGCCACATTCATTGTTTCACAACTTTTTGGGCCATTAGAGGGCTATTTACCCAAGAAAACAAATGTACAGTAGTTTGATTAGAAAACACATGAGTGTGTCCCATTAATAGAACTATCTGATTCAAAACAGTTTTTTCAAATATAGAAATTAGAATATATGTATATTAAACTAGTAAGCCTTGGCATAAACATTTAGGGTACATGAAAAGAACTCCAGAAATACTGCCGCACTATAAAGCCCTTACAGATGATGTTATGTGTGTTCAATACAAACCTGGTACATAATCTAGTCATGTCAAGAACATACAGTTGTACCTGAGGCATTCTTTAAGTGTGGAGAAAATGTGACTCAGATATTAATATAGGAAAGGATTTTTGAGAGTTAGTTTAGTCAAATAATGGAATGTCCCACTGTAGAAGGTAAACAGAAAACATAGAAAGCACTCTATAGTGCATGAACTCCAATATACAGTAAAACAGAGTAAAGTAGATGTCCTCACGTTAATCAGGCATTCTGAAGAATAGTGATCAACAGTATCCTTCCTGTGGTGTACATGGCTGTTGAGCCAATCTGCACAATTCTCCACATGTACCTAAGGAAAAGGTTAGACAGGCCTTGAAATGCAAAGTACATTTTGCTATTAACATTTTAGCTTACTCCATTTTGCTGATTATTGCCACATCCGTTGAATCCTGCATCATATACTCTTGTGAATATTCCAAAAGGTAGTAATGCCAGATACAATTACAGCATTAAAAAAAGGCTAGATGGTTTTCTAATGACAAATGGCAATGGGAGGTAAATAAAATTTAGAAATGGATTATGTGTGATTAATCTGAAATACACTGAACATGATAGATGGATGTTTTTCAGGATAAATAGCTATGTAAAGGTATCCATACATTTCAGACTTACTGTACTGAACCTACCAATTTTAGGATTTCAATATGGTCAATCCTTTGTCCTCAAGGTATATAAATCACTACCAAAGGTGTCTGGTAACAGATTATTATCTTGAAAACACATTATTATGTTGAAAACACATGCATGCTCAGTCAAACCAAAGGTGTATTAGTATGGAGAGCTTGTTCAGCTGTTGCCATACAAATGTCCAGTTGACATCTTTTGAAAATGTGTCAACAGATTAACTTTTGCCTAATCACCACCTCACTATGTAAATATACCAAAGTTTATGCTTTTAGTCTGAAATAGCCTTAAGGTGGTCATTTTGGAGTAAGGATTTTTTTTTTTTGTTTTTTATAAGACAAAATCAAAAAATAATTGGGCAATTTCCTTGATGATATGAAAAATTTGGCCTGTTCACTTGCTTTGCCTTATTTTATATATATACCCAACAAAAGAAAAGTTTGCAAATATGTGTGCTAATATGGCATCATATAGTGATTTTAAACACTGGAGATATATTAAAATAATAATATAATATTATAATAAATCAGCATGGACTAGAACATAAATGATTAAAACTTCACCTTTGCTGTAATCTAAGTTGCATTAAAATTGGTGATAAACACATATACTGTAGTCAAAGACAACAATTCACACATATGAACGTATATCTGCCAGTACGACGCCCATTTTTAGTTAATGGGCCAATTTTGTGAAAATCAGCAAACTGACATAGAAACAAAAATCAAATATGTCACATATAGCAAGATAAGGGGCAGTCTTACCATATCCTGATGATCTGTCTTAACATGAAATAGGGCTGAGGGTAGGCATATGTCCAAAAGGGTCCTCTTTATCTCTGGTACAACAAGAAACTTGCCTTGGTTGATTCCTGCCCTTACAAGGACAGTCCCAAGTTAGCCCTAAGTATCTCCCTATATTGTCCCTATAAATATTACCTCCCGCTGAGCCGGCCGGGACTCTTCAGCGGACTATTAACTCCTATTTTAGGTTTATTAGCAACAGAAATCCCTTTTTGGACATATCAACATACCACACAGAATGGCCTTCATTCAAGACATCCCTGGGCTTTTACATTACAAGTTATATTACAATCAATGCATATATTGGGGAAAGTAATGCTGAAATCTCATTACAAAGAGCTTTATATGAAGGAAGATTTATTTTTTAATGACTTTTTTTTCTGTAAAAATTTGAGGACCTTATATAAGATATAGAAATGTAATACATGCAACAGAAGTATTGGTATAGTATATGTGTGTGTAAAATGAATGGCAAATACATACAAATCATAGCTTCAAGATAACCAGTTCAGATAAAATACTTATTACACATGCTGCTTTGTACTTGGCTATGCTCCAAGTTTAAGAGAAGCCAATGATACATTTTTTTGACATGAAAATCACTGATCTATGTTTGGTCGTCATAGAATTAAGCAAGCTCTTGATATTCTGCTTCGAAAATGTCAGTGTTCAGTGATGGCAAACATGTTTAAAAAAGGCAAGAGATGTATTCTCAGTCAAATGTACCAGCACTGATTGCATCAGAGATTTTCCTTATTTTTCCATTGCTCAACTCAGGTGGTATTTATGTTAAAGGATTTGAGCTGATCTCAGGATACTGTTCTGTCAACATATCAGCAGACTTTAATAAAAGTCTTAAGAGCTATATTGGTTATTACTTGAATATTAAGCTACCATGGAGGATAAATTTTGAGGACATTTTTTATGTACATTTTTTATAAACACAATATTTTAATTGGACAAACATTTTATTTTATTTGGTTTTATTTTTAGCATCCAAATAAAGAAATTAGTATATAACTACCATCTTAATGGCACTATAGGTCCTAAGCTGGCCATACACATTAGCTGCGTATTGTCTGAACCTGCACATTTCTACAGGTTTGGAAAACCATCTAAAGAATATGATGGCCTCGCAACTATGCCCTGACGGTAGATATTGGAGGAGATAAGGATCAGGCAGTTGAATTTCAATTGTCCAGTTCTTTTGTTCTAGCGAATTTAAATGGTTTCCAAAGTCTGGCAGAATCATTCTACTATCTTCTTGCTCAATACACATGCTCAACTCAGCAAATCTGATACTCCACAGTACTGTATATGTTTTAGAAGTGTATGGTTCTGCAGAGGTCCTGGGGTGACGTTCTCAGGTTTCAGAAGACTCACTTGAGAGCTCCAAGAATTATGAATCCCAAGGTTTGCTTATTTGTGCTACTAGATGACATTCCTGCTATTGTGGCCACAAAGACCATGTATAAACTTGTACTGTACTATGCTATGGAGGTAATCCTTTCTGACTGCAAATATCATATAAATGCATATAAATTGCATAACTGATCTCCAGTTTAGTTAACTAATGAAATTTCTTTCAACCCAATATTACAACATGCTAACAAAAGCATTGAAAGGCTGGAATACACACCTTTCCCCATTCCCCACAGAGTGGTCACACATAGACACAAATAGAATAGTTAGCATATCCCATTGTGTTAACTTATCAGAAGGTCATATTAGTTTTAATAAAGTTGCTTAATTGGGGCAATGGAAATGTCCAGCTGAGAGGACAGGTAAGAGAGAACACATCTGTAACAGGCTCCCTTTAAAGGGGTTATTCCACAAAAAATATTTATCTTCTGTGCATAAGATAGAGAATTAACTGCTGATCGCTGGGGGTCTGACCAATAGTACCTACAGCTATTTCCAACTCTCCCATTGAAGTGAATGGTAGTGAGGGGCGCATCTGCATCCACCAGGTATTTGGCTTCCTTCAGCGCAGCTGCACTGACAACAGAGGTAAAGCACTCCTTGTTCTCAGCACTCAGACCCCCCACTGTTCAGCAATTTATCCTCTATCCATGGGATTTCTGTCCATTACTGTACTACGGGAAAAGGCCAAAAAAATAAAAAAATAAACCAAACATAATTTTGGGATACCTGCCCTGATACCTACCAACATCCTCTAAGTAAGAGAGTAGGAGCTGCTTTTGCTTCTAGGGGTATGGTTGGGAAAAAATGGCAGTCACTGCTCTTTTTTATGTAGCACCCATCCTAGACGGGCAGAGTCACGGGTGTGGTAAATCCAAGTTAGGGGCAGGGTTTAAAGAAGTGTTTTGGATATATATATTTTTTTAATTAGGCCGGGGAAGGTAAAAAAAAAAAAAAAAAAACATACTAAAAACATACTTATCTGTGCACAGTGCTCCTATGTCCTCCCAGCTCGGTCTAGTCCTGCTGCTCTGCTGTCTTTTATGCTGGAAGTCTTCGCCATCTGTGGTGTCCTGTGTCCCATCCACTGAGGTCGCTGATTGGTTTCAATGATCTATGGTCAGGGCGCGTTTTGAATCAAGATCTCGCTCCCAATCGATTGTATCTAGCTTATCATGTGGGGATCATTTTTTAGAAGGATGTATGGGATCTGGAAATGGAAATATTTTTGACAGCAAGGATCCTCTTCCTTTTACTCCTTCAACAAAATGAAAGAAACAAGCCAAGAGACATTATAAGTAATTAACTTTTCTAATTATGTGCTGACCAAATCCCAGCAAGAGGTCCTAAGCATGAGCCTGTTTTTCTCACCAACAGGTAACAGCTCCAAATGATAATCTCAGAATACATACAGTGGGGAAAAAAAGTATTTAGTCAGCCACCAATTGTGCAAGTTCTCCCACTTAAAAAGATGAGAGAGGCCTGTAATTGACTTCATAGGTAGACCTCAACTATGAGAGACAAAATGAGAAAACATATCTAGAAAATCATATTGTCTGATTTTTAAATAATTTATTTGCAAATTATGGTGGAAAATAAGTATTTGGTCAATAACAAAAGTTCATCTCAATACTTTGTTATATATCCTTTGTTGGCAATGACAGAGGTCAAACGTTTTCTGTAAGTCTTCACAAGGTTGGCACACACTGTTGCTGGTATGTTGGCCCATTCGTCCATGCAGATCTCCTCTAGAGCAGTGATGTTTTGGGGCTGTCGCTGGGCAACACGGACTTTCAACTCCCTCCAAAGGTTTTCTATGGGGTTGAGATCTGGAGACTGGCTAGGCCACTCCAGGACCTTGACATGCTTCTTATGAAGCCACTCCTTCGTTGCCCTGGCGGTGTGCTTGGGATCATTGTCATGCTGAAAGACCCAGCCACGTTTCATCTTCAATGCCATTGCTGATGGAAGGAGGTTTACACTTAAAATCTCACGATACATGGCCCCATTCATTCTTTCATGTACACGGATTAGTCGTCCTGGTCCCTTTGCAGAGAAACAGCCCCAAAGCATGATATTGCCACCCCCATGCTTCACAGTAGGTATGGTGTTCTTTGGATGCAACTCAGCATTCACTCTCCTCCAAACATGATGAGTTGTGTTTCTACCAAACAGTTCTACTTTGGTTTCATCTGACCATATGACATTCTCCCAATACTCTTCTGGAACATCCAAATGCTCTTTAGCAAACTTCAGACGGGCCCGGATATGTACTGGCTTAAGCAGGAGGACACGTCTGGCACTGCAGGATCTGAGTCCCTAGTGGCGTAGTATGTTGCTGACGGTAGCCTTTGTTACGTTAGTCCCAGCTTTCTGCAGGTCATTCACTAGGTTCCCCCGTGTGGTTCTGGGATTTTTACTCACCGTTCTTGTGATCATTTTGACCCCATGGGGTGAGATCTTGTGTAGAGTCCCTTATTGAGGGAGATTATCAGTGGTCTTGTATGTCTTCCATTTTCTAATTATTGTGTCAAACAGGTGCCATTACTACAGGTAATGAGTGGAGGACAGAGGAACCTCTTAAGAAGTTACAGGTCTGTGAGAGCCAAAAATCTTGCTTGTGTGTAGGTGACCAAATACTTATTTTCCACCATAATTTGCAAATAAATTCTTTAAAAATCAGACAGTGTGATTTTCTGGATTTGTTTTCTCATTGTGTCTCTCATAGTTGAGGTCTACCTATGATGACAATTAGAGGCCTCTCCCATCTTTTTAAGTAGAAGAACTTGCACAATTGGTGGCTGACTAAATACTTTTTTCCCCCACTGTATAATGTGGTCATCAGACCTAAAATATAACTTTTAATCAGGTCATTTAAAAAATATCAAAAATGCACTTGCTACACTTTGTATATATGACCCAGTGAAACTGTCTAGCAGTGTTTGTGGGTGTGGTAGTATTGTTTGCATTTGCAGTCCTGCATCTATAGTACTGGCATGTTACATATGGACTTTTGAGTATTGCTGGTGCTTGTGTGACTCCTATTAGTTATATCTTCACCTGAGGAGTCTAAGATGAAACATGCATGTCGGGAATGCGTGACCTATATTGTGGAGTTTTATGATTTATATTATATTTACCTATTGTTATTAAATTGCACTTGTATCCTTACCTTAGGGAGGGTGAGCACAGGGAGTGACCTAGTTCAGGGTCAGGTTCCTGTCAGGGGCACCTGCTATTTAGGGAAGTGGCTCCGAGTTAGTCTTTTAGGGCATTCTAGATTACCACTGCGTTAGAGGGCCATATTAGGGTAAGCATGATCTTTTACCGGGGCTCCTCTATATTCCTTATGAGCTTATATATGACTGTATGGTGGTCTCACCCTGATATCCCAGCAAACTATCATCTATCATCCATTCTGCAACTTCTGAATCACGGTAAGATCCGGCTGTTGTTATATATTTTTTGTCCGCCGTGCCTTGTAAGCGCTTATGAATATGGATGCATGATAGGACTATGTGGATACTGTTTATTACACATATCTGGACTTTATATTTTTGATATTTTTTAAATGACCTGATTAAAAGTTATATTTTAGATCTGATGACCACATTATATGTATTCTGATATTATCATTTGGAGCTATTGTTTTGTTGGAGATAATCTATATCTGTTTGTCGCATTGACGGTCTAGTAGGCCCTTTCTATCGGATCACCAACAGGTAAGTATGATTACTTTACTGTTGTGAAAGACCTTGAATTATTTGCCAGAAAATTACTTTTTAAAAAGCATTTTGGAAAAATTCACTAAATGCTAACGAAGATGAGGAGGGACAGGCCCTATGCGATCTTCAGGATCTATTAGATGAACAATCTGATGAGGTCTCTTGACTCCCTCTATATTTGTGTCACCGGTCACAGCATTTCTCCCCTTTGTCATTATGTCCTTCAGTGGACATATTTGTCAGATTGGTCAAGCAAGACTTACAACAACTCTCTAATGAGGGAGTTAGATTTAATCTTACTGCAGCCGAGCATAGGGCTATACAGAAATTGAAAAAATTGATAGACATAGTTATTAAACCTGCGGACAGAGGGGGAAATGTTGTGATCTGGCCATCTAATATGTACAAGGCTGAGGCATTCTGTCAATTAAATATGACCCAATGTTATCAACATCTTCCTAGTGACCAGACGATTCAATTTAAATCTGAATTAGATTTGATTCTCACTAATGGGGTGAGAGATGGGTTAATTTCATACCAATTTATGCAGGGCCTGGTAGTGGATTATATGGTAATACTTACCTTTTATCTATTGCGAAAGGTCCACAAAAACACATCAGTACTCCCCAAACGACCCATTGTCTCCGGTGTTGGGGGCCTATGTGAGAGAATTTGAAGATTTGTAGACTTTTATCTGAAAAAAATGTGTGGAAACTCTGCCTTCTTGCATACGTGACACCATGGACTCGTGTCGTCTAGATGGAATTCATCTGGATGATGACATTTTTCTTGGTGACTTGTGATAGTGAGGCCCTTTATACATCGCTATACCATGGTCATGGGAGACAAGCTTCCAAGTTCTTTTTGGAGATGACAAATTTGGATTTAGATCTAGTAGAATTTCTTGTTTAATTATTGGATTTTGCCTTGACTTACAATTATTTTATTTTTAAGGACTGCCTCCTCCTGCAGCTCCAGGGTACCACTATGGGGAGACTTGTGCACCCTCGTATGCCAATTTGTTCCTGGGGCTGTGGGAGAGGGAGGTGGTCTATAACGGATTTGGTGCTGTTCTCTCCTGGTCTAGGTATATTGATGATATACTCTTCATTTGGCAGGGTTCTACCTTAGATCTGGAGATTTTTTTGCATACCCACAATCAAAATGACCTCAGCATCCACCTTACATGGCAATTCAGCCATGTGAGGGTAGAGTTTCTAGATTTATTAATAGAAAAAGGTACAGATGGTATGATTTCCACTGATGTACTCCATAAATCAACATCAACTAATTCACTTTTACATGGTTCTCACACTATCCAAAAGTTAAGAGCACCATCCCAGTGGGTCAATTCCTTCAGATGCTGTGAAAGATTCTACAGAAGAGGATATAGAGACAAAGATATACAAAGAGGCCTTGTTAGAGCCTGTGATACGGAATGTAATTCCCTGTTGGTAAGTAAGACTAAAAATAAGCAGTATGTTACCCAACCTGTTTCTTTATCACCACATTCAATTCACAGTGGTTGGATGTGCGTGATATACTTCGAAATCACTGGCCAGTTCTACTCACAGATGGTGATCTGTCTAGGCAACTGGAGAAACATCCTTCTATTACCTGGTGGAGGTCACACAAATTACGTGACATCTTGAGCTCCAGTCATTATGTTCCATGGACGATCCCCAATGCCTTTGGCATTTCAGGCCCTAAATGGGGTTGTTACCAATGTGGGAGATGCAAGGCCTGCAGCTATGTGGAGCGAACCTCCTGTATACATAATGCTGACCAGAGCAAAGAATTAAAAATCATGCACAGCATTAATTGTAACACCTTGGCAGTGATTTACTATGCCACATGCCCATGCAATTAAATATTACTGTTATTGTGAACAGTTAAGCAAGTTGAAGATAAAATGATCTTCAAAAGGCATAGCAATAAAGATGACACATTCTCAAAGTATTTTATATTAAAAAAATTATTTTCAGATTTTACATTTTCAAAATAACAAAAAATGAAAATGGCCCAATGCAAAAGTTTGGGCACCCTGCATAGCTAGTATCTAGTAGCACCCCCTTTGGCAAGTATCACAGCTTGTAAACACTTTTTGCTGCCAGCCAAGAGTCTTTCAATTCTTGTTTGAGGGTTTTTCAGCCATTCTTCCTTGGAAAAGTCTTCCACTTCTGTGAGATTCCTGGTTCGTCTTGCATGCACTGCTGTTTTGAGGTCTAACCACAGATTTTCAATGATGTTCTGATTAAGGACTGTGAGGACATGGTAAAACCTTCAGCTTGCACCTTTTTAGGTAGTATATGGTGGATTTTGATTTGTGTTTAGGATCAAAATCAATTTGTAGAAGCAATCCTCTTTTCAATTTCAGCTTTTTTACAGATGGTGTTATGTTTGCTTCAAGAATTTTCTAAAATGTAATTGAATCCATTCTTCCCTCTACCCGTGAAATGTTCCCAGGGCCATTGGCTGCAACACAACCCCAAAGCATGATTGATCCACCCACAGTCTTAATGGTTAGAGAAATGTTCGTTTCTTGAAATTATGTGACCTTTTCTCTCCAAACATAGCTTTGATCATTGTGGCCAAATAGTTCTATTTTAACCTCATCGGTCTAAAAGACTTGTTTCCAAAATGTATCAGGATGTTTTAGATTGTCTTTTGCAAACTTCTGACACTGAATTTTATGGTGAGGACGCAGGAGAGGTTTTCTTCTGATGACTATTCCATGAAGGCCATATTTGTGCAGGTATCGCTGAACAGTAGAACAATTTACCACAACTCCAGAGTCTGCTAAATCTTCTTGAAGGTCTTTTGCAGTCAAGCAGGGGTTCTGATTTGCCACTCTGGCAATCCTACAAGCAGCTGTCTCTCAAATTTTTCTTGGTCTTCCAGACCTTATCTTGACCTCCACTGTTCCTGTTACAGTGTATCTCAATAAATTAGAATATCTTTGAAACGTTTATTTATTTCAGTAATTAAATTAAAAAGTGACCTCCTATATTTTCTAGATTCTTTACACACAGAGTGCTCTATTTCAAGTGTTTTATTTCTGTAAATGTTTATTATGGATTAAAGATAATGAAAACCCAAATCTAAGAAAATTAGAGTATTGTAAAAAAGTTCAGTATTGTAAATTCAGTGTGTCACCTGCCAAGGTTTCCTAAGCCTTTAAATGGTTCCTCAGTCTAGCTCAGTAGGACACACAATCATGGAAGAATGCTGATTATGAATTGAATTACTGAAATGAATGAAAGTTTCAAAAATATTCTAATTTATTGAGATTCACCTGTAACTGCCATTTCTTCATTACATTTCAAACTGAGGAAAGGGCAACTTGAAAACGCTTTGCTATCTTCTTTTAACCTTCTCCTGCTTTGTGGGCCTCTACCATTTTCATTTTCAGAGTGCTAGGCAGCCGCTTAGAAGAAGCCATGGCTTCTGTTTTTTGGCACAAGGTTAGAGAAGGCTGGGGATTTACAAAGCTGTAAAATTTGCATCACCTGGCCTTTCCTAACCATGATAGTGAACAAGCCATAACCCTAACTGGCTAATTAAGGTCTGAGACCTTAGTCAAAGTTATCTGAGTGCACAAATCTACAAGGGTTCCCAAACTTTTGCAACTCATTTCCCTTTTTCACTCTAAAATTGTACTCAAACATAATAATACACCAATATTGCTTAAAATTAATATTGCTTAAAAGTGTGTTTAATCTTTAAATTTATGCCTTTTAAAGATCATTTCATCTTCAACTTGCTTAACTGTTCACAATAACAGTCATTTTGACAAGGGGTGTCCAAACTTTTGCATGCCACTGTATTTGTATCAGACGTTCCTTCTTACGTATTATTAGTGTCCTGGTTTTAGATGCTATTTACCTCCTGATTAGTCTTGGAATAAGACGAAACATGCGTCGGAGTTTCAGTTGTGTTCTGAGGGTCACCCAAGCTATGTGCTACCATGTTCGAGGGTAAATTGATGGCATTGATCAACTTGTATACTTAATACATCACTTCATTTATTTATTGATGTACTGTATATCTGAGTATATTATTGCACTTATTTTTGTAGGAGTGTACACACGTGGACAAAATTGTTGGTACCCCTCGCTTAAACCCACAATGGTCACAAAAATAACTTGAATCTGACAAAAGTAATAATATATAAAAATTCTATGAAAATGAACAAATGAAAGTCAGACATTGCTTTTCAACCATGCTTCAAACAGGCCTGGATAGAATTGATGGTACCCCTAACTTAATATTTTGTTGCACAACCTTTTGAGGCAATCACTGCAATCAAACGATTCCTGTAACTGCCAATGAGACTTCTGCACCTCTCAACAGGTATTTTGACCCACTCCTCATGAGCAAACTGCTCCAGTTGTCTCGGGTTTGAAGGGTGCCTTTTCCAGACGGCATGTTTCAGCTCCTTCCAAAGATGCTCAATAGGATTTAGGTCAGGGCTCATAAAAGGCCACTTCAGAATAGTCCAATGTTTTCCTCTTAGCCATTCTTGGGTGTTTTTAGCTGTGTGTTTTGGATCATTATCCTGTTGCAAGACCCATGACCTGCGACTGAAACAAAGCTTTCTGACTCTGGGCAGCACATTTCTCTCTAGAATCCCTTGATAGTCTTGAGCTATTTCATTGTACCTTACACAGATTCAAGACACCCTGTGCCAGATGCAGCAAAGCAGCCCCAGAACATAACTGAGCCTCCTCCATGTTTCACAGTAGGGACAGTGTTCTTTTCAAGATATGCTTCATTTTTCCATCTGTGAACATAGAGCTGATGTGCCTTGCCAAGGATTTCAATTTTTGTTTCATCTGTCCATAGGACATTCTCCCAGAGGCAAATTCCAGTCTGTCAGATTCAAGTTATTTCTGTGACCATTGTGGGTTTTTTTTTCTTTCATTAAATGAGGGGTACCAACAATTTTGTCCACGTGTGTATATGTTTACTTATTTAAGGTCTTGTGGTATATTTCTTCTATACTGCTAAGTGTATATGACACATGTACAGTGCATATTTGATACAGCATTATTCACAATAATAATAATGATGCGATTTTTCTATTTTAATAGAAACATATACTTGTTGTCTTGCTCTTTGCCACATACACACCTTGATTTTGTTTTTTTTGACATCTCTCTATCCCCTTAAGGACCGAGCCAATTTTTGTTTTTGCATTTCCATTTTTCCCTCTCCACATTCCAAGAGCCATAACTTTTTCATTTTTCAGTTCACAGATTCACATGATGGCTTATTGTTTGCGAAACAAATTGTACTTTATAATGGCACCCTTCAATATCTTGTACAATGAAGCTGGAAAAAAATTCTGAATGAGGTGGAATTGGAAAGAAAACGCATTTGTGCCAATTTCATATGGGTTTAATTTTTACAGCGTTCACCTGTATTACCTGTATTCTGTATAATACGTTACGTGTATTCTGGGGTCAGTATGATCATAGCAATATCAAATTTCTATAGTATTTGTAATGTTTTGATACCTTTTAAATAATGAAAAACTTTGCAAAATAGAAAAAAAAAAATTTTTGTCGCCATGTTCTGACACCTGTAAGTTTTTCATATTTACAAGTGTGGAGCTGTGTATGGCGTTTTTTTATGCAGGACAAGATGACGTTTTTGTTGATACCATTTAGGGGAAGGTCTAATGCAGGGGTAGGCAACCTTCGACACTCCAGCTCTTGTAAAACTACAACTCCCAACATGCATACTTGCTCTGCTGTTCTTGGAACTCCCATGGAACTGAATGGAGCATTTTGGGAGTTGTAGTTTCACAGCAGCTGGAGTGCCGAAGGTTGCTGACCCCTGGTCTAATGGTTTGATCACTTTTTATTGATTTTTTTTAGGAGGCAAAGTGTTGAAAAAAACCGGCCATTTGGCTATTTTGATTTTTATAAAAAATAATATTTTAATATTTTAATAGTTCAGGCATTTTTGAGCACAGGGATGCCTAAAGTGTTTATGTTTACTTTTATTTATTTTTATATGTGATCTAGGGAAAGTGGGTGATTTGAACTTTTGTGTTTTTTTGTTTTTTTTATACTTTTAAAAACTTTTTTTTTTCTTCTTTTACTTTTATGATCAGACCCCCCTAGGGACCTTGAACTCTAGAAGAAAACAACACAACTACTCGACTGGACCATGCTGGGAAACATCGGAGCAGCGGGGACAGGTGAGTATGGTTTTTGAAAAATTTTTTCACCTCCACCAGCCTGATTAAGAAAAAAAAAAATAACTTGGACAACTTTTTTAATGCTGTGATTTCTGTTCAGATTCTGCATCAGGTTGATTTTTGAAGTAGTGACTATGGCTGCACTTATACCAGCTTCTCAGGTGCTTCACCATATTAGTGCAGCTATGGTTACTGCCTCAGAAATCTTGCCATGCCGATAAACAGTCTGAACAGAAACCACAGCATTAAGCCCTGTCATGACTTGGCCCCTCCCCCTACATCCCCTTTCAGCAGCAGGGATCCCACCCAGGATGGGTTTTACATAGAGCAGTGGTGGCCTTTTTATCCCAATCATACCCCTAGAGGCTAAATGAGCTCCTGCATCTTATTAAAAAGATTCAGGCAGGCATCAGGACAGGTACTCTGACATTTTTTTTTAGCTTGAAGAAACCCCAGAGTATAATGCGGCAGCCATTTTAGTTCGTCCGAGGCGAATCTCCATTTGTTTGGTTTTGTAAAAAAAATGAACTATTTGGAATATTCCAGTCGATTCCAGCTTGTTACATTTTAACTCTATTAACCCCTTAACGACCCAGGGTGTAATAGTACGTCCTGAGTCGCATGACGATGTATGGAGAGCGCTCAGGAGCTGAGCGCTCTCCATACACCGCGGGTGCCGGCTGTATAATACAGCCAGGACCCGCCGCTAACAGCAGCGATCAGTGCCTGCACCGATCGCGGCTGTTAACCCTTTAGATGACCGCGGCGTCTAAATTGCGCTACCGCCATGGGCGCCGCCATTTTTACCTGATCGCCGCCCTCCAGAACGTCATCGGACGGCGGCGATTAGTTGCCATGACAGCCGGGAGCCTATTGAAGGCTCCCAGGCCTGTCATTACATTAGAGCTATTACACGATGCCAGAGGCATCGTCTAATAGCAGTGAAGGAATTTTGCTAGTATCGCAGTGAATAGTATGATCGATCAGACTCCCTAGGTTTCAAGGTCCCTAGGGAGTCTGATCATACAAGTAAACGTATAAAAAAAAAAGTTTTTAAAAGTATGAAAAAATTAAAAAAAAACACAAAAGTTCAAATCATCCCCTTTCCCTAGATCAGATATAAAAGTAAATAAACAAAAGTAAGCTTAAACACTTTAGGTATCCCCGTGCTCCAAAATGCCCAAACTATTAAAATATTTATCCCATACGGTGAACGGCGTAGCGGGGAAAAAAAATCAAAATGGCCAAATAGCGTTTTTTTTTCAACACTTTGTCTCCTATAAAAAATTTAATAAAAAGTGATCAAACCATCAGATCTTTCCCCAAATGCTATCAATAAAAACGTCATGTTGTCCCGCATAAAAAGACGCCTTACCCAGCTCCATACATGTAAATATGAAAAAGTTACAGGTTACACAATATGGCGATGCAAAATTTTTTTTTCTATTTAGCAAAGTTTTTAATTTTTTTTAAAAGGTATCAAAACATTACAAATACTATATAAATTTGGTATCGCCGTGTTCATACTGACTCGTAGAATACAGGTAACATCATTTTTACCACACAGTGAATGCTGTAAAAATTAAACCCATATGAATTTGGCGCAAATGCAGTTTTTCTCCAATTGCACCTCATTCTGAATTTTTTTCCAGCTTGCAGTACATTGCACAGCATATTGAATAGTAACATTACAAAGTACAATTTGTTTTGCAAACAATAAGCTATCATGTGACTCTGTGAACTGAAAAATGAAAAAGTTATGGCTCTTGGAATGTGGGGAGGGAAAAACGAAAATGCAAAAACAAAAAATGGCCCGGTCATTAAGGGGTTAATAACTTATCCTAAGAATAGGTTAGTAATTTTGAGTCTTGAATCGCCCTGTTATTTTTGTCTGTGTTAGAAAAAAGGACATGACTTTCTGTCATGTTTCAACTACAGAAAAGTGATGATGTCAAGCACAACCTGAATTCATTCTCTACATGCACTATGCACAGATTGTAATTATATAGTGAAACTTCTTTGAGCCAACCACCCATATTTGCATTGAAAATTGATCTTTTATAGAAGTAGTCCTCTCAAAGAAAAATGTATGTAGAATGCAGGTTAAAGTGCCTAATGAAGTCACCAAGAATGTGTAGACCCTTATAATAATGAAATCCAAAATTCATGTATTTAATGCTTTATCATATAACACAGAACCAGGCCTAGACTAGAACTAATAAAACTGGTACTGTATGGTACTGTACACAAGTTACTCTAGCATATATGCATAACCATAGGGGGTCTCAACTATTTTCTTACACTCTTTGTGACCTAAACATTTCCTAGTTGAACATGGCCCCATCATTCTAAGGCCCGGTTCACATCTGCGTTCAGGTTTCTGTTTGGGGAGTCCGCTTGGGAACCCCCCAAACGTAAACCTATACACATAAAAAAGCGGTTTACCTGGGAAACCCGCAGACCCCATAGACTATAATGGGGTCTGTGTGGTTTCCGCTCAGTTTCCGCATGAAACATGTGGAGAAGAAAGTGCTGGTTGCAGCACTTACCTTTTTTCAGCATTTTCTGAGGTACGTCTTATTGCTTTTCTCTGCCTGGGTCCTCATTCCTGGCACATACTGCATTTCTACATGTCTGCTCTGCAACTGGTATGTATTCACTATTGTATTAGTGTGTGTATATATGTAAATATGTATATATTTGTGTATATGATATATTCTTACACTCATGTATACAATAGACAATTTTGGTAGCCATTTTGGAACTTTACTCATGTAGTATAGGATGTCATATATCAAATGCTATAGTGCATATTTTTCTTTTTTTTTCTCATGTACTACATTGGAGTTTCTACTATGGTATTGCTTACTATTGTATTTTGTTTATCTACAGCATTCATTTGACTTGGTACCCGTCTTCTCCCACTGAAGAAGGTGGTAAATCACTGAAACGTCTGGGAGATCCCAGCAAGCCTTTCAAGTCTATATACCAAGTGTTTTATGTTATTCCGTATTGCTGCATAAACAAGAGTACTAACTACTATACGGAGTGCAGAACAACATTTCATATTATGTCCATATATGTGTGCACCTTTTCTAAAAGTAACATGACCTCCTGGTAATTAAAGATAAACTATCCTATTTGTGTCTGTGTGTGGCCACTCTGTAGAGTTAAGTGGAAGGTGTGTATTGCAGCCTTTCAAGGCTTTTGTTAGCATGTCATGATACTGTTTTAAATGTTTCATAAGAAATTACAGAAACAAATTTGGAGATCAGTTAAATATGATCACATTCATATAGTACATTATGGTGGATGATAAGATCAATTTAAGGGTATATTCACATGCAGAAAATTTTTTGATAAATTTCTGTGACTGAAAAGCAGGTCCATTTATGTACAATTTTGGCATGTAAACATCATCATAACATGAAGTAATTGTTAGAGATGTTCCAAGCTGCCTGTATATATATGAAGCTAATTAGTCAACAAAAGCGCTTCCTAAACAAAAGAATGTAGAAACTAGAGGAGGAGAAAAATAAAGAAAGAAAGAGAAGATGAGCCAAAACTAAATAAGGAGAATAAGGGGCAAAGGTAGGTACCAAAGAAGGGTGTAGGGGCTGGAGGGGGAACAGTACTACATTTCCTCTACAAACTCTTAGTTGTCTCAGTGAGGGGGCATCCTTTTAGCATGCGCAAGTCAAGAAAGTCAAGCTCCCTCACACATTCCTGCCTGGGTTTCATAGCTTCAAAGGCTACAATGCATTTGTGCTCCTCTACCAGGAGCTCCTTTATCTGCACGATGCAAAGGAATTCTGCTATTCATTTGGACATGGGAGGGCAAGCAGTCTTATAGTAACAAGTGATATAGTAACAAGTAATAACCAGTCTCCCAGCAGGGAGAAAATGCTAGAGTAGGTTTTTATTAATTTTGGTTAGAGAGCCTGGTATATTAGGCAGGGACCTGTCTGAGTATGTCTGATTTACCTGCAAGACCCATGCCCAAAAACCTCTAATCACTGAGCAGCTCTACCAATTGTGTATCATTGTGTTCCTGCCCTTACTAGTGTCATACTCACCTTTTCTGGGCTTGGTCACGGCACCTGGTGTGGGTCCCCATCCTCTTAGAAACTCTTTCAGTCTCCTGAGTGACATCAATCGCCCCCTGGGAACTGCTGAGAATTGTAATTGGGCTGAAGTCATTCAAGAGGCTGGAGGAGGTCCGAAGAAAGAGAATGCACACCATACATCCTGATGGAGTCCAGGAGAGGTGAGTGTGGCTGTTTGGAGGCCCTCCCCTGGGCCTCTGCATATTATACTCTCAAATCTGAAGAGACCCCAGAGTATTATATTGCTTTTCTGGGTGGCGAACCCTATCCCCTTTTTCAGTGATGAAAAACGCAGCTCTATCTGCATTACAACAGTGCAGTAAGTGTTGATACATAGTAGAGAGGCATCTGGGCTTCACTTCTGTTTCTAAAAAAAAATCCAAAAGGCTCATATCACATGTCAAAGCTCTAATAAAGGAATGCAACTCTTCATGTTCACTCTCTGCCAGTATCAGCAACCGACTCAACAAAAATGAAGGGAAGGTTTTTTGGATTTTGAAAAAGTGGAGTAGAAGAGTGACCTAGAAGAGACCCCATGGGTCTGAGTAAATTCATCCCACACATGCAGCATATGAGTATCCAGAAGAGCCAGGGGACACTGAAAATCAATTTCATTTAACTGAATAGGGTGTTTTTGTTAGCAACTACATGGATCTCTGCAAGTCAAATTTTAGAAGAATATGACAGTTGCAAAAATTTCTTCAACAACACTGATGAATACCCTTAGTGCTCCTCTGTCAGCAGGAACCACTGAATTCAGTTTACCATCAGCAATATTTTTGAACATTTGAATACTTATTTACAAAACATAAAATGCTTTTTTTTTTTTTTGTCCCGAATTAGAGAGACTTTTGATGTAAATACAGTAATATAAAAAATTTGGGCACCCCTATTAATCTTAATAATTTTTAGTTCTAAATATTTGGGTGTTTGCAACACCCCATTTCAATTTGATATATCTAATAACTGATGGACACAGTAATATTTCAGGATTGAAATGAGGTTTATTGTACTAACAGAAAATGTGCAATATGCATTAAACCAAAATTTGACCGGTGCAAAAATTTGGGTACCCTTATCATTTTATTGATTTGAATACTCCTAACTACTTTTTACTGACTTACTGAAGCACAAAATTGGTTTTGTAACCTCACTGAGCTTTGAACTTCATGGCCAGGTGTATCCAATCATGAGAAAAGGTATTTAAGGTGGCCAATTGCAAGTTGTTCTCCTATTTGAATCTCCTCTGAAGAGTGGCATCATGGGCTCCCCCACCAACCACCCAAAAATCTTAAAAAAAAAAAGATTCTTCAAAATTGTTCTAGGGGGGGAAAACAAAATATTGTCTCAGAGATTTTTTCTCTCTGTTCCCTCTCAGGGGCACAAAAAAAGGAAATAGAAGACCACAGGGCCAGTTCTTGTTAAGCCCAGAAGTGGCAGGCCAAGAAAAATATCAGAAAGGCAGAGAAGAAGAATGGTGAGAACAGTCAAGGACAATCCACAGACCACCTCCAAAGAGCTGCAGCTTCATCTTGCTGCAGATGGTGTCACTGTGCATCGGTCAACAATACAGCTGCGCCTCCCCCCCCCCCTTTCTTTTTTTTTCTTCATATTCTGCGGGCTAAGACGCCTCCCCAACACGACCCACCCCCACTTCATCCGCCGGGGGTCCCTCAGGCGTTGGGCCCATACGCCCCGCCCCGCCCACCAAGCCCCGTTCAAGTGCACCTGCGATTGGCTACAGCCCAGTTTTACAAGATACTTCGGTTTAATTTAAAAGAAACAGCACCAATTTAAGATTACACAGGGGTTGGCGTCTCCAACAAAGCAATGTCCAAACCCAACACCAAACTACTCAACCCATCAAACCCTGGAACAATTACAAAATTCTGGGAGGCCATCCCAGTCCCAGCCTGAATATCTTTGAACATTTGAGGGATACTAAATGGGGGGGGGGGCTGCCCCCCCCGCCCCCCCAAAAAGAAGGGGGTTGTTTTGTAAAGGGGGAAGGGCAAAAAACCCCCCCCCCCGGGCCCGGAAAACGATTAAAAGCCACAGGAAGCGCCCAGGGCTGTTATTTTTGCAAAAGGAGGATTTACAAAACATAAAATGCTTTTCTTTTCTTTTGGGGTGTCCCGAATTAGAGAGACTTTTGATGTAATATTGCAATGAACCAATAAATGGGCCCCATGACAGTATATAGGTTCTGAACAACACTGCAAATATGCTGCTGAATTTCCATCAGGGAAATTCAGCAGCGAGTTCTCTTGCAAGCCACCACTACAAAAATTCTGTGACCCACATGCATGAATCTTTCAGGACTCCTGCTGCTTTCAACCTTTGCATTGCAACAGTTGAAAACTGCAAAAGATACATGTGGCAATTATAGATATGCGAATCGATTCTGAAGAAGAGGAATTTGATCCGAATTTCAGGAAATATTCGATTCACCACGATTCCGGATATCCTGATGCTTCGCGGTAACGAATATTTAGTAAGGACCTTTGTGACATCAGACGGTCACAAGATGTTCTCTAGTGATGTGATTGGGTAGGCATGTCTTTACTTGTTAGCAGATCCTTCCACATGAATAAAAGTTGTCCGTGCTGGAGAGAGAGAGAGAGAGACAGAGACATGACCATGGCATCCAAGGACTTCCGCCATTTTGCCGCCTACCTGTCCACCCCAGCTCTCTGCACCCCGGAAATAGCTGTTTATTCGCTGTGAAGTAATTCGGATCAAAGCAAATTTTTTGGAACTTCGAATCGAACTGCCGAATCTAACTTTTGAGAAATTTGCTCATCTCTAGTGGCAATAACTGACAGACTGTGAAACCCACAGGTTTTAGTCGCAGCATGCGGATGAGATTTGTTTTAATTTCATCCACTAGCCTTAGACAAATTTTTTCTTATTTCATTTCTATACATGCATAAAACACTATTATTAAATCGTTTTTTATGTTATTCTATTTTATATAGGCTACTATTTGCGAAATACAGTATGTACAGTGATTTTTGTATCCTATCCATATAACAGGGCATATAAGCATGCATTTAGAAATGAATACAACACACCTTCTTCTCTGACTTTACTGTCAGCACACAAGGTTTGAATCAGTGTTCAGGTATGAATTTATAATACAGATATTAAAATATCATGAAGCAGAACAATGAATATACCCAGTGTTCTGTCCTCCTTTTTAAGAGGGGCATAAGTTGATAGGCAGGTATACTACCTGCTAGCTATTCATTGACAGGGTCGGACTGGCCCACCGGGGGGAACGGTGAATCCCCCCTGTGGGCCCCGTGCCTTTAGGGGGCCCTACTGGACCCCCACTGCTTTTTTTTTTTTGATAGGCAGTGGAAGTGCGGTAAGGCCCCCATTCACATACTTCTCCCCGCTTAATATACCCCACACAGTTTAATGTATCCTCCACTGGATGTTAGCCTCCTTCACTGCACCCACACAATGTAATGGCCCCATCACTGTTCCCCATACAGTATGGGGGACCAGTGCAGAGGCCACTGTATTGGGGGCCATTAAAAAAATTTGGCCCAGACAACCCCTTTAAAGAGGTTGTGCATAAATTGGAGCAACCACTGTGGAGGCCAGGGAGGTGTACAAATTTTAAAAAAAAAGCATACTCACCTGTCTCCAGCAACCCGTTGTCCCCCACCTGTGTCTGTTTGGTCTCATGGCGGCAGCTCATTTCTAGAAATCCTGTACCTAAATGGTCTCAGCGGTCACATGAGGTGCATATTTATCAATTTTTTATTACTTTACACCTCCTGCTCGCCACATGGGTTGCGCCAATTCCTGGACAATCTCTTTAAAGGATTTATCCATCTTTCTAATATTGATTGTCTCTTTAGAATAGGCCATCAATATTACATCTGCGGGGGTTTGACAGCCAGGACCTCTGCAGATCAGCTATTCCGGGACAATGCGTCTACAGGTAATGGTAACAATTCTAGGAGCCATACTGTTCACTTACCATACAGAGTGTAGCTTAGTTTAGTTTAGCTGTAGTTTAGGTAGCGCAGTGGTGCACATCGTATGACGGGTGAGCAGCATGGCTCCCGGCATGTTATTTCCTTTAGCTGCCCTGACTCGGTACAGCTGATCTGCAGGGGGGTCCTGACGGTGGGCCCCTAGAAACAATTCCACTGGCCCTAGACATCCTAGTCCAACACTGTCCAACTTTTATTGCAAGGATAGGCTGAAACTGGAAAACAGAAAGATTATGCGCTTACCATTCTATACTCTAATGTATACAAACATGTGCATGAAATATAAGTTGCATAAATCACAGCAATTATAGAGGTGATGAGTGGCCATTGACATATACACAAGGTAGGGGTTCTCCTGTCTGTAACAAGCATGTTCTCTAACTGATAACTACTATGAACTTGAAAATAACAGCAGGAGACAGTATACAGTATATGCGAATACAGTAATATGGATCTACTTATAAACCTCCAGTGCTGGATGGTAACTTGAATATTCCAGTGATGCTACTGTAGGCTTTTATCAAGAAGATGACTTTAGATGCTGGTTGCTCAACAGCAGGTGCTGAGGAAAATGGTTGCCAGTGAACTGAGTTGATGATGTCACTAAGATCACAGTATATACAGTGGCTTGCAAAAGTAGTCATACCCCATGAACTTTTTCACATTTTGTCACCTTACAACCACAAACTTAAATGTATTTTATTGAAATTTTAAGTGATAGACCAACACAAAGTAGCACATAATTGTAAAGTGGAATGAAATGATACATGGTTTTCAAAATTTTAACCACTTCCATACCAGGCACATTTTCAAGTTTTTTGTATGTGCGGATTTGGAGGGCTATAACATTTTTATCATTTGCATTATTCAACTAATTTCTGCGTTTTTTTCAGTGACACATAGGGCTTTCTTTTTATGTTGTTTTTATTTTTGCATGTGTGTTAATTTTTTTTATATCCTGGAAAATATAAACAAAAGAGGAGGGCAAACGTGTCTGGTTTTCACTTTTAATTTTTTTTTTTATTTAATAACACAAAGTGCTACTAAAAAACTTTATAAAATAGTTTTTCCTCTCCGTTATGGTAATTTTTATTTTTTATGGTGTCGTCAGGGGTGGGACTATAACCTGTAATAAGAGAGTTTTATTAGCGTATTATTTTATTTATTTTTTTAATTATTTTATTTACATTTTTTTTTTTTACTTTTCTGTACTTTTTTTTTTTTTACATTGTGTCCCCATAAGGTCATAATGGGGAGGCTGATTTCCCCTGTAACTGAGGCTGGTACATTTAGCCCCAGTTGCAGGAGGAATGCAACTCTAACAGATGCTGATCCCGGTGGATCACATGACCGCCGGGTCGGATGGGAGCCGCAAGATGGCGGCGCCCATAGCGCTGTATACAGTATACATTGAGTGCTGTATACACGGCGATCGGGATGGCAGGGGAGGTAATAAACCTTCCCTGCCTTCTCTATGGGAGCTCTGGCTGAAGCTACAGCTGGCTTCCCGTTTCAGCAGCTGCACGATTTTGTGCAGTTGCTGAATTTTTTTCTGCTTTAAACTTCTCCACAACTTTATCTCTGACCTGTCTGGTGAGTTCCTTGGTCTTCATGATGCTGTTTGTTCACTAGTGTTCTCTAACAAACCACTGAGGACTTCACAGAACAGGTGTATTTACAGTATACTGAGACTAAATTACACACAGCTGAACTCTATTAACTAATTAAGTGGCTTCTGAAGGTAATTGATTGCACTGGATTTTATTTAGGGGTATCAGAGTACAGGGGGCTGAATAATTTTGCAAGTCACACTTTTCAGATTTTTATTTGATTAAAATGTTGAAAACCATGTATCAGTTTTGTTCCACTTCACAATTATGTTCTACTTTGTGTTGGTCTATCACTTACAATCTCAATAAAATACATTTAAGTTTGTGATTGTAAGGTGACAAAATGTGAAAAATTTCAAGGGGTATGAATACTTTTGCAAGCCTTTCATAGGATATATAGGGAATTGTATGCTAACTAACATAAAGTTGTTTGCACAATTGGCCATTTGATGAAGTTATTACAAGCTGAATATAAAGAACAGTAAATATGCAAAACAGCAGAAGGCATTGCACTCAGCAATATAGAAACCTGAGTTTACATCCTTCATCTTAAAATACATGCTAAAATAGAGAAAACACAACTGGTTTTAAATTATTTGAGATTGAGAGAAAAGATCACATATACTAAGAAATGTACATGTTTCCATTGATATGTGTGCCTATTATAACTACTACTTTAGAAGAAGATTCATGGCAGAGAAAATGTCCCTTTATATATTATATAATAACAATAATAAATGTGATAGTACATTTTTACATTATTTAGTGTTTGTAACTAAAAGCATCAACTTGTTTTCATTATAGCTATTAAATATATGAATATTTCTTAAATTGTTTTCTGCTTGCTTTCTAGCCTCTTATCTTAAGTTTTCTTCATCTTATCCTTAGTATAATTACAAATGGAAGGTAAATTTTTCAGAACATTCAGCTTTAAAAGTGATCTGCCTTCGATTCTTTGGCAAAGGATTTCTAAACAGTGCTAGTAACACCCTACCCCCACTCTGCTTCTCTGAATAATTGTTCTATACCTCTATATTGAAAAGGCCTGGACAGGCTCAGTTCAACTGTTTCTTGAGTGCTAGTAACCAAACATAAAAGGATTGTCCCACCTCACTCTGCAGGAACCAGCAAGGATTCTTGGAGGGAATCCAATGTACTCTGTACTCTGTGAATAGAGTGGGAATTTGCAGAATGAACAGGGTTATATATCGAAAACTTATCAGTTGCCCGATGCCCTAATATTTATAATGTTCACGTGTAGTTTCTTTAAATACAAACATCACAACATTTGATTTGCTTTCTTAATATATCACAATATAAAAATGTTAAACTATATTCAAAAATTTCTGAAAATAAATGGAATTGTTTTATGTGATATAAATGTTGAAAAATGTTGTTTTCTTATATAAAACCTAATGAGTCATTTTCCATATAGTAAAACAAACATATTTAATTGTTAACTATAAATAATTGAACTTTTCACACTCTTAGAAACCAAGGAATCAGATGGTGTGTGGTTTATGCAGCTGGTGTTGCACAGTCAAATTTTGTAGTGTCATATGAAAAATATTTCACTCCCCAAGCCTGAAACAGCCAAGCATTAATGAAATGCAGCAGTACAATGAGATCATATAAAGTATAGATTTCAACAGCTATACAAGAGCTACTAAAGAAACATTGAAAATGAACATTTCTAGTACTGTATGCCAGAACAGGAAATAGAGAATGTCTTCCTAAATGATTTGCTTTCATACAACTGTAAACCACTGCCTAAAAAAGCAATAGCCCAAGTGTTAGCAGACTAAACAATTGCAACTTGGCAAAGACAAAACAGTAAATAACTTCAGAAAAGCGGAGCAGTGATTTGCTTACCACATACAGAAAAGCCTTAAAAAGCAAGAATCTTTCACCAACAAATTGCATATTGAAAATAATTTGAAAGTGAATATGTCTATGATTATTGTATTGTTTATTGTTAAAGTGAATCTGTCAGGTCTTATATGCTGCCCCATATGTGGACATTGTATAATAGACAGGTAGACACTAAGTATGTGGATATATGTTTTTTTATTTTAGATTTAATTATATTCATGTTAAAAGCTGTTTGAGGCTAATGCCCCACATAGCGGGCTGCAGCTAAAAAGCGCTCTTTTTTTTTTTTTTTTTCTCTGTGAAAAGTGCTGCGGGAAAAACTGTGATGCATTTTCTGCCACAGTTTTCCCGCAGTGATTATCTCATAATTGACATGCTGCGATTTCCAAAAATGTGACGTATCCAAAAAACGCTGCGTTTTACAGTACAGTACAAAGTGAATGAGATTCTGGCTAATGCCATCCACACATCGCAGAAAGAAAAGGTGCGTTTTCAAAAATTGCCTGTGTTTCTGAATATCGCAGCATGTGAATTATACCTGCGGAAACACTGGAATTTTCCCTATAGGTATAATAACGGCAGAAAAAACTTAGCAAAAACGCAATGAAAAACGCTGTGGAAAAAAACATGATGCATTTCCACTGCGTTTTTTTCTGTAGTGCTTTTTTGCTGCATTTTAGTACGTGGGGCCTTAGCCTAAAGCTGAGGCCCTGCATTGTGGAAAAGCTGCTTCCCTTTCATCCCACCAGCAGCACAATACTGGGGTATTTCTGCCCCTGTGTGCTGGTAGGACAGAATGGAATTTTTAATGAACAATAAATGGTTAACAGTAACCCCTCCCCTTCCTCAATATGAGGAAGGAAGTACCAACCCCCCAGCGTGTTTTTTTCTGTCCTGTGTTGGTGGGACAGTTGGAGGGAAGGTTATTCCTTCCCTATAGTTAGGTTATTCAGATTTCTGGATGACTTTCCCCTCCTCTTTCCTGTTTAAGTTTGTTTTGTCTATCCTACTGTGTGAGGACTCTTTTTTTGCCTTTGGTTCCTGTTGGAACAAAATTCAAAGGTTAAAACTCCTTGTCTGTCTTTCCTGCCTCTGCTGCTTAGCTGCAGGAAAGTCCTTTTTTCAGCTGTTGCTTATAATGGGCAGCCAGACAGGTCTTCTGCCTTTAAGTGTCCACACTGAGCCCTTGTGGCTATGTAAGCCTTGCATTGCTTGTTTTATTGCGATGCACGGCATTTCCTGCTACTTCTCTCCGGGGGCGCCGGAGTTCAGAGTACGCTGGCTTGCGTACGTGATGACATCATTGAACCTCCTTCAGGTAACTGCTAGGAAATATTTTTTACCTTAACTTCCGCCATTTTTTTTCATAAAATCTGTGCGGGGCAGCCTTTATCTAGTTATGGACTAGAAAGAGTCCATAACTCACTTGTCTGAGAGGTCCAGACGCAGTGAGGCATCCGCTTCTGTCATACGATCTGATGATGTGTTCAGGATCATAGAGGAAGCTAATTCTTCATCTGAGGATTCAGATACAGATATAGCAAAACCGCTTTTTCCTCTGGAGAAAATTCAGAGATTATTGAAGTCCATCAGGTCAAGGGGCCATGATGTTGACCGTGGGGAAGCCTCTAGTTCCACCTTTAGGGGACCTAGGGCCTTCAAAGTGGAAATGCTTAAAATAGCTATGTCCACCGAGTGAAAACACCCAGAGAAGTCATGCGGTTCAGGACATTCTTCCCAATAGCTGAGGACCAGTTGGAACTTGGGTCCACCACCTAAGCTTGTCATGGCGGTTGCCAAATTGTCCAGGCGAACACTTGTACCCCCTGAGGATGGGTCTAGCCTTCAAGATTCCATGGACCACCGGGCACAGTGCTCCCTAAGAAAAGGGTATACGGCTTTCTCTGCACAGTGTTTGATTGGTATCGCTACTAGTGAGGTAGCCAAGAAGCTGTTCTCCGGCCTCTCTTCATTAAAAAGAGATATCGATTTGGGGGTCTACCGGGACAAATTGTTGTCCTCTTTGAAGGGTATAGCTCTTACAGAGGCAGATTACCTCAATGAAACCTCTTCTTCAGGTGAAGTTATCTGCCAAATCTATGGCCTTGCCCCCTATGATTAAAACTTTGGAGGGCACATTATGCCTCAAAATTTAATATTTGTAGGCAGAACACGATAAAATTATAGAAGGACTAGTGGGAAAGGAAGGAAAGTCCTTCCGCAGTCCTCCGCAGACAGCGTCGCAGAGGACAGTCTCCTCAAAGACCGCCACCTGCAAGTGGTCACGTTTGGACGTTCCACGTTTCTGAGTGGGAACTCCAACCCTCTTTTTTTCCGTGATGACAGGAAAATCAGAAATCCAGATTTCTGACTGTTACCTTCTTCCTCCTCCAAGACACGAAGTTACTGTGGGGGGTAACAAATTCATGGGTCTTGGAGATAATCCAGTCCGGTTCAGGCATAGTTTGTTCTGTGCCACCCCAGGACAGATTTATACAGACCTCTCACCTCCCTGCTGTCCATCACAACATCAAGGGTCTGGAATTTATCTTCCAGTGTTCCTGGTTCCAAAACCTTCAGGAGACTGGTTGATGATAATAGACCTACGATACCTCAGCAGAGCTGTCACAAAAAAAAACAAAAAACATCTATGATATCCATTCTCCAGCAAAGAGATTTCATGGCCACTCTGAACCGAAAGGACGTGCAGCTCCACGTCCCTATTTTTCCTTCTCACAGGAAATACCTAAGAATTGCAGTGGGTGTAGAGGGTCAGCTGAGACAACTCCAATTTACCACACTTCCAATCAGGATAACGTCAGCACCCTACATATTCACCAAGGTGGTATCCGCGGTTGCTGAGTCACTGAGAATCCAGGGGATCACGATTGTTCCTTATCTGGAAGACTGGCTGTTAAAAGTCTCTAAAGAGAAGGCCTACTACAGCATCTATCCATCATGATAAATTTCCTCTAACAATTGGGTGGATTATAAATTGGGAAAAGTCCCAAATATTACTAGCAACCCAGAAAACATTTATAGGGTTCATACTCGATTCAGGCCTAATGAAAATATCCCTTCCTCCCTCTAGAAGGGAAAAAATCATCAAGGCCGCAAAATTCCTGCTGGTTCCTCGGCCAATCACCATCAGGACAGGCATGAAAGTATTGGGATTGATGTCATCAGCTGCAGAAGCAGTCCCTTAGGCGCTATGGCATCTTCGCCCACTGCAGAGAGAAATTCTGTTGGCCTAGAATCACAAAACCAGCGGACTAGACAGAAGTTTTTTCCTGTCTCAGGAAGCCCGCTCGTCCCTCAAGTAGTGGATTCGGCTAAAAAACGGAAAGTCCATGGTCCAGCCTTGCTGGACCCTGTTGACTACAGATGCATCACTCACAGGTTGGGGAGCCCACCTGAACAACATTCCTACCCAAGGGCATTCGAATTCCCTCGAGAAGATGATGTCATCCAAATGGAGAGAAGTCCGAACAGTACAACTAGCACTGCTTCACTTTGCCGACCAGTTGAAGGACAAGGCAGTCCGTGTAAGATTGGACAATATGACAACCGTCCTTTATTTAAACAAGCAGGGAGGAACTCAGTCACAACCTCTTCTAAGGGAAGTGGGGAAGATCTTGAATTGGGTAGAGAAGAACTTAACCCATCTTTTTGCCGTACATATCCGAGGGTCACTCAATATAGTGGACGATCAACTGAGTCATGGCATCACTGTTCCAGGGGAATGGTCTCTCCATCCAGAAGTCTTTCAAGCAATCACCCTGAAATGGGGTCATCCAGAGATAGACCTGATGGCAACCAGACTCAATGCCAAGGTAGAGAAGTTCTGCTCTCTATACAAGGAGGACAATCCCTTGGCTGTGGATGCCCTGTCCATCCCTTGGAGGTTCAGGCTGGCATACATATTCCCTCCAATCTCCATGATACCAAGGTTATTGATGAGAATCAGATAGGACCAAGTCTCTGTAATCGCCATCATTCCATTCTGGCCAAAGAAAGCTTGGTTTTCCCAACTCATTCAAATGAGTCACAGAATACAGTCATATGAAAAAGTTTGGGCACCCCTATTAATCTTAATCATTTTTAGTTCTAAATATTTGGGTGTTTGCAACAGCCATTTCAATTTGATATATCTAATAACTGATGGACACAGTAATATTTCAGGATTGAAATGAGGTTTATTGTACTAACAGAAAATGTGCAATATGCATTAAACCAAAATTTGACCGGTGCAAAAATGTGGGTACCCTTATCATTTTATTGATTTGAATACTCCTAACTACTTTTTACTGACTTACTGAAGCACAAAATTGGTTTTGTAACCTCACTGAACTTTGAACTTCATAGCCAGGTGTATCCAATCATGAGAAAAGGTATTTAAGGTGGCCAATTGCAAGTTGTTCTCCTATTTGAATCTCCTCTGAAGAGTGGCATCATGGGCTCCTCAAAACAACTCTCAAATGATCTGAAAACAAAGATTGTTCAACATAGTTGTTCAGGGGAAGGATACAAAAAGTTGTCTCAGAGATTTAACCTGTCAGTTTCCACTGTGAGGAACATAGTAAGGAAATGGAAGACCACAGGGACAGTTCTTGTTAAGCCCAGAAGTGGCAGGCCAAGAAAAATATCAGAAAGGCAGAGAACAAGAATGGTGAGAACAGTCAAGGACAATCCACAGACCACCTCCAAAGAGCTGCAGCATCATCTTGCTGCAGATGTTGTCACTGTGCATCGGTCAACAATACAGCACACTTTGCACAAGGAGAAGCTGTATGGGAGAGTGATGCGAAAGAAGCCGTTTCTGAAAGCAGGCCACAAACAGAGTCGCCTGAGGTATGCAAAAGCACATTTGGACAAGCCAGCTTCATTTTGGAAGAAGGTCCTGTGGACTGATGAAACAAAGATTGAGTTGTTTGATCATACAAAAAGGCGTTATGCATGGCGTCAAAAAAACACAGCATTCCAAGAAAAACACTTGCTACCCACTGTAAAATTTGGTGGAGGTTCCATCATGCTTTGGGGCTGTGTGGCCAATGCCGGCACCGGGAATCTTGTTAAAGTTGAGGGTCGCATGGATTCAACTCAGTATCAGCAGATTCTTGAGAATAATGTACAAGAATCAGTGACGAATTTGAAGTTACGCCGGGGATGGATATTTCAGCAAGACAATGATCCAAAACACAGCTCCAAATCTACTCAGGCATTCATGCAGAGGAACAATTACAATGTTCTGGAATGGCCATCCCAGTCCCCAGACCTGAATATCATTGAACATCTGTGGGATAATTTGAAGCGGGCTGTCCATGCTCGGCGACCATCAAACTTAACTGAACTGGAATTGTTTTGTAAAGAGGAATGGTCAAAAATACCTTCATCCAGGATCCAGGAACTGATTAAAAGCTACAGGAAGCGACTAGAAGATGTTATTTTTGCAAAAGGAGGATCTACTAAATATTAATGTCACTTTTCTGTTGAGGTGCCCATACTTTTGCACTGGTCAAATTTTGGTTTAATGCATATTGCACATTTTCTGTTAGTACAATAAACCTCATTTCAATCCTGAAATATTACTGTGTCCATCAGTTATTAGATATATCAAATTGAAATGGCTGTTGCAAACACCCAAATATTTAGAACTAAAAATGATTAAGATTAATAGGGGTGCCCAAACTTTTTCATATGACTGTATATTGGAGGCTTCCCCCGATTCAGAACCTGGTGTCTCAGGGGCCCAGGTTCTGCCAGGAACTGAAATCCTTCAATCTGACAGCCTGGAGGTTGACCAGTCCCTATTATGATCTAAGGGACTCTCAGGAGCCATCTTAAGTACTCTCTCTCTCCCTAGAGCAGAGTCTACAAATAAAAACTACACCAGGATCTCAAAAATCTTCATCTCCTGGGCATCAGGTAGAGGAATTGAGATCTCATATCCTTCTATTCCAGAGATCCTGGAATTCCTTCAGGACGGCTTGGATAAGGGTCTAAGCCCTTTCACTTTGAAAACTCAGGTTCCTGCTCTGTCAGCCTGCTAAGATAAGCAGCTATCCGCAGACCCGCTGGTTAAAAGATATTTGAAAAGTGCATTCAGGCTTAGACTGCCTGTTACCCACCCAATCCCTCAATGAGATTTATCTACTGTTCTAAAGGACTTATGTGATCCCCCTTGGAGCCTCTAGAAGAGGTTGAGATTAAATTTCTCACACTAAAGACAGTGTTCCTTTTGGCCATAACCTCAGCTCAGAGAGTTGGTGAACTCCAGGCCTTATCTTCTGTAGAACCTTACATATCCTTTTATCCGGATAGAGTACAACTAAGGTTTATGCCAGGGTTCCTCCCTAAGGTATCCTCATATTCTAACCTATACCAGGTTATCTCATTTCCAGTTTTCTATCCCAGCCCATCATCTCCAGAGGAAGTTAAACTTCACTGGCCAGATGCCTCGGAATTTATATTCAGAGATCTCGGCCTTTTAGATGGTCAGAATTTTTTCTACCATTTTCTGGGAAGAATAAAGGGCTTAAGGCCTCTAAAGCCTCCTTGGCACACTGGATTAATGAAGCCATAAAATTGTCTTTCAATTTACAGCGGTTAGACCCCCCCTTAGTTTGTTCGAGCTCATTCTTTGGTGGAAAGAAGCTCTGTTCCTTGGGAACAGATTTGTTCGGCAGCTTCTTGGAGCTCTCTCCATACCTTTGTTAATCATTATAGATTTAACACCCAGGGTACGGAGGCCACTTCCTTTGGCCGTTCCGTGTTAAGTTCCATTCTTTAAGAGGGCCCTCTCTAGGGTTCTTCTTGCTAGATCCCCAGTATTGGGCTGCTGGTGGGACGAAAGGGATGTGTAGATTATATGTTAATCTGTTTCCCCTTAGTCCCAACAGCAGCACAAGGCTCCCTCACTATGTGTTATGTATTTGTCTTTATAATTACTCACTGGGGGGTTTGGTAATTTCTTCCTTATATTGAGGAAGGGGAGGGGTTACTGTTAACCATTTATTGTTCATTAAAAATTCCATTCTGTCCTACCAGCACACAGGGGCAGAAATACCCCAGAACTGTGCTACTGTTGGGACTAAGGGAAAACAGATTAATATCATAATCTATACTTTTTTTGTTGCTTTTGCTATGGTTTTTAGAGCTAAAGTCTGGAGTGCATTTAGAAGGAGGGACAAATATAAGTGTTTCCTATATATTTCCCATTCCAACTGAAGCCATTCTTAGTTCAAAAAATCGCAGCTACATCTGCAACTGAAAAAGCAGCTTTTCTGCAATGTGGGGCCTTAGCCTAAGGCTTCATGTTGCGAAAAGCTGCTTTTTTGCAGTTTTTTTTTTTTTTAACCAAACTCAAAAGTGGCTTGAAAAGGAGTGGGAAATATAAAAGCACTTATACTTTTCCCTACTGTTAAATCCACTCCTGCTTTGGCTCAAAAAGAAACATAGCAAGAACTGCAACAAGAAAAAGAAATCAGCTTTTTCACAACATGGGCCTAAGCCTAAAGCTATATTCACATAAAAGTAAATAATGGCTGTGTGACATCCGTTTTTTTTTTAACGGACATCACGCTGCACCATTAAATTCAAATCAAATGAATGGGGGACCCCACTTAGTGGAAACGCCGCAATTTCGCCATGAAAGAAACATCACAGAAAAATCATCCTATCCACACATTGCAGAAGAATATCTGCAGAAGTAATGCTGCGATTTCAAAAATGTCGTATTTTTGTAAATCACAGCATGTCATACTGGGGAAGTTTTATTAAAATGGTTTAAAAGCAAAACTATCTTAGTTGCCCTTAGAAACCACTCACAGCACAGCTCTCATTTTGTATTTTGCTCCTTAAAAATGAAAGCTGCATTGGGATTGTCTTAGTTGCCCATAGCAACCAGGTCTCAGTAAATGTAGTTGCTAGCACCACAGAGAAAATGAAGCCTTAAGTACTGTTAGCACTATGGCCTTGCAGTGCTTGACTCCCCGTGATTTTTGCATGGGTTTTCCCTGGGTACTCCGGTTTCCTCCCACACTCCAAAGACATACTGATAGTGTGTCTGTAAAGCGCAGCAGAATATGATAGCGCTATACAAGTAAGCGAGATAAATAAATAATAATATAAAAACACATCACTGAAAAAAGACCACAATTTCCTGATATCAAATGAAATCATGGATCTATGCAGGATGCACATAGGCCCACAGGTGCAGAATGCTGATAATGCAACCACTCACATGCCTACAATCCATGAGGGGGTGATGCTAGAACTTCAAATACACACAAATAAATCTTTGTATTATGTGCCAATAACATGATAATGTGAGGCGCACAGGGCTGGCTTACAATCAATTAATGACTCCATCTTTTTGACCAAGCAGGCATTGTATATGTGCAAGTGGTTGCATCATCAGCATTCTGCAGAAGTGCTGTTGAGGGTGTTTTTCAGCAGCTGGGACAGGGAGACAGGGGAAACAGGTCAGAGTTGATGGAAAACTGAATGAAGCAAAGTACAGAGGGGTGTCCAATTTATTTTTTTCAACCCTAGAGAGGCTTAAAGGGAGTCTATCATTAGAAAAACACATCTTTAACTAATGGCATATTGAAATAGCTTTTAAAAAGTCCATTCTACTCCTACCTTCCATTATAAGCTTCTGCCCACCATTTCTGATAAAATCACAGAGCACCTGGGCTGTTCCTCCTGCGCTCTGAGCACCTTCCGCGTCATAACTCTCCACTGCCCCTTAACTGCTTATGTTCACTCCCCTCCTCCTCTTCGATGCAACTTCAGCCTTTCACAGGCATCGGACTGCACACGTCCAGGCGGCTATTTTCCAATTTTTGCTGTGCCCCGCTACGTGGGGCCTTAGCCTAAATGCTTTTTCTTTTAATTTACAAAAATTACTAGCTTTTAGATTAATATGGTTATACACAGCGGAGAACTATCACCTTCTACTGCTCCCATTAGCATTTGCATTTGGTTTGGCCAAATATCCATGTTAATTAGACCACCATATAAGAGCAGGTATCGCATTGGGTTTTGCTCAGGTTTTTTATGTAGTTTTGAGCCTAAAACCAGGAGTGGATGCAATGCTGATGCAGAACCTGATTTGTCTACAGCAATGTTGCTCATATCATGACAAATAATATTGATCAGGCTGAGAAGCATTGCTAGACTCAGAAATAACCAAGTAACTGGCCTTTGATTTAAAGTTTCTTACAGCTGTGATGCGCGTCTAAAGAATTTGCCCTCACAACAATACCTAATGATAGCTACAATTCTACCAATACCAGTCACTATGCTCCCATTGTCAGGCACTATGCAATTCATGACAGATACAATTCCTTATGTCCTTCATGGCCTGGTGACTACATTTTAAAGACTATATTATCAAGTTTTTTTTTGCTATTCCCTGCCTAACGAAAAATGTTATTAGGTGTCAGAAAACCCCCCAAGTAAAATATATATTCCTGTCATTTCAATGATCCTTCTACAGTATGGTTTATTTTAATATTGCTTTTTGTATTATGTCTCAATGTTTGTTCCATTTCAAACACTTGATGTCTGTTACTGTTCAGCACCTGGTAAAAAAGGAAACCATAATTATATGCAGTTAATATGACCATACTGTAACTTTTATTTAATTCAAGACATACAGAACATTAATTCTGATCTGCTACATTACAATCAATGCTGTCTTGCATTATTCATGTTTTAATAAGTATTCTGTATTAAAAAGCGATTCATGGGCATTTTACTCTTATCATAAGTAACATCACAGATCACAAATGTCTATGAATAAAAAATAATATTAATAAAAATGAAAAAGTTAACGTGATAAATAATATTAATCAAAAATGAAATACATAAAATGAATAAAAATTATAGTATTAGTACTAAAATTATACTATTAGTATTAATGCTTTAATCGAAATGCACAGTGTAAAAATGTAATTTAAAAGGTTCCTGCTATTGTGTTAGGAAGGAGTTGAGACTTATTGAGGCTTTAAAATTGACAGAATAAAAATTGTACTACTCATGGCAATATAGTAGATGTAATTTTTAACTGCAGCTTGATCTTAAAGCAGTAGCCTCTAAAATAATTATGCACACAAACTAAAATAGAAATGCAATGTAAAAATATGGAAGAAATCCACAGCATATCAAGTATGTGATAAACATGTACTAAGAAATCTTCAGCACACCCTAAATTTGCTGCAAATTTTTTTTTTTTTTTTTTTTTTATTGAGGATCTTCTGTGCTGAAACCTCATCTAAAAACAGGCAATAAATAAGCTCACCCAGACAGTGATACATGGGCAACTATTCCTGGTGTAATCTCTCAGCTCTGCTCTGATTTCCAACCAGTAAGATGTCGAATTCCGATTGCTCCACTGTCTCAGCAGCAGGAATTGAGCTGGCAGTTGGCACACTTGTTTGGCAGTCTTCATTTCCCTTGCTGAGGCAGTCTTTACTTCAATTTGTGTGCAACTCTTTCTCTTTCATTAAAGTATGCACAGTGCATGTTGTGTTGCATGTGCTATGCAAAAGTTGGGCAAGATTTCAGAAGGTGGGGTAAGCCATGGGACAGAGAATAAATACCTCCCTTCTATTCCTACAGTCTAGCAACGATCTCATCTTCCTCTTTACGCCACCAGGACTAGGGACAGGATTGCCAAAGTGATACACCACAGTGCACAGCTGTTCTTTCATTATTGTCTCCAGCCTGATTCATACTGATAGAAGTAAATGGCTACTGTTTGGGAAAGGGAATGGTGTCATAGTATCAATGGCAATGTATCACAGTGGTATTTACTGTTTGTGGTGGTGTCAGCACTGTGGTTTTACTGTTCATGGGCGTTTGGGCATTAGTGCTTTTATGATTTATTTTACAGTTGAATTTGTGACTGTCACTCTTTATGGGGTTATGAAGCACTGTAGCTATTACTGTTTTTTGGTGGGCACTATAGCTGACACTTTTTATGGGAGATAGAGAATAGGAGTACTGTGGCTGTTAAGAGCAATAACATCAAATGAAAAGTGTCATATTTCTGATGCCTACAGTTTAGACTACTCTCAGTTCACCCCTAGTAGTATACTGGTATGGTACCACTAATTGTATTGCTCTTTCTACCACTGTGCAAAGAGGAACAGTATTATAACCATCAATGATTGATCTAATGCTCCTACTACTACAATAATTCTAACTGTATACGTCTAGTACAATTATATTCAATTTAGTTAATGACGTCAACAATATAGTAGTACCATTAGCCCTACCAGTGTACTGGTAATGTCAATTTACAATTAATAATCCTATTATTATAGTGTAGTGTGTTGTCTTAGGAAAAATCATGCCGATTCTAAACATTGTTTGGAGTTAAAAAAGATTCCTTTCTCTGAGATTTTTGCCACAGTTGGTAAAAAAAGTGAGGTTGGCAACTCTGGTTGTCATGTGCATTCATGTATACTTAGCTGCCATTAATTACTGGTGAGGAGGTCAAAAGTAGTTGTGGACAGATTCTTACTTATGTATCCACTCTATTATTTATTAAGCTCCATTAGCCAAGCAATGCAGAGGTACTCTTTGGAGCATGCATGTTTATGGCAGTGTTGGAAGGCATACCTGTCAATTCCATACTGTATGTGTTACTATGGCAAGCTGTGTTTCCTTTACACTTTTATTCCATGTAGTCCCAATTCCCTGTGCTCTGTGACTTCTTTAGGTAAAATATCCTCTAGTAGTAGTCCTATGAGTAGTAGTCCTATGAAAACTAAAAGTAATGAGAAGGTTTTTTTAAGTTTACCTAATTATTAACAGCTCACATACAGTAATATGAAAAAGTTTGGGCACCCCTATTAATCTTAATCATTTTTAGTTCTAAATATTTGGGTGTTTGCAACAGCCATTTCAATTTGATATATCTAATAACTGATGGACACAGTAATATTTCAGGATTGAAATGAGGTTTATTGTACTAACAGAAAATGTGCAATATGCATTAAACCAAAATTTGACCGATGCAAAAGTATGGGCACCTCAACAGAAAAGTGACATTAATATTTAGTAGATCCTCCTTTTGCAAAAATAACATCTTCTAGTCGCTTCCTGTAGCTTTTAATCAGTTCCTGGATCCTGGATGAAGGTATTTTTGACCATTCCTCTTTACAAAACAATTCCAGTTCAGTTAAGTTTGATGGTCACCGAGCATGGACAGCCCGCTTCAAATTATCCCACAGATGTTCAATGATATTCAGGTCTGGGGACTGGGATGGCCATTCCAGAACATTGTAATTGTTCCTCTGCATGAATGCCTGAGTAGATTTGGAGCTGTGTTTTGGATCATTGTCTTGCTGAAATATCCATCCCCGGCGTAACTTCAAATTCGTCACTGATTCTTGTACATTATTCTCAAGAATCTGCTGATACTGAGTTGAATCCATGCGACCCTCAACTTTAACAAGATTCCCGGTGCCGGCATTGGCCACACAGCCCCAAAGCATGATGGAACCTCCACCAAATTTTACAGTGGGTAGCAAGTGTTTTTCCTGGAATGCTGTGTTTTTTTGACGCCATGCATGACGCCTTTTTGTATGACCAAACAACTCAATCTTGTTTCATCAGTCCACAGGACCTTCTTCCAAAATGAAGCTGGCTTGTCCAAATGTGCTTTTGCATACCTCAGGTGACTCTGTTTGTGGCATGCTTTCAGAAACGGCTTCTTTCGCATCACTCTCCCATACAGCTTCTCCTTGTGCAAAATGTGCTGTATTGTTGACCGATGCACAGTGACACCATCTGCAGCAAGATGATGCTGCAGCTCTTTGGAGGTGGTCTGTGGATTGTCCTTGACTGTTCTTACCATTCTTGTTCTCTGCCTTTCTGATATTTTTCTTGGCCTGCCACTTCTGGGCTTAACAAGAACTGTCCCTGTGGTCTTCCATTTCCTTACTATGTTCCTCACAGTGGAAACTGACAGGTTAAATCTCTGAGACAACTTTTTGTATCCTTCCCCTGAACAACTATGTTGAACAATCTTTGTTTTCAGATCATTTGAGAGTTGTTTTGAGGAGCCCATGATGCCACTCTTCATGGGAGATTCAAATAGGAGAACAACTTGCAATTGGCCACCTTAAATACCTTTTCTCATGATTGGATACACCTGGCTATGAAGTTCAAAGTTCAGTGAGGTTACAAAACCAATTTTGTGCTTCAGTAAGTCAGTAAAAAGTAGTTAGGAGTATTCAAATCAATAAAATGATAAGGGTACCCAAATTTTTGCACCAGTCAAATTTTGGTTTAATGCATATTGCACATTTTCTGTTAGTACAATAAACCTCATTTCAATCCTGAAATATTACCGTGTCCATCAGTTATTAGATATATCAAATTGAAATGGCTGTTGCAAACACCCAAATATTTAGAACTAAAAATGATTAAGATTAATAGGGGTGCCCAAACTTTTTCATATGACTGTATAGTTTCTTTGCAAATGAAACACACAAACAGGTCAATTTTAGATGCAGATATAAAGTTTAGGGTTCAAAATTATGTGCATAAGAATAGTCAATAAAATCATTCTCATTTGAAGATGATCTAAAAGTAAACACAATTTACTTCATGATTACAGTATGCGTGTTAAATGGCGTTCAACACATCTTGTGTAAGTAGAAATTTTTAATAGACTCTGCAGTATTAACTCATCATGTGCATGGAGGGGCATGGATCATTAAGATGTATTAATTATGATTTTAAAGAATATGTAGTAATATGTCCTTTTATGTTTTACATGGTACCTCAATCTATCACTCTGGTATCATTGCATAAAGATGATTTGTCACCCCTCCCAACATTTCTGTTTTTGTAAATAATTGTATTATCTATAATATAAAAATTCTGGGGAATTTTGTTGCACACTTCTCTTTTACTCATATTATAAATGTACAGCATAAATAGACTGACATCAGGATGTGATCTTACACAGTCTGGCACAGTCTAGTAAGTGCTGATAATGCCAGAGTATGTAGAGATGCAACCATTTGACAAGATGAAATGGTGATGCCCAAATGACAATGAATTCTTAAATTTTCAGGGAGAACAACAGATAAATAGCACAATACAGGATGCTCTAGAATTATTATTTCATGATGCATGCAAGCATGCACTAAAATTTCTTTATTCCATTCTACCTTAAATTCCATATCCACTCAGTAGACTTTTGTTATTATTTAGAGATAATTTTAGTCTTAAATATAGTACACAAAGTAGTAGGGATGTACAGTAGATATAAGTGGGGCAGTACTTGACACCTATGCCTACTGTGCTAATAAATTCTGCTTTCAGTATGCATATACTGTATGAAATACAACTGATGCCAGAACCACAGAGGAAGGCTAACCTTATAGTAAGATCCATAATCTGCAGTATTTGCAAGTGCTGTTGAGCTTCTTTTTATTTATTTATTTATTTATTTAATTATTTATTTTTACTTAAGGGTAGCAAAATGTACATGGAAAGTAGACAATGTCATGGTCTTAATAGGGTGATTACATAAGCAGCAACTAAGCATATTAAGTCATAGAAACTTCTAAACCAGTGGCTTAGTGTCTCAAAAAGCCCTATCCTAACATTGCCTGCAATATATATATATATATATATATATATATATATATATATATATTTTTTTTTTTTTTTAAGTCTATACTATATATTTGCTTGGCTTCTGCTACTTCAAGACTTCAGGTGCATGTATAGTGAAGACGAGATAAACTTCCCTGACTTCAGCAAGTACCTTGCGAAAGTATTCAGCCCCCTTGAACTTTTCAACCTTTTGCCACATTTCAGGCTTCAAACATAAGGATATAAAATTTAAATTTTTTGGTGAAGAATCAACAAGAAGTGGGACACAATTGTGAAGTGGAACGAAATTTATTGGATATTTTAAACTTTTGTAAAAAATAAAAAACTGAAAAGTGGGGCGTGCCAAATTATTTGGCCCCCTTAAGTTAATACTTTGTAGCACCACCTTTTGCTGCGATTACAGCTGTAAGTCGCTTGGGGTATGTCTCTATCAGTTTTGCACATCGAGAGACTGAAATTCTTGCCCATTCTTCATTGGAAAACAGCTTGAGTTCAGTGAAGTTGGATGGAGAGCGTTTGTGAACAGCAGTTTTCAGCTCTTTCCACAGATTTTCAGCTGGATTCAGGTCTGGACTTTGACTTGGCCATCCTAACACCTGGATACGTTTATTTGTGAACCATTCCATTGTAGATTTTGCTTTATGTTTGGGATCATTGTCTTGTTGGAAGATAAATCTCCATCCCAGTCTCAGGTCTTTTGCCGACTGCAACAGGTTTTCTTCCAGAATGGTCCTGTATTTGGCTCCATCCATCTTCCCATCAATTTTAACCATCTTCCCTGTCCCTGCTGAAGAAAATCAGGCCCAAACAATGATGCTGCCACCACCATGTTTGACAGTGGGGATGGTGTGTTCAGGGTGATGAGCTGTGTTGCTTTTACGCCAAACATATCGTTTTGCATTGTGGCCAAAAAGTTCGATTTTGGTTTCATCTGACCAGAGCACCTTCTTCCACATGTTTGGTGTGTCTCCCAGGTGGCTTGTGGCAAACTTTAAATGACACTTTTTATGGATATCTTTGAGAAATGGCTTTCTTCTTGCCACTCTTCCATAAAGGCCAGATTTGTACAATCAGTGTACGACTGATTGTTGTCCTATGGACAGACTCTCCCACCTCAGCTGTAGATCTCTGCAGTTCATCCAGAGTGATCATGGACCTCTTGGCTGCATCTCTGATCAGTCTTCTCCTTGTTTGAGATGAAAGTTTAGAGGGACGGCCGGGTCTTGGTAGATTTGCAGTGGTCTGATACTCCTTCCATTTCAATATGATCGCTTGCAAAGTGCTCCTTGGGATGTTTAAAGTTTGGGAAATCTTTTTGTATCCAAATTCGGCTTTAAGCTTTTCCACAACAGTATCACGGACCTGCCTGGTGTGTTCCTTGGTCTTCATGATGCTCTCTGCGCTTTAAACAGAACCCTGAGACTATCACAGAGCAGGTGCATTTATACGGAGACTTGATTACACACAGGTGGATTATATTTATCATCATCAGTCATTTAGGACAACATTGGATCATTCAGAGATCCTCACTGAACTTCTGGAGTGTGCTTGCTGCACTGAAAGTAAAGGGGCCGAATAATATTGCATGCCCCACTTTTCAGTTTTTTATTTTTTACAAAAGTTTAAAATAACCAATAAATTTAATTTCACTTCACAATTGTGCCCACTGTACTGGGGGTCGTTCCTTACAGCTCAGAGTCATCGCTGGGCTGTAAGGAACGCCCCCTCTGATAGTACTCGGCTGAGAGAGAGGGGGCATTCCTTACAGTCCAGTGATGGAACTCCCCCTCAGTACAGCGCTATTGACGAGCACAGTCAGGGAGGGCGTTCCTCACAGCGCAGCTAGACTGTCAGGAACGCCCTTCTGACAGTGAACGGTGAAATTTAGACCCCTGATATCTCCAGCCCCGGGGCATATAACAGGAAAGCCGGAAGTGCTCTGAATTCAGCACGCTGTTGGCTTTCTAGCGGTATGTAAAACCGCATATACATGAGGACGTGAAAGGTCCTCTTTAAGTCGTGCTGAGCGTATAGTTAGTGCTCAACACCATAACAGTACGGCATTAAAAAAGCCACAGGTTCGGGACCAGCCGCTGGAGTTGGCAGATTAAGCCCCTGGATGCCGTGATCAATAGCGAACACAGCATCCACGGAGTCCGGGGACAAGATCCCCCCTGTCGCCCCTCTGACCCCCCGCAATAAAATTGCGGGTTCCGAGGGCTTGCCATGGCAGCCAGGAGGCCGGGCCATGGTCTCCTGACTGCCTAGGCATAGTTTCAATAGAAACTACTGTGCGATGTTCTGCAATTCTACTGTATGCAGTGCAGTACATTGCATTAGGGATCTGAGATCCCAGCTTCAAATCCCATTATGGGACATGTAAAAAGTGAAAAAACACAAATATATATATTAAAAACAAAGAAAAATAAACAAAATCCCACCTTATTAGTATTCTTATTCTTATTTTATTTTGCTTACTTATATAGCACCATAATATTCCACAGTGCTTTACAGACATTGCCACCCTTATATTTAAAAAATATATAATTTAAACAAAAATAAATAAACATGTTAGGTATCCCCACGTGTGTATAAGTTCCCACTATCCAGAGATAGCATTACTTATCCTATACAATGAACACCGTAAACAAATATACCGCCATGTGCAAATTGACATATTTTGGTCACTTTTCTTTCCCCCAAAAAATAACAATAAAAAGTGATCAGAAAGTCATACATACCAAACATTAATACCAATAAAAAGTACAATTTGACCCTCAAATAAAGAACCCTGACTTATCTCCTTAAACAGTACAGTAAAAACTTTATAGGTGTCAGAATACAGTGACCCCAGGAAAATCTTTCGTTTTCAAAAAAGAGATGTTTTATTTGTAAAAGCAGCAAAACCTAATAAAAACCAATATAGATATGGTATTGCCATAATTGGAAATTTCCCACCGGACAAAGCTGCCATGTCATTTTTAATGCAGAGTGAACATAAAAAAACGTAAATAAAAGCTAATAATAACATTATATGTACCTCCAAATGGTGGCAAATGAAAGCACAACTCATCTCACAAAGAATAAACCCTCACATAGATATATCGACAGAAAAATAAAAAAGTTATGAATTTTGGAAGACAGGGAGGGACAAAATGAAAAAAGTAGCCGAGCATTAACATACAAACTACCCTGCATCCTTAAGGGGTTAAACTGCAAAGTTAACCTCTCCTTCACTAGCCAGGGTTCTAGAGGCATAATTTCTCTCTTAGGTGGTCTCCAGGGATAACAAAACTCAATGGGATCATTAACCGTTTCCCAATATCCGCTGTAATAATACAGCAGATGTCAGGTATTCAAATATGGCAGCTGCTCAGGAGCTGAATGTCCACCATAGCCACGGGGTCTGTAATATGCAGCGTTGCCATTTTGGGTAGGATCGCTGTCCCCTAGAATGAGATTCACATTCACAGCCAGGAGCCTATTGAAGGCCCCCAGGTTTGTCTCCCTTTGACTTTTATTACAGGCTGCTCTATGTAGCCTGTAATAGAAGTGTTGGTATTTTGCAATGCATTAGCATTGTAATGCACTGAATTAGTGATCAGGGGTCTTGAACCTAGATCAGGGGTCTAAAAACTGCAGTAAAATAAAAAATTTTAAAAATATAAAAAGAATAAAAAAGGATTAAAAATTCAAATCACCCCCTTTAAGTACATATAAAAGTACTTAAAGTGAAATATACACATTAGGTTTCCCTGTTTTCGAAAACGTCCGGTCTACAAACTTATAGAAATATTTTTCCCATACAGTGAACGACGTAGTGGGGAAAATAATCAAAAGAGCCAAACCACTGTTTTGTTTAGTTTTTCTATTTTGCCTACCGTAACAATTTGGAAAAAAAAAGATCAAAGAAATAGATATTCCTTATGCATACCTGTACACGGAAATATAAAAAGATACAGGTGTCAAAATTTGGTGAATCCAAGAAATGTTTATTTTTTGAAGGGTTTTGGATTCTTATAAGGGGTTAAAATGTAAATAATGTAACTATATAAATTTGGAATCCCAGGAAGTATACTAACCCATAGAATACAAATGACATGTCATTTTGGCTGCATAGTGAATGTTGTAAAAACAAAGTCTGTAAGAAAGTCATACAAACGCAGTTTGTCTCCAATTTTACCCCATTCAGATTTTTTCCAGCTTCCCAGTACATTGTATGGAATATTAAACAGTGCCATTATGAAGTACAATTTGTCTTGCAAACATTAAGCCCATGAAAAAGGTATGAGGTTTGGAGGGCGGGGAGTTAAAAAAAAAAAAAAAAATGCATTTAGCGGGAAGGGGTTAAAGCATACCTCCAGTTATAAACAATTTTTCATAAATGAATAGTGCATCTGACTTTAAGAAACTTTGTAATATATCTAATTAAAGAGATATATTTAATTTTCCACATATTAAGCTGTTCTGTTTCTTATTATTAATCTGACTGTTTGCTGGTTAATTGAATTATTGCTTCATTCTGTGTACTGGAAAACTCTTATCTACAAACCTAGAGGTGTTTAAAATTCAGCAGAGTATATAGCACTATTATGTAGAAAGTTCCTGGGGCTCTTTCTGAGTGAGAGAAACAGTTATAGAGCAGATTCTTTTCCATTTACTGTGTGCAGTATATGGCAGCTAGTCTCCACCTACCAGCTCACAGAGAACTATTGTAACATCCATGCCCATTCGGACTTCAGTGCCATTATCCGGCCACATGCTGCAGCACAGGAGGAGTGTCTGGCTATGATTCCTTGCTTTAGGTTTTTGTCTGAACACTGTTCTATTCCCTCACCTCTGTAATTGATTTTCCACCACACCCATTTCTTACACCTTTGTTTCCCTCTGCTCCTCAAATAGTTAATCTCAGCCTTACTTGTGTGATTGACATCTTTCCTTCAATCAAGTCTGGGGGGGGGTCTTTCTTCCTATTTATTTTTTTTCCCACATTCACCTTGGTGCTTGCTATTGCCTTTCTGTGCATGCTGGCTCTATACTCTTACTGTTGTATTTACATTTCTGACTTTTGGCTTTTCTTGTGACTACTCTCTTGGATTTTGATTCTGTACTGCGTTAATCAACTGGTTCAGACCCCTTGGCTAGTTGACCTCCCATTTGTTGTCCTTTGTCTTGTCTGCGTTCTGTGTTATCACCTATATCATAAGAAGGGACTGCTGCCCAGTTGTCCTCTGCCGCCTAGGGCAGTGAGGCAAGTAGGCAGGGACAGGGAGGGGTTCAGCTTAGGACTCACTGTCTTGTCGTTGCCCTCCTCCCAGAGTTCACCAGTAGCTTCTAGGGAATTGCTTTTCTAGCAATTCCCTTACAACTATGCAGATATTTTACTATACATTATAATTATCAATATAACAGCCCCTTTATTCCAACCAGTTTCTATCTATAAAATTTTATAAAATAAATCACACAGTTTATATTGATAAATGGTTTACTTTACAATTACCTATTTAAAAAAACCCTTTTAGGCCGGGTCCCATGTTCTGGTTAATCCCATCCACACATTGCAGAAAAATATCCGCAGTGGAAATGCTGTGATTTCAAAAACTGTTGCTTTTTTATGAATTGCACGATGTCAATTATACCTACGGAAAAGCGGGTATTTTCAGCATAGGTATAATAGAAGCAGAAAGTCTGCAGAGGAAAACTTTGTGTGAAAAACGGTGCGGAAAAAAACGCAATGGATTTCTTCTGCAGTCTTTTCTGCTGCGTTTTTAGGGCTGCGGCTCACTACGTGGGGCTTTATTCTTAAAAAAATTTTTACACAACTAAACTGGGGTGGTATCGAACGGTGCTTGCTTGCCACATACAACTTGCTTTCGCATGCAATTAATATGCTAAGTAACTACCATATTAATATGCTTGTATTTTAAATTATATTTTGTTCTATTTCCACTTTGATTATTCAGTTATAATAATGTGATTTATTTGCAATCCTGAAACACTGTTCAGTATAGTTTTCTTATGAAACCTTCAGTAAGTCTTTCCAGTGAGCAGATTGATAAGAAGCACTTATACTAAAGTAAAAGCATTGGTGGGCTATACTGATGTTAAAGCTATTGTTGATAAGCCAAATGTAAAGAGCTTTAAGAAGGCTGATTTTAATTCTTCAGAATTAATAGGTGTTTAATTTTTGATTCAGATAAGCATTCATTTTATCTGATCAACCTTTTTTTAATTTCTTTCCCTGAAAATAGTTTCAACTCCTTCAAATGTTAGCGAAAGACAATTAGCAATCCTTGAAAGTCTTATTTAAGTAGTAAGACAAAAATCTTTTAACACTGAAGCATGCAAAACTGGCACATGTAGGAAAAAATAAAATACAGCAAGCATTTTTTGCACCAAGGTAATCAAATTGATTATAAAAATTGAGAAACAGTGGAAAACACATAAAGAAATGTTAAAAAAAAAAAACTGAACAAAAAGTTCAAAACTATTTTTGCCATGAAAAGTTTCCATACTATGTTCCTGTGAGGGTGTTGATTGTAGCTGAATATAACATTGTTTTAGATTTCAGAATTAGATGGCAGAAACATCTAAATGCTAAGTCTACATGTTATTAATATAGTTCAGTAATAATAACCTTGCTTTGTGAGTAAATTAAAGTCTGGGATTATGGGTTTGTGAGACATTTAAAATGCACAATGAAATCATAGTCATGAACCCTTTCCTGACATCCGCCATAACAGTACAGCTCTGCGCCATACTATTACGTTGTGTAAGTGTATAGTTAACACACAACGCCGTAATAGTATGTGCCTGTAATGCCACAACCATATATGCCAAACATTGGTACCAATAAAAAAAAAGTACAACTTTCCCCACAAATAAAGAGCCCTGACATATCTCCGTCAACAAAACAGTAAAAAAAAAAGTTATAGGCGTCAGGATACAGTGATCTCCAGGAAAATCGCTCATTTTCAAAAAGTGACTTTTTATTTTTAAAACCCAATATAAATATGGACATTTAATTATTTAATTATTTCATTTGTATACTCAATTTTTCTGTGTATAGTTATCACATATCTATAGGATTGTTTTTGCGCTGGTCCATATATGTGTTATAGTGCTCTTTGTATATTCTTTGCATAGTAGTTTTTTGTAGTTTCTAAGCTCCGCTGATATAAATCCATCTCTTTTTTGAGCATGCGCGATAAGATTGACTTATGATGTAACGCTTCTCATTTTCGCGCATGCCCAGTTAGTTATGGTATGGTAATAGCGTCCTACGCAATATGTTTAACAAAACTCGTGATATCCAATTAAGATCTCGTGCATGCGCAGTGGTGTCTTTCTAACAGTATCGCGCATCTTGACTTAACTTCTCGCGCATGCTCAATAGCTTACAAGATGGCGGCGGTGTTTTATTTTATATGTGCAACAGGTATTATCTTGTTATCTGGGCTATCTATTCAGGTGTGCTTTGTGGCAACTTATTGGTGAGGTGGGATTTAAATATCAGTACACATGACCTTACAAACATTCCTCTGGACGAAGCCTGTGGCGAAACGCACGTCGAGGTGTATGTTACTTAGGTGGGTTTTTCTCAGGACTTTTTACCTGTTATTTATATGTTATTTATGGTTTCCTTAGCACATATTTTTTATTATGATCTGTGGTTTATCTCTTAATAATTTAAAGGTGTATTTTTTACACAGATATCTTAAATTACCCAAAAATATATTCATATAATCTTATATTGTGCCTGTTTGGATTTTCCATATTTATTCATCATGTGATTTCCTGTTTTTCCTGCCTTTGTACGTGTATTTTTTCATCTGGTTCTTTTTTGGATTCCCCCATGTGTTTATATGTATTTGTATTTATTTGTTTATCAATAAATTATGAGATTTGGTTTTTACTTTTGTGCGGGCATGAATTTGTTTTTTGATTTGTTACTACTAGTTCATGGCAGATCCAGATTGACGCAGTATTTGGGGGAATGGGATTGACCATTGAGATGACAGATCAACGTACCATACGTGAGTTGAGACACACATTACGAAAAATGTTACATCGCCGTGTTAAAACATGGTGGAATAAGGTCACATTGGAGAATTACTTGGCTAAACAACTAATTCCTCGTGGACTTCGAGTTCAGACATTCCCCTCTTTTGGGACTGATAATAGTGATTTTTCCACTAGATGGGAGAATATATGCAATTCTAGTAGTAGAGCGTTCATGGAACCGATTATTGAATATAATTCAAAAATTTTGGAAGAACTGATAACGGATATTAATAAAATGGAACAGGAATTACAGAAATGTATGATAGCATCAGATTTTGAGTTTATGTGGAAAGAATTTGATGATCTATCAACTACTTGGAAGAAACAGACACAGCAGATCAAGAGTAAAAAGTATCAGCGTGATCTACAGGATGTGCAGAATAACCGAGTTTATAAATGGAAATTTAACAGAAACCCTATGAGAAGTAGGTCTTCTTCTGTTTCCTCTATTGGTTCTTTAGGGGGTGATTCTAATACATCTTATGTAGGGAGAGAAAGACATCAAACTCGTCAGTATAAGAGGAAACAGAATTGTTTGGAACAGGCTTCGCGGAAAAGGAATCCTTTGGTGACGACAACGGATACTATGAATGCGAAGGGGAAGGACTCATTACAGGTAATAAATCTCACTGATAAATGTTTGACCAAGTCACAATATGAGGTATTGAGCCTTGGCTTGAGTTTTTCTCCATCTTCTAGGTTTGACCTATTTACTGCCACAAAGGACCTTCACCTTTTCGCAAGGAATTTATTGTTCAAAAAGATGTATCATCAGAGTGTTTCCACTTCCCTTTTTCCAACTGAGATTGAACAGAATACCGTTCATTTGCTTAAAGAGTTATTGGATGAACAGGAATTTGTGGACCGGGGTAAGTTTCCTAGAGATATTGTACCTTCCTCTAAACGTTTTCCTGCATTATCTATGGACAACAATATTGACCTCTTTGTCAAAATGGTCAGTAAAGAAATGGAGAAAATTCCAGCTACAACAACAAAAAGTATCATACCTTCTTCCAAATTTTCCAACAGTTCCAACTTTTTACCTGCTACCGAAGGTACATAAGAACGCCACATGCCCTCCTGGCCGACCTATTATGTCGGGTATTAATAGTTTATGTGAGCCTGTGAGTAAATTCATTGATTTCCATCTACAGCCCTTGGTTGAAACGTTACCTTCTTATATCAAGGATAGTACTGATATACTCCGCAAGATTGATGGTATTCATTTGGAGAGTGATATGTTGATTGTCACATGTGACATTGAATCACTATATACTTCAATCAAACACTCGGATGGACTGGAAGCAGTACAGACCTTTATCCGGATGTCAGACATTGATCAAGACCTAGGTGAGTTTCTTTTGAAACTCCTGGAATTTGTACTCACACACAATTTCTTTATGTTCGGTAAGGGGTTCTTCCTACAGCTCCAGGGAACCGCTATGGGGGCGTCTTGTGCGCCCACATATGCTAATTTGTTCCTGGGGCTGTGGGAGAGATCCTTTTTTCTCACCGAACCGGTCCCTCTAATTGAGAATGTTCATTTTTGGGGTCGTTATATAGATGATGTTGTATTTATTTGGCAGGGCACGGAAGTTGAGTTGGAAGTTTTTCTTGGGTCCCTCAATAGGAATAATAAGAACATCAAACTTACCTATCATTGGAGTAGAAGCGAAATGAAATTTTTGGATATCAAATTACGGGTTGATACTGATGGTAGCATACAAACGGAATTGTTCCGGAAGGAAACAGCTACAAATTCATTGTTACACTCTTCTTTTGCACATCCTGTAGGTCTTATTCAAAATATACCGGTTGGGCAATTCTTACGAGCACATCGTTTATGTTCGTCAGACTCATCGTTTGAAAATGCGGCTCGTGATTTAAGCAATCGTTTTAGGCAAAGGTGTTATCCGGAGGGATGGATACAGAGGGGCCTTCGTAGAGCTCGAACCTCCAATCGTAATGAATTGTTACATCCCAAATATCCACAACGATTAAGACAGGACTCTAACAAGGTAAGATTTATTACTACTTTCCAATCTAGGTGGTTTGACTTACGTCGTATTATCAAGAAATTTTGGGGTATTTTTACGGTGGACCCCGTGTTAAGACGTTATGCTGGTTCACAGCCAGCAATAACATATCGGAAATCAAAGAACCTACGTGATTTATTGGTTCATAGCCATTTTTCAGGTATACCCTAGGTTAGTCCTTTTGGTGATACAGGCCCTAAATCTGGATGCCGTCCCTGTGGTAAATGCATCGCTTGCAGTAATATTGAGCGTGTTGATATGTTTTCCAGTTCTGACAATAAACAACAATATAGAATTTTTGGTAGCTATATTGTCAGTCCATGGGGGTTATCTATTATGCTACATGTCCTTGTGGACTTATTTATGTGGGCCTTACTAGTCGGGAATTACGTCGTCGTGTGAGGGAACATGTTTTAGGGATTACTGCTTCTTCGGATATTGAAGATGTTTCCATTCTAAAAACCATTCCTAAACATTTCAAATTATGTCACGACTCAGATCCTTCTGGTTTTCTTGTATGTGTCATAGATCATGTGAAAATTGGCCCTAGAGCAGGCAACTGGAAACAGTTGCTTGCGCAGAAGGAGTGTAGGTGGATCTATAGACTTAGAACGGTTCACCCTTTAGGACTTAACGAGAACATTAGTTTTGCTCCTTTTTTGTGATGTAGTAATTTTTTAATTTTTTTCATTGGTTATGTGTGTTTCTTTTCTTTATTAGATTGTTTTTCTGTCTTTATTTATTATTTTTCTATATATTGTTTTGTACGGTTGTTTTTATTTGATTTTAATAGTTTTTTCTTTTGTTATAGATAGTTGTATCATGTCTTTTTGTCATTCATCTGTTATATTGCCCACAACCTAGGATGGCCCGACCCTTGAATATCTATTTACATCTATGGATTCCTGTGTATTTTGGACTCCTGCTGGATTAGGATGATTGATGTCTCATCTTATCGAATATTTATACTTGTTCTTATTTATTTCGGTTATTTTAGATATTATTTTCATCTTATTGATTGACTTTATCTGTTCCTACACATATAGTGTTTTTTTTGTTTTTTTTTCCGATGTATTTTTGAATATTTTGTGTATTTCATTATATATTATTTTCACACTATTTTTATATATATTTGTCACTTTTCACTTGCGCACCGGCACTTTTTTATTTGCACTTAATTTGGGATCATTTTTTGATGTTTATATTTGTATATTTTTATGTAGTTTGTTGTGTTTTGGTCTCTCTTATATATATATTATATTGCTTACATATTGCTATATTAGGTTTTACATAGCACCAGTGGTTCATTTAACCCTTATTATTGATTGTGTGCATACATATCTTTTATAAATTTGTTTTTTTTTTTTTTTTTTTGTGATATTTAATTATCTATTTGTTCATTTGTATATTCAATTTTTCAATTTTTCTGTGTATATTCATCACATATTGGGACATTTAATTATTTATTTGTTCATTTGTATATTCAATTTTTCTGTGCATAGTTATCATATATCTATAGGAGTGTTTTTGCGCTGTTCCATATATGTGTTATAGTGCTCTTTGTATATTCTTTGCATAGCAGTTTTTTGTAGTTTCTAAGCTCCGCTGATATAAATCCATCTCTTTTTTGAGCATGTGCGATAAGATTGACTTACGATGTAGCGCTTCTCATTTTTGCGCATGCCCAGTTAGTTATGGTATGGTAATAGCGTCCTACGCAATATGTTTAACAAAACTCGCGATATCCAATTAAGATCTCGCGCATGCGCAGTGGTGTCTTTCTAACGGTATCGCGCGTCTTGACTTAACTTCTCGCGCATGCTCAATAGCTTACAAGATTGTGGCGGTGTTTTATTTTATACAGTATGTGCAACAGGTATTATCTTGTTATCTGGGCTATCTATTCAGGTGTGCTTTGTGGCACCTTATTGGTGAGGTGGGATTTTAATATCAGTACACATGACCTTACAAACATTGCTCTGGACGAAGCCTGTGGCGAAACGCACGTCGAGGTGTTTGTTACTTAGGTGGGTTTTTCTCAGGACTTTTTACCTATGTTATTTATGGTTTCCTTAGCACATACAGTCATATGAAAAAGTTTGGGCACCCCTATTAATCTTAATCATTTTTAGTTCTAAATATTTTGGTGTTTGCAACAGCCATTTCAATTTGATATATCTAATAACTGATGGACACAGTAATATTTCAGGATTGAAATGAGGTTTATTGTACTAACAGAAAATGTGCAATATGCATTAAAACAAAATTTGACCGGTGCAAAAGTATGGACACCTCAACAGAAAAGTGAAATTAATATTTAGTAGATCCTCCTTTTGCAAAAATAACAGCCTCTAGTCGCTTCCTGTAGCTTTTAATCAGTTCCTGGATCCTGGATGAAGGTATTTTTGACCATTCCTCTTTACAAAACAATTCCAGTTCAGTTAAGTTTGATGGTCGCCGAGTATGGACAGCCTGCTTCAAATTATCCCACAGATGTTCAATGATATTCAGGTCTGGGGACTGGGATGGCCATTCCAGAACATTGTAATTGTTCCTCTGCATGAATGCCTGAGTAGATTTGGAGCTGTGTTTTGGATCATTGTCTTGCTGAAATATCCATCCCCGGCGTAACTTCAAATTCGTCACTGATTCTTGTACATTATTCTCAAGAATCTGCTGATACTGAGTTGAATCCATGCGACCCTCAACTTTAACAAGATTCCCGGTGCCGGCATTGGCCACACAGCCCCAAAGCATGATGGAACCTCCACCAAATTTTACAGTGGGTAGCAAGTGTTTTTCTTGGAATGCTGTGTTTTTTTGACGCCATGCATAACGCCTTTTTGTATGACCAAACAACTCAATCTTTGTTTCATTAGTCCACAGGACCTTCTTCCAAAATGAAGCTGGCTTGTCCAAATGTGCTTTTGCATACCTCAGGCGACTCTGTTTGTGGCGTGCTTTCAGAAACGGCTTCTTTCGCATCACTCTCCCATACAGCTTCTCCTTGTGCAGAGTGTGCTTTATTGTTGACCGATGCACAGTGACACCATCTGCAGCAAGATGCTGCTGCAGCTCTTTGGAGGTGGTCTGTGGATTGTCCTTGACTGTTCTCACCATTCTTCTTCTCTGCCTTTCTGATATTTTTCTTGGCCTGCCACTTCTGGGCTTAACAAGAACTGTCCCTGTGGTCTTCCATTTCCTTACTATGTTCCTCACAGTGGAAACTGACAGGTTAAATCTCTGAGACAACTTTTTGTATCCTTCCCCTGAACAACTATGTTGAACAATCTTTATTTTCAGATCATTTGAGAGTTGTTTTGAGGAGCCCATGATGCCACTCTTCCGAGGAGATTCAAATAGGAGAACAACTTGCAATTGGCCACCTTAAATACCTTTTCTCATGATTGGATACACCTGGCTATGAAGTTCAAAGCTCAGTGAGGTTACAAAACCAATTTTGTGCTTCAGTAAGTCAGTAAAAAGTAGTTAGGAGTATTCAAATCAATAAAATGATAAGGGTACCCACATTTTTGCACCGGTCAAATTTTGTTTTAATGCATATTGCACATTTTCTGTTAGTACAATAAACCTCATTTCAATCCTGAAATATTACTGTGTCCATCAGTTATTAGATATATCAAATTGAAATGGCTGTTGCAAACACCCAAATATTTAGAACTAAAAATAATTAAGATTAATAGGGGTGCCCAAACTTTTTCATATGACTGTATTTTTTATTATGATCTGTGGTTTATCTCTTAATAATTTAAAGGTGTATTTTTTACACAGATATCTTAAATTACCCAAAAATATATTCATATATATCTTATATTGTGCCTGTTTGGATTTTCCATATTTATTCATCATGTGAGTTCCTGTTTTTCCTGCCTTTGTACATGTATTTTTTCATTTGGTTCTTTTTTGGATTCCCCCCATGTGTTTATATGTATTTGTATTTATTTGTTTATCAATAAATTATGAGATTTGGTTTTTACTTTTGTGCGGGCATGAATTTGTTTTTTGATCCAATATAAATATGGTATCGCTGTAATTGTAATAACCCACTGGACAAAGCTGCCATGTCATTTTTAATGCAGAGTAAATGCCGTAAAAACAAAATGCAAAAAATTATGATAGAATTGTGGGTTATTTCACATGGACTCCACAAAAACGTTAATGAAGCTAATCAAAACATTATTTGTACCCCAAAATGGTGACAAATGAAAGTACAACTCATCACACAAAGAATGAGCCCTCACATAGCTATGTTGACAGAATTAAAAAGTTATGAATTTTGGAAGGGGAGAGGGAAAATATGAAAAGCATTAGCATACAAACTACCCTACGTCCTTAAAGGATTAAATATGGTGGCCACCACTTTAGCCGTTGGTTCTCCACTGTATTATACAGCGGAAGTTCAGCTGCAATGCCCACAATTAGTGCCCACACTGATCGTGGGCATTAATCCTCCCCGGTACCTCGGTCAAAACTGACACCATTTTCCTAGCATTGCATGGATGCCTCCTTTTTGGGGTGGATCACCAGCCCCTGGAACTAAAATTTTTCCCACAAAAGCCCACATATGGGGAGTCAAAAACGAAAACTGAAAAATGCCTGCGGTGGGAAGGGGTTATTAGTCCTGCTTTATGCAACGTGTGCAGAAGAGGTAACATGTATTAAGTAAAGGTTAGGAACTTACTGCACCCTTTCATATGTGCTGAAAATGTAAAAAAACAAAACAAGAAACCTTGTGTTCAACGTGTATCCCCAAAATATTTGGATTAGTTAGTGTGTGTGTATTTTTTTTTTTTTTAACCACTAAATGTATTACTTTATAAACATAAAAATTGATATTGCCATTTAGATACAGAAGACCTTGGTCACAAAAAAAGTTAATGATAATGTAAGTTTAATTAAAAAAACATCTAAACAAATTTTCAAAATCAAGTGTGGGGTAAAATGTTTCTCCATTTCTGCTTAAAGATATAACCCAGGTTAGGCCAATAAACACTACCAGCAAATGAAATGGTACTTTTGTTGAGGAAATTTCAGGTTTATATGATTGCCACTCCCTGCTTTATCACTAATTGTCATCTTTAAAAGTTTGCAGTTTTACACATAACTGAAGGTACACTTTAACATATTTCCAACATTCATTGCAATAGTAAGGCAGATGTTGAAACTTTAAAGCGTACCTCCAGTTATAAACAACTTTTCATAAATGAATAGTACAGGTGTACATTACAGCGGAGACCCAATAGCTATAGTGGCCGTTCTGCAGCAGTCCGGCTGACATCTTTAAATACCCGGCATCTGCTGTACTATTACGCTGGATGTCGGGAAGGGGTTAAAAAAGCGGTGATTGTTATTTTTCACACCCATCCCTTGTATAGGAATAAAGTTGTGCACTAAAAGATCTCTGATACTGGGGCTCTTTTACTGTATGTAAAGTTGGGTTTGAATAGTAATATATTACCTGGAACTGAGTCACCCTTTAAGGACATGGCCTGAAAAAAACTTAAAGTCCAGGCCCCATTTTTGAAAATGAACATGTGTCATTTTATGTGGTAATAACTTTGGGATGCTTTAACTTACCGAAGTGATTCTGAGAATGTTTTTTTTGTGACACATTGTACTTCATGTTAGGCGTAACCTTTGGTAGATATTTTTTGCATTTATTTATGAATTAATAGGAAATTTGGTGGAAATTTAGAAAAATTCACAATTTTTAAAAAGTGAAATGCTCTGTTTTTTGGACAGATAGTCATACCACCCAAATGTGTTAATACATATTGCCTACCATATCTCTCCTTTATGATGGCATCATGTTTCATAGACTTTATTAACATTGGGACATAAAAATGAAAAATGCTTTTTTTTTCAATAATGGTCACTTTTGCCCAAAACTATTCATTTTCACAAGGGATTAAATGAGGAAATTCATACACAGTTTGTTACACAATCTCTCCTGAACACGGTAATACCAAATATGTATATGTATGTGGTCGTAAACTGCTGTATAGGTACACAGGGTCCTGAGAACAGAAAGAGTGCTATTTGGCTTTTGCAGGGCAGATTTTGCTGGAATTTTTTGTGGTGGCATGTCTTATTTGCAGAGCTCCTAAAGTACTAGTACAGGGGAAGACCTCAAAAGGTGATCCATTTTGGAAACTACAGCCCTTAACCCTTTCCCTGCCGCCCACGTATTTATACGTCCTCCCAAGGTGGCACTTTTCTAGTCGAGGACGTATCTAAAATGTCCTTACTACTAATGCCGATATCTCAGGATCGGTTAGGGCTATGAAGATGATCTAGGATTCATTTTAAAGAAGATAATCTCATCTTTAAAGTTATTAACATCATCATGATAACCCTTACAGATCCGGAGCGAATCGCTGTTGAAAACACTATTTGGCATTTGAGATCCCAATGCAGATCTCAATTCCCGACAGTGTTTTTAACAGCAGATCGCTCCAAATCTATAAGAGCTATCATGATGTTCTTCAATGATTCTCATCTTTATAATGAATCCAAGGTCATCTTCAGAGCCCTAACGCATATGGGGCTCTAAAATGTCCTCCCCCCTCCTGCCTCAGGCAGCATCTTAAGAGCTGCCAAAGGGGGTAGCATGGACTTCTGTCCATGTTATCCCCTCTCCTATCAATCAGAGAGCATACTATACCTTTTCTCTCTGATTGTTACATAGAGGGATAATGTAATACCCCTCTGAGCCTAATCACAGGGGTATTCTTATGTAATACCTCTTTGAACATAACCAGGGAGTTTATGGGTGCTGTGACCCAGATGTTTACCATCGTCTAGGTCGCAGCGCCAAAAGAGTTGCACCAAACACTTACACAACACATACACAAAGTCATCAATAAAGTTTACATTTGACCCTGTCCATACCTGATCTTTCTAGAGTAAAATATGCCTTTCTAGCAATATCCGTTACATGCTAAAATAATAGCAATAATGATTATCACTACAAATGAACATATAAATTGCTGCAATTTTTATAGGGGGATAGAAAATTCTATTCTTATGTAAGCCCCTATTTAATTTGTATGCACAAAATTGGTTGGCACATTTCTGCGATTTTGGATTTCTTTAACACCTGCACCTGTAAATATATATACGGTATATATATATATATATATATATATATATATATATAACATATACAGTGCTGGCCAAAAGTATTGGCACCCCTGCAATTCTGTCAGATAATACTCAATTTCTTCCAGAAAATGATTGCAATCACAAATGCTTTGGTAATAATATCTTCATTTAATTTGTCTTCAATGGAAAACCACAAAAAGAATTGTCAGAAAGCCAAATTGGATATAATTCCACACCAAACATAAAAAAGGGGGTGGACAAAAGTATTGGCACCCTTTGAAAAATCATGTGATGCTTCTCTAATTTGTGTAATTAACAGCACCTGTTACTTACCTGTGGCACATAACAGGTGGTGGCAATAACTAAATCACACTTGCAGCCAGTTGAAATGGATTAAAGTTGACTCAACCTCTGTCCTGTGTCCTTGTGTGTACCACATTGAGCATGGAGAAAAGAAAGAAGACCAAAGAACTGTCTGAGGACTTGAGAAGCAAAATTGTGAGGAAGCATGAGCAATCTCAAGGCTACAAGTCCATCTCCAAAGACCTGAATGTTCCTGTGTCTACCGTGCGCAGTGTCATCAAGAAGTTTAAAGCCCATGGCACTGTGGCTAACCTCCCTACATGTGGACGGAAAAGAAAAATTGAAGAGAGATTTCAACGAAAGATTGTGCGGATGGTGGCTAAAGAACCTCGACTAACATCCAAACAAGTTCTAACTGCCCTGCAGTCCGAGGGTACAACAGTGTCAACCCGTACTATCCGTCGGCGTCTGAATGAAAAGGGACTCTATGGTAGGATACCCAGGAAGACCCCACTTCTGACCCAGAGACATAAAAAAGCCAGGCTGGAGTTTGCCAAAACTTACCTGAGAAAGCCAAAAACTTTTTGGAAGAATGTTCTCTGGTCAGATGAGACAAAAGTAGAGCTTTTTGGGAAAAGGCATCAACATAGAGTTTACAGGAAAAAAAAGAGGCCTTCAAAGAAAAGAACACGGTCCCTACAGTCAAACATGGCGGAGGTTCCCTGATGTTTTGGGGTTGTTTTGCTGCCTCTGGCACTGGACTGCTTGATCGTGTGCATGACATTATGAAGTCTGAAGACTACCAACAAATTTTGCAGCATAATGTAGGGCCCAGTGTGAGAAAGCTGGGTCTCCCTCAGAGGTCATGGGTCTTCCAGCAGGACAATGACCCAAAACACACTTCAAAAAGCACTAGAAAATGGTTTGAGAGAAAGCACTGGAGACTTCTAAAGTGGCTGGCAATGAGTCCAGACCTGAATCCCATAGAACACCTGTGGAGAGATCTCAAAATGGCAGTTTGGAGAAGGCACCCTTCAAATCTCAGGAACCTGGAGAAATTTGCCAAAGAAGAATGGTCTAAAATTCCAGCAGAGCATTGTAAGAAACTCATTGATGGTTACCGGAAGCGGTTGTTCGCAGTTATTTTGTTTAAAGGTTGTGCTACCAAGTATTAGGCTGAGGGTGCCAATACTTTTGTCCGGCCCATTTTTGGAGTTTTGTGTAAAATGATCAATGATTTAATTTTTTTTTTCATTCTCTTTTGTGTTTTTTCATTGCAAGCAAAATAAATGAAGATATTATTACCAAAGCATTTGTGATTGCAATCATTTTCTGGAAGAAATTGAGTATTATCTGACAGAATTGCAGGGGTGCCAATACTTTTGGCCAGCACTGTATATATATATATATATATATATATATATATATATATATACAGTATGTGTGTGGTATATATGAATTCCTCACATCTTGCAGTTTTTTGGAAATACAGTTGAAACCAGAAGTTTACATACACTATATAAAAAGACACATATGCATGTTTTTCTCACTATCTGACATGAAAGCAGAATAAACCTTTCCCGTTTTAGGTCAATTAAGATTACAAAAATTATTTATATTTTTCAAATGCCAGAATAATGAGAGACAGAGAATTTTTTAAGGCATTTGTAACGGAATTGCTCAAGGAGCGATTTCCCAGTAGCTGCTGGTGAACCCAGGGGGGAGGGGCACAACAAGGCAGTGAACCCAAACCTGAACCCCCCCACTGTCCCTAGCTACTTGCCTGATCTGTCCTAAGCGACAGCCAGCGACTGGTCAATGGTCCCTTCTTAATATAAGTGACAACACAGAACGAAGACAGGACAAACAACAACAAAAGGGAGGTCAGCTAGCCAAGGGGTCAGTAACAGTCGAGCAATGCAATACAGAATCAAAATCCAAGAAAATAGTCAAAGGTAAGCCAGAGGTCAGGAATAAGAATACAGGTACCAAAACATCAAGGAGTAATAGCCAGTACACACGACGCAATAGCTAGCGACCAATGTGAATGTGAGCAAACAATAAATAGGAAGGAAAAATCTGCTCCAGACTTGATAGGAGGATAGGCTGTCAATCACACAGGTAAGGCTAAAATTAACTATTAGTGGAGCAGAGGGAAATGAAGGTAAAGGAGATGGGTGTGGTGAAAAATCAAATAAGAAGGTGAGGGAATAGGATAGTGTTCAGACAATGCAAGAAAAACCCAAAGGAAAGAATCACAGCCGTACCCACCTCCAGCGCTGCAGTAAGTTCGAACGGGTGCGGACGTAACAGTACCCCCCGTTTTATGAGGGGCCACCGGACCCTTATCAGACAACCCAGGTTTAGAAGGGATCTGCTGATGAAACAGCCTAATGAGGCATGGAACATGAAGGTCCTTGCCAGGGACCCACGTCCACTCCTCAGGGCCATAACCCTTTCAATGTACCAGGTACTGGACGAAGTTCCGTACCCAACGGGAATCTAGAATTTTTTCAACCTCATATTCTAGTCACCCCTGAATTATCACAGGCTCGGGTGGAGTGGATGAAGGAATGACAGGCGTAATGTACTTTTTCAAAAGAGATTTATGGAACACGTTGTGAATATGGAAAGACTTAGGCAGTCATAATTTAAATGACACCGGATTAATAACATCAATGATGGAGTACGGCCCAATGTAATGCGGAGCAAATTTTGCAGATGAAACCCTGATGGAATGTGGAAGAAAAAGACAAAGAGACCCCCAGAAGACCACAAAATTCCCTCCAAAACCTGGAAACAAATTGTACTCACTAATCAGACACAGTATTCTCTGGTACCCCATGCAAACAAATTATACAGTATGGTTAATGAACAGAGAGGCTAAGTATCAAACACTAGGAAGCTTTTTCAGTGGTATGAAATGGCACATTTTAGAGAATCTATCCACCACCACCCATACCACAGTCTTCCCTTGAGAAACAGGCAGATCTGTAATGAAGTCCATCGAAAGATGGGACCAAGGTTTTTTAGGTATAGGAAGAGGATGAAGAAGGCCCTGTGGTAACCTTCTAGGTATCTTCATCCTAGAACATACCTCACATGCTGAGACAAACTCATGTACATCTCGGGACCAACTAGGCCACCAGTATGAGCGAAAGAGCAGATATTTGGTACCAGCAATGCCAGGATGTCCTGCTAAGAGGAACAGTGAATTTCCTCCAACACACGAGACGAAGGTTGGGGGGTACAAATAATTTCCCAGTGGGAGTATTTCTCAGAGCAAGAACTTGCGAATTAACCACAGACATGGCAAGATATGGATTTATAGTGGCAACTACCACTCCAGGGGCCAGGATTTTTTCCGGGACATTTCCTGGAGCATCACTGGCACAAAAACTGTGAGAAAGAGCATCAGCTCGCACGTTTTTAGTACCTGGATGATAGGTTACAACAAAGTTAAAACGCATGAAGAACAAGGCCCAGCGAGCCTGTCTAGGAGATAGTTGCTTAGCCCCATCCAAATACAATAGATTCTTATGATCTGTAATGACTGTGATTTTATGCTTAGCCCCTTCGAGGAAGTGTCTCCATTCTTCGAACGCCCACTTATTAGCTAACAGTTCGCGATTACCCATGTCATAATTGCACTCTGAAGGGGAGAACTTTCTCGAGAAAAAGGCCACAGGTCGCAAATATGTGAAGGCCTCTGGGCCCTGAGACAAAACTGCACCAACCACCACTTCTGAATCATCAACCTCTACAATAAATGGTTGATCCAAGTCTGGTGGTACTAAGACAGGAGCTTCAACAAAACATGTCTTAGGTTGCTCAAAGGCCTGTTCAGCCTCAAGAGTCCAGTTGGTCAAATCGGCACCTTAGTAAGATCCGTCAATGGCTTAGAAATGATAGAGAAATTTTTGATAAATTGCCGATAATAATTGGAAAAGCCCAGAAAGCGTTGCAGCGCCTTAAGACTAGAAGGGAGTTGCCATTTTTTTTTAAAGCCGTGACCTTGAGTGGATCCATACAAAAAGATTCGGGGGTAATGAAATAATCCAGGAAAGTGACTCTTTAGACTCCGAACAGGCATTTGGACAGTTTGGCAAAAAGATTATTTTGGCGTAACCGCAGCAAAACATTCCTAACGTGTTCAACATGTGTAGCCCAATCCGGAGAGAAAACCAGGATATCATCCAGATAGACAAGCACATAACGGCCCAGCAGGTCTCTGAATACATCATTGATAAAAAGTTGGAAAACTGCTGGTGCATTACACAACCCAAAGGGCATAACCAGATATTCAAAGTGACCCTCCGGGTTTGTTAAATGTAGTTTTCGAATCATCTCCCTCCCTGATCTGGATCAGATTGTAGGCCCCCCGGAGATCAATCTTGGAAAACCAGCGGGCACCCACAATCTGAGTGAAGAGATCAGGAATCAGTGGAAGAGGGTACTTGTTCCTGACAGTAATCTTATTTAGTTCACGGTAATCAATGCACAGACCCAAACCCCCATCTTTTTTATCAACAAAAAAGAAACCAGCTTCCATGGGAGAATTAGATGGCCGGATATGCCCTTTCAAGAGACTGTCATGGATATACTCCCACATAGCCACACGTTCAGGAGCTGAAAAATTGAAGATCCTTCCCCTGGGAAATTTGGAATCAGGAAGGAGATCAATACCACAGTCATAAGGTCTATACGGGTGTAAGCTGTCAGCAGATTTTTGATCAAACACATCCCAAAAATCAGACAAGAAGTCAGGTAGGAGCATTTCCTCAGCGAAACAATCTGATATATGCAAGGCTATACAATGGGAAGAACACTGATCCCCCCCATTTCACCAACTCACTCCTAGACCAATCAAAAATGGGGTTATGGAGGACTAACCAGGGAAGGCCCAAAATCATATCTGAAGCCAGACCCTCCATAACCAGAAAACGTATGACCTCTGAATGAATAGAGCCTACTTGAAGACTGATTAGGGGGATCCTGTATCGGACTCCACCCCTGGCCAATGGGGTAGAATCTGCTCCAGTAACTGACAATGGAGTGTGTAACAATAACAGATCTAAACCCAAGGCAGAAATAAATGACAAATTAACAAAATTAGCCCCAGCTCCCAAAAAGAGCCTGGCCTGATACAGACTTGTCCTCATAGGACAGAGATACTGGTAGCTTCACCTTATGGTAACTTTCAGAAGGTACCTGATTGCCTGAGTGATTCTTCCAAATACCACTCAGGCACTGAAGTTTTTCAGCCGGTGTGCTGGGTTTTAAGGAGCAGTCTTGGATGAAATGACCCGGTTTATCACAATACAGGCAGAGGTTATTCTGAAGACGATATTTTCCTCTAGCCTTGGTATCCAGCGCTCCCAGCTGCATAGGTTCATCACTGGTGATGGCAGAAGGGAAGACAGACTTCATATGAGAGAGAGAAGGACAAATAGAGAATTTAGAGGAATCAGGCCCTACTCTCTCCTTGCGTCTGTCCCGGAGCCTCCGGTCAATGCGAACAGCTAAGGCCATGGCCTGCTCTAAGGTAGGAGGATCTGGGTGACCCACCCAGAAAAACCCAAAGGAAAGAATCACAACCGGACCCACCTCCTGCGCCGCAGCATGCGGCCGGATGGCGCAGAAGCTCGAACGGATGTGAACATAACAGCATTTTTATTACTTTCTGCAAAGTCAAAAGTTTACATACTGTACATTTCATTAGTATTTGATACCATTACCCTTAAACTGTATGACCTGGGTCAAACGTTTTGGATATCCTTCCACAAGCTTCTCACAATAGTTGGTAGGAATTTGGGCCCATTCCTCTTGACAGAAATGGTGTAACTGAGCCATGTTTGTAGTCAGCCTTGCTCACACCTGCCTTTTCAGCTTTTCCAATAAATTTTCAATAGGATTGAGATCAGGGCTTTGTGATGGCCACTCCAAAACATTGACTTTGTTATCCTTAAGCCACTTTGTAACCAGTTTGGTAGTATGCTTCTGGTCATTGTCCATTTGGAAGACCCATTTGCGCCCAAGCTTTAACTTCCTGGCTGATGTCTTGAGATGTTGCTTCAGTATTGCTACATAATGTTCTTTCCTCATGATGCCATCTATTTTGTAAAGTGTACCAGTCCCTGCTGCAGCAAAACAACCCCACAACATGATGCTGCCACCATCGTGTTTCACAGTTGGGATGGTGGTCTTAGGCTTGCAAGATTCTCCCTTTTTCCTCCAAACGTAATGATGGTCATTATGGCCAAACAGTTCAATTTTAGTTTTGTCAGACCACAGGACATGTCTCCAAAAATGAAGGTCTTTGTTCCTCTGTGCATTGGCAAACATTAATCTGGCTTTTTTATGTTTCTTTTGGAGTAATGGCTTCTTCCTGGCAGAGTGGCCTTTCAGCCCATGTCGATACAGTACTCGTTTCACTGTGGATAATAACACACTCTTACCAGCTTCAGCCAGCATCTTCACAAGGTCTTTTTCTTTTGTTCTTGGGTTGATATGCACATTTCATGTTCATCTCTGGGACACAGAATCCGTCTCCTTCCTGAGCGGTATGATGGCTGGACATTCCCATCTTGTTTGTACTTACGTATAATTGTTTGTACAGATGAACGAGGCACCTTCAGGTATCTGGAAATTGAACCCAGACTTGTGCAAGTCCACAGTTCTCTTCCTGATATCTTGGCTGATTTCTTTAGACTTTCCCATGATGTTACATAAAAAAGCAGTGTGTTTCAGGTGTGCCTTAAAATACATCCACGGGTGTGTCTCTAACTCAAATGTTGCCAATAAACCTATCAGTAGCTTCCAAAGACATGACATCATCATATGGGTTGTCCCAAATTGTTTAAAGACATCGTAATATTAGTGTATTGTGATAATTTGGGGAATTAAACTCAAAATGGCGGCTTTTCCTGGTCCGGACAGCGGTGGTACGTGGTACTGGGCGCCGGAAAGATAGCTTTCAGACGGTCCAAGCATAAAATAAAAGTGGCTTTATTCAGCTTAACTGCAACATAACAAAACAACAAAAAACCTATGCCACAGTTAGGGCCTAACTCTCTCCTTGAGCCCCTAACTGTCCTGACTGTTGCTCAGCTCCAGCAACAGTCCTCTGTGGACACCAGCCCTCTGGGACAGAGCCTATCTCTCTGTCCTAGCTGGTCCACTCCTGTGGACGCCAGCCCTCTGGGACAGAGCCTCTCTCTCTGTCCTAGCTGGTCCACTCCTGTGGACGCCAGCCCTCTGGGACAGAGCCTCTCTCTCTGTCCTAGCTGGTCCACTACTTCCTGCTTCCTGCAGGACACTCCAGCCCTCCTGGAGTTACGTGCCACCACCCAAAGGCATGGCTGAGAGCCTTTTCTGGCCTGGCCTGGGTCGCTCAACAGCGCCCTCTGGTTCACATACTTACAGTATGTAAACTTTTGACTTTGCAGAAAGTAATAAAAATGCCTTAAAAAATTCTCTCTCTCTCTCATTATTCTGGCATTTGGCAAATATAAATAATATTGGTACTCCTAATTGACCTAAAACGGGAAAGGTTTATTCTGATTTCATGTCAGATAGTGAGAAAAACATGCATATGTGTCTTTTTATTTAGTATATGTAAACTTCTGGTTTCAACTGTATACTTTGTTTGCAGAAAGGGGTTGAGCATGCACTTTAATGGCAAATTTGAATTTTTGTGCAATTTTTGCTTGTAATCTCTTTGCTGCAAAGTTGCATGAAGGTGGTTGTATATATGAAATATTAAGTTGTGTTTTAATATACAGTATGCTGTGTAATCTCAAAAAAAGTTAGATTTTCGTATCACAGTCACAGTTTTCTATGTGCAGTATAGATTTTTAACATAGTGAATAACAGCAAAATATTGCTTGTCTTCTGTATCAGTGTTTTTGAGAGTACAATCTCTTGTTATAGTCTATATTTGCAGTATATATAAATTGTGTACACATTGATCTATTATTTTATTTGTGTTTTGTGTATGAATGTAAGATTGAATAGGAGTTTTATGTGCAAATATATGTTTTAGTGCATTTTTTGCACAAAAATTATTTGTTTGTCGCAAAGTTACATGAAGGTGGACATGACTATTGATAACCCATTGAGACACATGTAATCTTCAGGATGTCTATTTTAAAGAAATATATATATAGGGTTTAGGGGTTCACTTGCTTTTCACGGTGAGTAATCCCTACATTTTATAGGATGATACTTTATTAATATTTCCAGCTTCAAAGCAAATTTTTGTTCTTTCCAGTTCTGGTGATCTTATGAAGATATGTGCATGCAGGTTTAGGCCTTAGTGATATGAATGAACTCTGCACATAATATTTTTAGGAAATTTGGTGCATATAACTTTTTGTATGGTTTCCACTTTTAGCAGCTAATATACATTTATTTGCATTTTTTTAAATAAAACATATACTTTGAATCCAAATTGCATGAAGATGCCTGTTTGTATACAGTACCAAGTGGCATTTTGACAATGCTGCAGGTATCTACTTTAAGAAAATATATAGTATGATTTTTTTTAATGTTGCAATTTAGGTTTTATTTGTCCATCTCAAAACTATGAAAATTGCCCTGGCAGCCAGAGGAGAGAAAAATCTGAAAACCCCTGACAGTGAAAGGATTAAAGGGGTTGTCCAGGATAAACCATTTTTGGTAAGGAGGCCAGGGAAGGTAAAAAAAAAAAAACATACTCACCTGTCCCCAGTTCTTCGGTGTCTCCCACTGTGGTCTGGTAGTGCTGCTCCTGGGGCCGGAAGAAGCCCTAAGAGCTGCAAGGACAGGTGAGTATGTTTTTTTTTCACCATCCCTGGCCTCTTTTGCCAAAACAGTTTTTCCTGGACAACCTGTATAAGGTATTTATCAAGGGGTATGGTGAGCATTTTGACCCCAACATTGGGTTGTGAAAATGAAAAATTACTTTTTTTTGCAATAAAACGTAGCTTTACACTCTAATTTTTCATTTTCACAAAGGGTTGAATGGCTGAATACCCAATATGTTGATGAAAACTGCTGTCTGGGTGCACAACAGGGCACAGAAGATGAGGAGTGCCATTAGGCTTTTGGAGGGCAGAATCATTTTCAGGTGCTATGCCCATGACACATTTGCAGAGCCCCTAAGGCTGCCAATGCAGTGGAAAGTAACAAGAGGTGACGTCATTTTGGAAACTGCATCTCTCAAAAAATTTATCAAGAGGTATAGTGATAATTTTGAGCCCAAGAATACTTCCAAAAATTAATAAGTGAAAACTGAAATTTTTAAAGAAATATGCCATTTCAGGGCCCACGCACTCCTAAAACTTTTAAGCAGGTTATCCCGAGTACAAAAAAGTTATTTATACAGTGCCTTGCGAAAGTATTCGGCCCCCTTGAACTTTTCAGCCTTTTGCCACATTTCAGACTTCAAACATAAGGATATAAAATTTTAATTTTTTGGTGAAGAATCAACAAGTGGGACACAATCGTGAAGTGGAACGAAATTTATTGAATATTTTAAACTTTTGTAAAAAATAAAAAACTGAAAAGTGGGGCGTGCCAAATTATTCGGCCCCCTTAAGTTAATACTTTGTAGCTCCACCTTTTGCTGCGATTACAGCTGCAAGTCGCTTGGGTATGTCTCTATCAGTTTTGCACATCAAGAGACTGAAATTCTTGCCCATACTTCCTTGGAAAACAGCTCGAGCTCAGTGAGGTTGGATGGAGAGCCTTTGTGAACAGCAGTTTTCAGCTCTTTCCACAGATTCTCAATTGGATTCAGGTCTGGACTTTGACTTGGCCATTCTAACACCTGGATACGTTTATTTGTCAACCATTCCATTGTAGATTTTGCTTTATGTTTGGGATCATTGTCTTGTTGGAAGATAAATCTCTGTCCCAGTCTCAGGTCTTTTGCAGACTCCAACAGGTTTTCTTCCAGAATGGTCCTGTATTTGGCTCCATCCATCTTCCCATCAATTTTAACCATCTTCCCTGTCCTTGCTGAAGAACATCAGGCCCAAACCATGATGCTGCCACCACCATGTTTGACAGTGGGGATGGTGTGTTCAGGGTGATGAGCTGTGTTGTTTTTACGCCAAACATATCGTTTTGCATTGTGGCCAAAAAGTTCGATTTTGGTTTCATCTGACCAGAGCACCTTCTTCCACATGTTTGGTGTGTCTCCCAGGTGGCTTGTGGCAAACTTTAACGAGACTTTTTATGGATATCTTTGAGAAATGGCTTTCTTCTTGCCACTCTTCCATGAAGGCCAGATTTGTGCAGTGTACGACTGATTGTTGTCCTATGGACAGACTCTCCCACCTCAGCTGTAGATCTCTGCAGTTCATCCAGAGTCATCATGGGCCACTTGGCTACATCTCTGATCAGTCTTCTCCTTGTATGAGATGAAAATTTAGAGGGACGGCCAGGTCTTGGTAGATTTGCAGTGGTCTGATACTCCTTCCATTTCAATATGATCGCTTGCACAGTGCTCCTTGGGATGTTTAAAGTTTGGGAAATCTTTTTGTATCCAAATCCGGCTTTAAACTTCTCCACAACAATATCACGGACCTGCCTGGTGTGTTCCTTGGTCTTCATGATGCTCTCTGCGCTTTAAACAGAACCCTGAGACTATCCCAGAGCAGGTGCATTTATACGGAGACTTGATTACACACAGGTGGATTATATTTATCATCATCAGTCATTTAGGACAACATTGAATCATTCAGAGATCCTCACTGAACTTCTGGAGTGAGTTTGCTGCACTGAAAGTAAAGGGGCCGAATAATATTGCACGCCCCACTTTTCAGTTTTGTTTTTTTTTACAAAAGTTTAAAATATCCAATAAATTTCGTTCCACTTCACAATTGTGTCCCACTTGTTGTTGATTCTTCACCAAAAAATTAAAATTTTATATCTTTATGTTTAAAACCTGAAATGTGGCAAAAGGTTGAAAAGTTCAAGGGGGCCGAATACTTTCGCAAGACACTGTAGTGGCATAAACTGCCCTTTGGGCACAAAGCTGGGTTTGAAAAAGAAGGAGCGCCATCCTTTTTGGGTTTTGGAGTGTAAATTTAGAGGGATTGGTTTTTGGATGCCATGCCCCTTTTTTAGAGCCCCGAAGCTGTTAGTAAAATATAATCAATAATTAGGTACAAGTCAATCCATAACAAAAGTGTTAATTGACACTTTTGATATGGATTGACTTGTACCTGATTATTGATTATATATAGGGTTTGTATACATTAATAATCCATATAATTAATTATTATTTATTAATTTGATATTTATTTGCTTACACTAGACACTTTATTTAATTATTGTTGCTGTATTTCTTTTTGTCTCCGCTATTCTACTTTATCATCTTCTTAGTTCATATCCACACACAGTATTTAGTTTTTCTGTAACCTGGTGTGGTGTCGTGAGTTGCCACAACCTCCACCTGTTATTGTTTTTATCTATTTTTTAATTGACATTGTGTTGTTATGAAATAAAATGTATTACTGTTTATACATTGTTTGTTAAGTTTTTCTTTATTCTTTGTGCTATCATTCTAAATAGGTGAATATTGTTGTTAGGGGATTGATATGCCTTTATGTATATCTAGTCTATAGAGATTTGTAGGTGTTAGAAATGTTAAAAAGTCATGAAAGTTAAAATATGGTGATGCAGGAAAAAAAAGTACATTTTTTTAACTAGTAAAGTGTAAAAACTAACACACATATGGTATTAGTTTCTTTGTACTGACCCACAGCAATTAATTTTACTATTAAATGATGCCATTACAACGTACAACTTGTCCCACAAGCCCTTACATGTCTCTGATGATGGAAAAATAAAAAAGTTATTGTTTTTGGAAGATGGGGCGTTACAGCAGTCTCTATATTTACATCACAGACAGGATTACAATTAGAGATGAGCGAATTTTGCAAAAATTAGATTCAACCAATTCTCCGAAGTTTCCAAAACAATTTGATTCGATCTGAATTAATTTGCAGCGAATCGCGTTAACCCCTTCCCGACATCCTCCCTAATATTATGGCGCTGCCGGGAAGGACTTCCCGCAAACCACGGTGGAAGCATGTGTTTCTGTGTGTGCACCCTGCTTTGTGGGGGTCAGCCGTATTTAACGGCTTGCAATGTCCTCTATCACCCGCGGTCGGAGCTGAGCTCCGATCGCGGGTGTCAACCCCTGAGATGCCGGGGTCAAACCTGACCCCGGGACTGCCACATCGCTGTCCCTCCTCCCCCATATGAGCAGCGATCAGATATCACTGCTTCAATCTCCCCCACATTGAAGCAGCGATCAGATATCGCTACTTCAATCCTTCCCCCCCATTGAAGCAGCGATAAGATATTGCTGCATCAATCTCTTCCCCCCCTTCCTTAGAGCTAGTGCTATTATTATATTCTGGTATTCCAGGAACATTGTCCAGCCGGGAACCTGCAGAAGTGCAGTGTATGTCATTGGAAGACTCCGGCACTCACAAGTGAGTAGTACATGGCTCCTAGGAACAACCCGCTTACCGCAGCGTACTATTATAGTGCAGGGCAGGAAGAGGTTAATTGCTGGCTGGCATTATGAGGGAGCATCTGCAAATAAAAGGGGGTAGTTGTGTTCTCAATATGGGGAATGGAGTGACTCTGATAGTAGTGAAGTGGTTGGAACTATGAGGGGAACTTTATACAGTAAAAACAGCTATTTCTGGATTATACTATGAGGGCAAAGGGGAGTCTGGCAGTGAGTGGCTGACGTTACAGTATTTAGTCCTGATATAGTGGTCCTATTTGATATTTCTGCATGCATATAAATATTTTATTGTGTGTAGGGATAGACATATGCCTTGATGCTTGTGCACCTGATTTATAAAGGGTCACAAGCAACTAGTTTGGCTATGCAAAAAAATTTACATACATATGAAACAACTCCTTTAGGCTAAGGCCCCATGCTGCGGAAAAGACTGCGGCGGAAATGCATTGCGTTTTTTTCTGCAGCGTTTTTCATTGCAATCTCAGAGTTTTCCTCTGCGGACTTTCTGCACCTATTATACCTTTGCGTAAAACACCAGCATTTCTGAAGGTACAGTGGAGAAAAAAAGTATTTAGTCAGCTACCAATTGTGCAAGTTCTCCCACTTAAAAAGATGAGAGAGGCCTGTAATTGACATCATAGGTAGACCTCAACTATGAGAGACAAAAGGAGAAAACATATCTAGAAAATCACATTGTCTGATTTTTTTAAGAATTTATTTGCAAATTATGGTGGAAAATAAGTATTTGGTCACCTACAAACAAGCAAGATTTCTGGCTCTCACAGACCTGTAACTTCTTCTTTAAGAGGCTCCTCTGTCCTCCACTCATTACCTGTAGTAATGGCACCTGTTTGACATTGTTATCAGTATAAAAGACACCTGTCCACAACCTCAAACACTCACACTCCAAACTCCACTATGGTGAAGACCAAAGAGCTGTGGAAGGACACCAGAAACAAAATTGTAGACCTGCACCAGGCTGGGAAGACTGAATCTGCAATAGGCAAGCAGCTTGGTGTGAAGAAATCAACTATGGGAGCAATAGTTAGAAAATGGAAGACACAAGACCACTGATAATCTCCCTCGATCAGGGGCTCCACGCAAGATCTCACCCCGTGGGGTCAAAATAATCACAAGAACGGTGAGCAAAAATCCCAGAACCACACGGAGGGACCTAGTGAATGACCTACAGAAAGCTGGGACTAACGTAACAAAGGTTACCGTCAGAAACACACTATGCTGCCAGGGACTCAGATCCTACAGTGCCAGACGTGTCCCCCTTCTTAAACCAGTACATATCTGGGCCCGTCTGAAGTTTGCTAGAGAGCATTTGGATGTTCCAGAAGAGGATTCGGAGAATGTCATATGGTCAGATGAAACCAAAGTAAAACTGTTTGTTAGAAACACAACTCGTCGTGTTTGGAGGAGAGTGAATGCTGAGTTGCATCCAAAGAACACCATACCTACTGTGAAGCATGGGGGTGGCAACATCATGCTTTGAGGCTGTTTCTCTGCAAAAGGGGCCAGGACGACTGATCCGTGTACATGAAAGAATGAATGGGGCCATGTATCATGAGATTTTGAGTGCAAACCTCCTTATATCAGCAAGGGCATTGAAGATGAAACGTGGCTGGGTCTTTCAGCATGACAATGATACCAAGCACACCGCCAGGGCAACGAAGGAGTGGCTTCGTAAGAAGCATTTCAAGGTCCTGGAGTGGCCTAGTCTGTCTCCAGATCTCTACCCCATAGAAAACCTTTGGAGGGAGTTGAAAATCCGTGTTGCCCACCGACAGCCCCAAAACATCACTACTCTAAAGGAGATCTGCATGGAGGAATGGGCCAACATACTAGCAACAGTGTGTGCCAACCTTGTGAAGACTTACAGAAAACGTTTGACCTCTGTCATTGCCAACAAAGGATATATAACAAAGTACTGAGATGAACTTTTGTTATTGACCAAATACTTATTTTCCATCATAATTTGCAAATAAATTCTTAAAAAATCAGACAATGTGATTTTCTGGATTTGTTTTCTCATTTAGTCTCTCATAGTTGAGGTCTACCTATGATGTCAATTACAGGCCTCTCTCATCTTTTTAAGTGGAAGAACTTGCACAATTGGTAGCTAACTAAATACTTTTTTTCCCCACTGTATAACTGACATGCTGTGAAAACGCAGTTTTTCCGCAATGTGTGTATGGGATTAGTCAGAATCCCCTCCACTTTGCAGGTACTTTAAAACGCTGCGTTCTTTTGCTGTGGTGTTTCTGCTGTGGCCAAAACGCTGCGTTTTTACAACATGGGGGGCCCCAGCCTTAAAGACCTTAGGAACACCTCTGTAAGCACTGCAGCACAAATTAAAAGAATGTGACTATGTAGTAGGTACAATATTTCAACATTTGGAGCCCCACTTTTAATTTTGCCCAGGGCCCCACTCTGTCTAAAACTGGCCCTGACAACAGGACGCAGATTTGAAGGAGTGCTATTTGTCTTTTGGAATGCAGATTTAGATGTTTGGTAGCCCAGATTTGGTATGTGTGGAATCCCCTAGGGAGTGACCCAATTTTGAAAACTGCATCACTCAAAGAATTTATTAAGGGGTGTACTAGTGAGCAATAGTTTCCCAGATGTGAATGCACAGTAGATGGTGAAATGTGATAATGCAAGCTGTGCAGAGTACCTTGGGTACACCAAATTCCCCAGTATTTTCCCAGTAGCTCCTACAGTGCTGGCCAAAAGTATTGGCACCCCTGCAATTCTGTCAGATAATACTCAATTTCTTCCAGAAAATGATTGCAATCACAAATGCTTTGGTAATAATATCTTCATTTAATATGTCGTCAATGGAAAACCACAAAAAGAATTGTCAAAAAGCCAAATTGGATATAATTCCACACCAAACATAAAAAAGGGGGTGGACAAAAGTATTGGCACCCTTTGAAAAATCATGTGATGCTTCTCTAATTTGTGTAATTAACAGCACCTGTTACTTACCTGTGGCACATAACAGGTGGTGGCAATAACTAAATCACACTTGCAGCCAGTTGAAATGGATTAAAGTTGACTCAACCTCTGCCCTGTGTCCTTGTGTGTACCACATTGAGCATGGAGAAAAGAAAGAAGACCAAAGAACTGTCTGAGGACTTGAGAAGCAAAATTGTGAGGAAGCATGAGCAATCTCAAGGCTACAAGTCCATCTCCAAAGACCTGAATGTTCCTGTGTCTACCGTGCGCAGTGTCATCAAGAAGTTTAAAGCCCATGGCACTGTGGCTAACCTCCCTACATGTGAACGGAAAAGAAAAATTGACGAGAGATTTCAATGAAAGATTGTGCGGATGGTGGCTAAAGAACCTCGACTAACATCCAAACAAGTTCTAGCTGCCCTGCAGTCCGAGGGTACAACAGTGTCAACCCGTACTATCCGTCGGCGTCTGAATGAAAAGGGACTCTATGGTAGGATACTCAGGAAGACCCCACTTCTGACCCAGAGACATAAAAAAGCCAGGCTGGAGTTTGCCAAAACTTACCTGAGAAAGCCAAAAACTTTTTGGAAGAATGTTCTCTGGTCAGATGAGACAAAAGTAGAGCTTCTTGGGAAAAGGCATCAACAGAGTTTACAGGAAAAAAAAAGAGGCCTTCAAAGAAAAGAACATGGTCCCTACAGTCAAACATGGCGGAGGTTCCCTGATGTTTTGGGGTTGCTTTGCTGCCTCTGTCACTGGACTGCTTGACCGTGTGCATGGCATTATGAAGTCTGAAGACTACCAACAAATTTTGCAGCATAATGTAGGGCCCAGTGTGAGAAAGCTGGGTCTCCCTCACAGGTCATGGGTCTTCCAGCAGGACAATGACCCAAAACACACTTCAAAAAGCACTAGAAAATGGTTTGAGAGAAAGCACTGGGGACTTCTAAAGTGGCCAGCAATGAGTCCAGACCTGAATCCCATAGAACACCTGTGGAGAGATCTCAAAATGGAAGTTTGGAGAAGGCACCCTTCAAATCTCAGGGACCTGGAGAAATTTGCCAAAGAAGAATGGTCTAAAATTCCAGCAGAGCATTGTAAGAAACTCATTGATGGTTACCGGAAGCGGTTGTTCGCAGTTATTTTGTCTAAAGGTTGTGCTACCAAGTATTAGGCTGAGGGTGCCAATACTTTTGTCTGGCCCATTTTTGGAGTTTTGTATAAAATGATCAATTATTTTACTTTTTTTTTCATTCTCTTTTGTGTTTTTTCATTGCAAGCAAAATAAATGAAGATATTATTACCAAAGCATTTGTGATTGCAATCATTTTCTGGAAGAAATTGAGTATTATCTGACAGAATTGCAGGGGTGCCAATACTTTTGGCCAGAACTGTATGATTGATGGGTCACTCTGGGGGCCACTTCTGGTGTCTTTTCCCTTGTAAGCCCTAAATCTGGGGTGTACCCTGATATATACTCTCACAGCTCATACATTTCCTTCTTGCCACAGCCAGCTTTGTCCCAAAGATTTGGGATTTGATTTTGAGGGCTTTTTGTCTTCACATTGTACAAGCTATATATTTTTTTATTTTTTCTGGTAATGTAGTCATATAAGGGCTTGTTTTCTGTGGGATGATATGTATTTTGTAATGACACAATTTTGGGGTGCCTATAACTTATTTACTAAATTTTATTAACTCTTTCTTGGTGAATTAAAAAAAAAAATAAAATAAAATAAACCAAAACATCAATTCTGGCATTGCTTTTTACCTTTTAAATTTTTTCCATGAAGCTTATAGCATAAATAACATGACATTTATTCTATGGGTTGGTATGATTATAGCAATACCTAATTTATATTTTTTGTAATACGTTGCTAAATCTACAGAACAACTACCCATTTGAGGACATAAATCAATTATTTTTGCATCGCAATATATTCTGAGAGGTGTAACATTTTTATTTTATGATTGACAGAGTTATGTGAGATGAGCTGTGCTTTTTATGATATTATTTTGGGATTTTGGGGTGCATGTGACTTTTTGATCACTTTTTTTACAATATTTTCTGAGACAAGATAACAAAAAAATCATTACTTCCAGAGTTTTTTTCACGTTTTTTTTTTTTCATGACGTTCACCATGCAGGTTAAATAATGTTTCAGTTTTCTTGTACGGTATGTGTTATTGCAAATGCAGTGATACCAAATATGCATTGTTGTAAATTAATTTTTACATAACTCAATTTATATGGGAAAAGGGCAATTTTTGGGCTTTTTTGAATTATTAATTTTTTTTAACAATTTAGAATTTTTTTTTTTTGACACTTTGTAAAAATGTTTTTGATGTCCCACTAGGGGACATGAACCAACAATCAGAAGCTCAAGGGTTCAAAAGTATATACTGCAACACAAATGTATTGCAGTTGTACACAGGAAGTCAGCCTATGCAGATGCATAGGCTGACTTCGTCTTCATTCAGCAGGATCAACCAGATGGCACAGCCAAACCTGGGGTCATTGGTCAGACCCTTGGCTTCCAAAAACACGTATCTCCCCCTGGCAAATTTGGGGGTCACAAGAAACCCCTTAGATGCTGCAGTCATGTTTGACTGTGGAATCTAAGGTTTTAAAACCCCTGATTGGAGTACAGGTCTGACTGGGGGTGACGGAGCGGGTGTTAGCTGTAAGTTACAGCTAACACCCGCCCTGGATGCTGCCCGCTCAGATGCAGAAAGTCACCGACTTCTGCACCGTAATAGTATGGTGTGTGTCGCTAAGGGCTTAATAGAGTAGAAGCAAGGCTTAGGCAAGATGGCAATACAGATTAGGAAAAAAGTGATATATTTCACTATCTGGGTTTAATTTTAACACCTTCCCAACATCCACAGTAATAGTACAGTGGATGTTGGGTATTTAAATATGACGGCCACTTGTGAGCTGAGCGGCTGCAATAGCCGCCGGGTTTCTGCTGTATTATACAGCAGACACCCGGCGCTAATGCCCACAATCAGTGCCCACACTGATTGAGGGCATAAACCCCCCACCGCGCCTCAGTCAAAGCTGCCAGCTCCAGTGTTGTTACTATGGCAGTTGGGAGCCTTTTGAAGGCTCCCAGGCCTGTCTCTCATTAACTTCTATTGCAGGCTGATCTATGCAGCCTGTAATAGAAATGTCGCTATTCTGCAATGCATTGTGTGGCATTAGCATTGCAATGCCTTGCATTAGTGATCAAAGCCCCTGGGGTTCAAGACCCCTAGGGGGGTCTAATAAATGCAAAAAAAAAAAAAAAGTAAAAAAATATAAAAAAAAGTAAAAATTCAAATCACCCCCTTTCCCTAGAACACATATAAAAGTACTGAAATACTGTGAAACACATACACATTAGGTATCTCTGTGTTTGAAAATGCCCGGTCTACAAATCTCTAAATATATTTTTAAAAAGTGCTAAACCGCGGTTTTTTCACTGTTTCACCTCTGATAAAAATTTGAATAAAAAGTGATCAAAGCAATAGCAATTCCCCAAAATGGTATAACAAAAAAGTACACCTGGCCCTGCATAAAAAAGATGCCCTATGTATCCCTGTACACGGAAGTATAAAAAAGTTACAGGTGTCAGAATATGACGACTTTTAGAAAAAAAAAAATTTTTGCACAGTTTTAGATTTTTGTTAAGGGATTAAAATGTAAATAAAACTATATAGATTTGGTATCCCTGGAATTGTACAGAAACATAGAATACAGGTGACATGTCATTTTGGCTGCAGAGAGAACGCCGTAAAAGTGAAACCCGTAAGAATGTCGCACAAATGCACTTTTTCTTCAAATCCACCCCATTCTGAATTTTCTTTCAGCTTCCCAGTACATTGTACAGAATAATAAATGGTAGCATCATGAAGAAAAATGTTTACCACAAACATTAAGCTCTCATATGGCTCTGAGAACGGAAAAATAAAAAAGTTATAGGGTTTGGAAGGGGGAGAGTCAAAAACGAAGGTGTTAAAAAAAATGGTGATACATTCCCTTTAAAGAGGACCTTTCGTGTCCTCATGTATATGCTATTTTACATACCGCTAGAAAGCAGACAGCGCGCTGAATTCAGCACGCTGTCTGCTTTCCGTTATGTGGCCCGGCGCTGGAGCTATCGGTAGTTCTGTGCCCCATCGTCAGAAGGGCGTTTCTGACATTCTAGCTGCGCTGTGAGGAACGCCTTCCCTGACAGAATTTCTCCATAGCGCTGTACTGAGGGGGCGTTCCTCACAGCTCAGCGTCATCACTGGGCTGTAAGGAACGCCCCCTCTGACTATACAGACTATGGATGAGTACTGTCAGGGCGGGCGTTCCTTACCACCCAGTGATGACGCTAAGCTGTGAGGAACGCCTCCTCATTACATCGCTATGGAGGAATACTGTCAGGGAGGGAGTTCCTCACAGCACAGCTAGACTGTCAGAAACGCCCTTCTGACGATGGAGCACAGAACCATCGGCACCGATATCTCCAGCCCCAGGCCACATAACGGGAAAGCAGACAGCATGCTGAATTCAGCGTGCTGTCTGCTTTCTAGCAGTATGTAAAACAGCATATACATGAGGACGTAAAAGATCCTCTTTAAGTCGAGAGGTGATGTAATTAGCATTCTTAGTGCACTTTTGATGATGCATCATAAACTACCCAAACTGTCCTTTGAGAACCTGCCCAAAAGGGAACATAGTTTTTTTTTACATTATATATTAAAAATATGATATTATGATGATGCTATGATGGACTTGATCTATTTCAAGTTTAGTGGGATTATGCCAATGTATTATTTCATTTATATGATTAGCTAACAGCACAGCTCTTGTGCTGCAGATTAATTGGTCATGTATTGACTGTATATTGTCTTAGCAAACGTGCACAGCCTAAAATATTTTTTTGCTAGATGGGTCCTCCAACACTAAGCTGAGGTCCTCAAAATCAGCTGTCCTTGTTTGGAGAAACTTTAAATATGTCGTACATGAAGCATTGATGACCATTTAAACAAATAGGCTTATTTAGCCAGTTCAAGACTAGGCCATTTTGCCCTGTTCATGACCAGACACATTTTTAGGTTTTTCAGTACATGCAGTTTTGAAAGCAATTCTTTTAATTCAGTTAATCAAATATTTTTGCATTCTTTTTATTGTTACGAAAATATATTTTTTTTATATCCAGGAAAATGTTAAAAAGGTGTTTGGGTCTGCGTGGTTTAGCTGCCGAGCTGAATGGCCACAGACTAACTTAGCTCTCTGTCACCCGAGCGACTTCACCGCACCTGCACCACTCCAGAGCACCCAAACCGTTCTTGTTCCTCACGGGAGTGTTCACCATGATGGTCAGGAAACGAAAGACCACTACTGGTCCGCCAAACTTCTGTGCTAAAACTGTGCTACAGTTGTTCTAAAAAGTTTACATACCCCGGCAGATTTTTTGTTTTTTTGGCTTTTTTCAGAGAATGTGAATGATAACACAAAAACTTTTTCTCCACTCATGGTTAGTGGTTGGTTGAAGCCATTTATTGTTTTCTCTTTTTAAATCATAATGACAACCAAAAACATCAAATGACCCTGTTAAAAAGTTCACATACTACAGTTCTTAATACCGTGTATTGCCCCCTCTAACATCAATGACAGCTTGAAGTCTTTTGTGGTAGTTGTAGATGAGGATCTTTATTTTCTCAGATGGTAAAACTGCCCATTCTTCTTGGCAAAAAGTCTCCAGTTCCTGTAAATTCCTGGGCTGTCTTGCATGTACTGCACACTTGAGGTCTTCTCAGAGTGGCTCAATGATATTGAGGTCAGGAGACTGAGATGGCCACTTCAGAACCTTCACTTTCTTCTGTTGTAGCCAATGACAGGTCGACTTGACCTTGTGTTTTGGATTGTTGTCATGTTGGAACATCCAAATATGTCCCATGCGCAGCTTCCTGGCTGATGAGTGCAAATTTGCCTCCAGCATTTGCTGATAACGTGCTGCATTCATCTTTACTTCAACTTTGACCAAGTTTCCTGTGCCTTTGAAGCTCACACATCCCCATATCATCAGTGATCCACCTCCGTGCTTTACAGTAGGAATGGTGTTCCTTTCATCAGCCCTTGTTGACACCGCTCCAAATGTAACGTTTATGGTTGTGGCCAAAAAGTTCGATTTTTGACTCATCACTCCAAATTACCTTGTTCCAGAAGTTTTGAGGCTTGTCTCTGTACTGTTTGGCGTATTGAAGGCAAGATTCTTTGTAGCATTTGCACAGTAATGGCTTTCTTCTGGCAACTTGACCATGCAGCCCATTTTTCTTCAAGTGCCTCCTTATTGTTCATCTTGAAACAGCCACACCGAGTTTTCAGAGAGTCCTATATTTCAGCTGATGTTATGTGTGGGTTTTTCTTTGCATCCCGAACAATTTTCCTGGCAGTTGTGGCCGAAATTTTGGTTGGTCTACTTGACCGTGGTTTGGTTTCTGGGCATGTTATCAGGCCAAAATCACCAGGGTATGTGAACTTTTGAACAGGGTAATTTGGATGTTTTTGGTTGTCATTATGATTTAAAAAGAGAAAACACAGAAGTTTGACAATAAATGGCTTCAACCAACCACTAACCATAAGTGGAGAAAAAGTGTTTGTGTTATCATTCATATTCTCTGATTAAAAAGGTCAAAAAAAACAAAAAAATCTTCCGGGGTATGTAAACTTTTTTTTAGCACAACTGTATTCTTCAAACCACCCTCTCAGACAAGATAAGATGGCGCCAGCTCCTAACGCTCCAACGCTAGCTCCTCTGGGCTGCTGGAACTACATGCGGTAAGAAACTCCAGCTCAGTCCCACCACCGTACCGGTCACCTGCTTCTCTTACCCGCCTGCACTCTCCTGCTCACCGTCCCTCCCATGGAGATGTCCCAGATGATCCTACACCACCTTATCAGGTCAGACAGCCCTCTGAAAGAGATGAAATCTCTGGTGTCTCTCGACTCTAGAAGCCCTCTCAAACAGCGAGGGACAAACGTCAAACACCTCTTTATGCAAGCCACCAGAAAAAAAGATTTACTCTCAGACAAAGATATCTCTGTTTATGCTGGACTTTTGGCTGCAACACTTCAACAATGCTGGAAACTATCGATGGGGCTTCCCAGTTAGTTTACTCGTGTCCAGAGATGATGACCTGCATATAGTCAAGACCTTGGATGACGGTTGAAACCTCCTTAAGTGCTGGAAGCAGGGGTGTCCAAACTTTTGCATGCCACTGTATATATACAGTGCCTTGCGATAGTATTTGGCCCCCATGAACTTTTCAACCTTTTGCTACATTTCAGGCTTCAAACATAAAGATATAAAATTTTAATTTTTTGGTGAAGAATCAACAACAAGTGGGACACAATTGTGAAGTGGAACAAAATTTATTGGTTATTTTAAACTTTTGTAAAAAATAAAAAACTGAAAACTGGGGCGTGCAATATTATTCGGCCCCTTTACTTTCAGTGCAGCAAACTCACTCCAGAAGTTCAGTGAGGATCTCTGAATGATCCAATGTTGTCCTAAATGACTGATGATGATAAATATAATCCACCTGTGTGTAATCAAGTCTCCGTATAAATGCACCTGCTCTGTGATAGTCTCAGGGTTCTGTTTAAAGCACAGAGAGCATCATGAAGACCAAGGAACAAACCAGGCAGGTCCGTGATACTGTTGTGGAGAAGTTTAAAGCCGGATTTGGATACAAAAAGATTTCCCAATCTTTAAACATCCCAAGGAGCACTGTGCTAGCGATCATATTGAAATGGAAGGAGTATCAGACCACTGCAAATCTACCAAGACCCGGCCGTCCCTCTAAACTTTCATCTCAAACAAGGAGAAGACTGATCAGAGATGCAGCCAAGAGGCCCATGATCACTCTGGACAAACTGCAGAGATCTACAGCTGAGGTGGGAGAGTCTGTCCATAGGACAACAATCAGTCGTACACTGCACAAATCTGGCCTTTATGGAAGAGTGGCAAGAAGAAAGCCATTTCTCAAAGATATCCATAAAAAGTCTTGTTTAAAGTTTGCCACAAGCCACCTGGGAGACACACCAAACATGTGGAAGAAGGTGCTCTGGTCAGATGAAACCAAAATCGAACTTTTTGGCCACAATGCAAAACGATATGTTTGGCGTAAAAACAACACAGCTCATCACCCTGAACACACCATCCCCACTGTCAAACATGGTGGTGGCAGCATCATGGTTTGGGCCTGCTTTTCTTCAGCAGGGACAGGGAAGATAGTTAAAATTGATGGGAAGATGGATGGAGCCAAATACAGGACCATTCTGGAAGAAAACCTCTTGGAGTCTGCAAAAGACCTGAGACTGGGATGGAGATTTATCTTCCAAAAAGACAATGATCCCAAACATAAAGCAAAATCTACAATGGAATGGTTGACAAATAAACGTATCCAGGTGTTAGAATGGCCAAGTCAAAGTCCAGACCTGAATCCAATCGAGAATCTGTGGAAAGAGCTGAAAACTGCTGTTCACAAACGCTCTCCATCTAACCTCACTGAGCTCGAGCTGTTTTCCAAGGAAGAATGGGCAAGAATTTCAGTCTCTCGATGTGCAAAACTGATAGAGACATACTCCAAGCAACTTGCAGCTGTAATCGCAGCAAAAGGTGTCGCTGCAAAATATTAACTTAAGGGGACCTAATAATATTGGACACCCCACTTTTCAGTTTTTTATTTTTTACAAAAGTTTAAAATAACCAATAAATTTCGTTCCACTTCACAATTGTGTCCCACTTGTTGTTGATTCTTCACCCAAAAATTTAAATTTTATATCTTTATGCTTGAAGCCTGAAATGTGGCAAAAGGTTGAAAAGTTCAAGGGGGCCAAATACTTTCGCAAGGCACTGTATATTGTGAGTATGTGTGAACCTAGAGGGCGCTAGGGAGTGACCCAGGCCAGCCCTGAAAAGGCTCTCAGTCACGCCTTTGGGTGGGGAGCGTATCTCCAGAAGGCTGGAGAAACCTGCATGGAGCAGGAAATAGTGGACCAGCCAAGGACAGAGAGGTAGTCTGTCCCAGAGGGCTGGGATCCAGAGAGGACTTACGAAGACTAAGTCAAGCTCTTATTGCCCCAGAGGTTAGTTAGGGGCTCGAGGAGTTAGTTAGTGCCCTAACTGTGGCATAGGTTTTTTTGTTGTTTTGTTATGTTGCACGTAAGCTGAATAAAGCCCGTTTATTTTTACACTTGGACCGTCTGAACGCTATCTATCCGGTGCCCAGTACCACGAACCACCGCCGTCTGGACCAGGAGTCTGCCGCCATTTTGAGACTAATTCCCCCAAGTTGTCACATATGGTGCTACGGATTCGGGCATAAAGAGATCCACGCAAGTCCTGGAAGACAAGTGGTTGGTGACTGCAGTACTGCTGAGTGTGCATTGTGGCCTACAGCTGGAAGAAATCTGTGATTTCAACTGAGAAACCCAGGAAGGGGTGAGTGAATTGCAACATAGCAAAGTGTGTGTAAAAACTGGTGAAAGTAAAACTCTGGAAGAGGAATCCAGGAATGGACTTTGTGTATACTGTGGCACAGAAGTCTGTAAAGTGCTTGCTGATGGCAAGAAAAAGAGAATTTCAGCTTGTAAAAAAGCAGATAAGTTATGCACAGGTTTATTAGTGCAGCAGTCTGAATGCAGAGAGACACAAAACCCGGAACAGATCATGTGGAATGCAAGTAAAGATAAAGGGTTGCATGAGAGTGACTCAGTTTTTCTAAAGCACCTCTGTTCTATGATTGAATATGTCCCTGCTGACTGTATGTCTCATACTGGAGTGCATCAAAGTGCCAAAGATGAAAATATTATGGTGCAGCAGCTTCAAGATGAGAATAAAACCATCAGGTTCATTGATGAGGATAAAATATCTGATTGGAAACGGCAATTTGAGGTATTAGAAAAACAGAACCTTAAGTTGAACCTGAAGTTAAAGAAAGATCTTGAATCTATGAGAAGTTTATATTCTAGTCATTGTGAAAATGTGGTACTGGGCTTGCCTGGAATGGACTGTGTCACTAAGAAGGAGTTTGCTGAAATGAAATGTGCTCTCTCTAATGAAGGTATACAGAGTGTAGAGCAAAAGCAAGTGCTTGAGAAGCAATTTCAGGATTTAAAGGAGCAGCATGTTCAAGACTCCATTGCCAAAGAGAGTGTCATTGAAAAATAAAGAGATGACCTTGAAACTGCTAAACATAAGAGAAGTGAATTTTTGCAGTGTCAGTCAGAATGTCTGGATGACCAAGTCAGGAAGTGTGAAAAACTTTCTGCTGCATTAACTGACAAAGAAAATTAAATTGCAGAGCTGAGGAAGCATGTCTCTGACCAAGAGAGTGATTTAGAATCTGTGGTGCAGACATTGCAGTCAGAGAAAAACTTGCATGAACTAATGCAGGGTCACCTAAATTGTGAAGTCAATGTATGGCGGAGCAGAGCTGGAGTTCTGGAACAAAGAGAAATGGAATTCAAAGCTAGAATATGTAGCCTGGAGAGGGTGCTCTCAGGATCTTGTGAAGATAATGAGAAATTGTCTGTTTTGGTGCAAAATAAAGACAAAGAATTGATGGAGATGTTGTCTGTCCATGCTCAGAGAGTGCAAGCCTTACAGGAGAGTCACAAAAAAGTAGAGATTCAACTTCAAGTGCTGCAACTAAAAGTCACAGAAGGGGACCGGTTTCAAGCAGAACTGCTAGAAAAGGCAAACGGACTGCAGATGGAATTGAATAATTTCACAGGGCTTCTTTCTCAAGCAGACAGCAAGTTTATCAAACTTTCCAAAGATTTTTCTACACAAGAATCTCAGCTTCAGAACACTCAGGAACTTTTGCAAGAAGAAACTCGTCAGAAGCTTGACCTTAGTACAAAACTAAAACAAATGGAAGATGAGAAAAATGTTTCCTTGAGAACTAGAGGAAAAGGAGGAAGCAAAAAGAGATTTGATAAAGCAGCTTTCAACATTGCAGGTTCAGGCGACTGATATGAAGAAAAAAATGGAGGATTTGGTTAGCTCCAAGGATGAAGTTGAGAAAAACCTAGAATCTGCGCAGATATTGTATGAGAACCAAGCTAATGCTTGTGACAAGCTGGCAAAGGCCAAGAGAGAATTGGACCTCCAGACAGAAGACATGAGGATTCAGTTTGAGGGAAACCTGTCTAATTTATCTGCTGAGATTGTAGATCTAAAAATGCTTGTTGCTAAACTAAAGGTGCAAGTGAACAAGCAGGAGGAAATGGCACGCATCAAGAAACAGCTGGAGTTTCAGATGGATCAAGTGAAGCGCGAGTCAGAAATAAAGTTGGAAGAGCGCACTTTTCAGATTGAACAGTTAAAAACCGAAGTGGAATCTAAAAGAGAAGAATTGGATCGATTGCAGCAGTCTTTATCCAATACTGAACAGTCGGCATCTGCACTATTTTCAAAGCTAGCAGCACTAGAAGCTGAGAAGGATTTGCTGCAGAGCCTGTTAACCTCTAAAGAATCAGAGTTGTTATCCCTGAAAAACGTGACTCAAGAGACAGAGTCTTTATTCAACCAAGAGAAAGATAAGAGAGCCACTAAGATACGGGACTTGAATGAAAGACTTGACAAAGCTTCTGCTCATCGGCAAACTTTTTATCAGAAGATGTTGGAGGATCAGTTCCATATAATTCAGGGAACAGTGAGGGAAGCAGAAAATATCATCCCGGATGCAGTGCGAAGGATTGAGGAAGATCTGCAAGTTGCAATAGTAAAAACTGAGATGGAGGCTGTGTAGAAAAATGTGGCAGTTGTTAAAGACATACCAGAAAATGTAGTTCAGCGTGATCTATTTTGTGAGGGTGTACTGTATGGCCCTGGTGCAGAAGGCGAAGATATTGCGGTACAGAGCTTGTGTATCTCAAACAAAGAGGAGAGCAAGCAGCCTATGTCCCCTAAACTTCTAAGCCTTGACGGTGATGGCAAAGTTTGCTTTGAGATGAAGGTTACAGAAAAGGTACCCGTGAAACATTTATACTCTAAAGACATTGATGTGCATGAAGTACGTGTTAGTTGGTCTCTGAGCTCCTGTGGATTCATGATAGGTGAATATGAAGATTCTTACGGCTATTTACTAAAGGGATCAAAGTCATGCAATGGGATGGCTGAAGACTATGGCGAGAAATGGGATGAAAATGATGTGATCCCCTGTATGGCGAATTGTGAAGGTGATGAAGTAAAACTTGCCTTTGCACAGAATGGCCAGGATCTTGGCGTAGCATTTAAAATGAGAAGAAAACGGAGAACTCGACGGAGCGGTATTTGGAAGAAAAGACCGCCAGATTGGGACTTCTGGAGAGACACTGGACAGGCATACATGGTTGAAGAGGGACTTCGTCATAGGATGTCTCGTCCCATTGTAGCTCACCCCATGGGTAGTGAGCTGAGGGGGAGGGTATGTGAGTATGTGAACCTAGAGGGCGCTAGGGAGCGACCCAGACCAGCCCTGAAAAGGCTCTCAGCCACGCCTTTGGGTGGGGCGGGTATCTCCAGAAGGCTGGAGAAACCTGCATGGAGCAGGAAATGGTGGACGAGCCAAGGTCAGAGAGGCAGTCTGTCCCAGAGGGCTGGGATCCAGAGAGTTCTTACGGAGACTAAGTCAAGCTCTTATTGCCCCAGAGGCTAGTTAGGGGCTCGAGGAGTTAGTTAGTGCCCTAACTGTTGCATAGGTTTTTTTTGTTGTTTTGTTATGTTGCACGTAAGCTGAATAAAGCCCGTTTATTTTTACACTTGGACCGTCTGAACGCTATCTATCCGGTGCCCAGTACCACGAACCATCGCCATCTGGACCAGGAGTCTGCCTCCATTTTGAGACTAATTCCCCCAAGTTGTCACAATATACAGTGCCTTGCAAAGTATTCGGCCCCCTTGAACTTTTCAACCTTTTGCCACATTTCAGGCTTCAAACATAAAGATATAAAATTTTAATTTTTTGGTGAAGAATCAACAACAAGTGGGACACAATTGTGAAGTGGAATGAAATTTATTGGTTATTTTAAACCTTTGTAAAAAATAAAAAACTGAAAAGTGGGGCGTCCAATATTATTCAGCCCCTTTACTTTCAGTGCAGCAAACTCACTCCAGAAGTTCCTTGAGGATCTCTGAATGATCCAATGTTGTCCTAAATGACTGATGATGATAAATATAATCCACCTGTGTGTAATCAAGTCTCCGTATAAATGCACCTGCTCTGTGATAGTCTCAGGGTTCTGTTTAAAGCACAGAGAGCATCATGAAGACCAAGGAACACACCAGGCAGGTCCGTGATACTGTTGTGGAGAAGTTTAAAGCCGGATTTGGATACAAAAAGATTTCCCAAACTTTAAACATCCCAAGGAGCACTGTGCAAGCGATCATATTGAAATGGAAGGAGTATCAGACCACTGCAAATCTACCAAGACCAGGCCGTCCCTCTAAACTTTCATCTCAAACAAGGAGAAGACTGATCAGAGATGCAGCCAAGAGGCCCATGATCACTCTGGATGAACTGCAGAGATCTACAGCTGAGGTGGGAGTGTCTGTCCATAGGACAACAATCAGTTGTACACTGCACAAATCTGGCCTTTATGGAAGAGTGGCAAGAAGAAAGCCATTTCTCAAAGATATCCATAAAAAGTCTCGTTTAAAGTTTGCCACAAGCCACTTGGGAGACACACCAAACATGTGGAAGAAGGTGCTCTGGTCAGATGAAACCAAAATCGAACTGTTTGGCCACAATGCAAAACGATATGTTTGGCGTAAAAGCAACACAGCTCATCACCCTGAACACACCATCCCCACTGTCAAACATGGTGGTGGCAGCATCATGGTTTGGGCCTGGTTTTCTTCAGCAGGGACAGGGAAGATGGTTAAAATTGATGGGAAGATGGATGGAGCCAAATACAGGACCATTCTGGAAGAAAACCTGTTGGAGTCTGCAAAAGACCTGAGACTGGGACGGAGATTTATCTTTCAACAAGACAATGATCACAAACATAAAGCAAAATCTACAATGGAATGGTTGACAAATAAACGTATCCAGGTGTTAGAATGGCCAAGTCAAAGTCCAGACCTGAATCCAATCAAGAATCTGTGGAAAGAGCTGAAAACTGCTGTTCACAAATGCTCTCCATCCAACCTCACTGAGCTCGAGCTATTTTCCAAGGAAGAATGGACAAGAATTTCAGTCTCTCGATGTGCAAAACTGATAGAGACATACCCCAAGCGACTTGCAGCTGCAATCGCAGCAAAAGGTGGCGCTACTAAGTATTAACTTAAGGGGGCCAAATAATTTGGCACGCCCCACTTTTCAGTTTTTTATTTTTTACAAAAGTTTAAAATATCCAATAAATTTCGTTCCACTTCACGATTGTGTCCCACTTGTTGATTCTTCACCAAAAAATTTAAATTTTATATCCTTATGTTTGAAGCCTGAAATGTGGCAAAAGGTTGAAAAGTTCATGGGGGACGAATACTTTCGCAAGGCACTGTATCAGAGGCCGTACCCACACTATCTCATTATACATTGACAATATTATCCTATTCCTGTCAGATCTCCTCCCCTCCCATGCTCCGCCCTTGCCCTTATAAATGCATTTAATTTACTATCCTACTATAAATTAAACAGTACCAAAACTCAGATTCTTCCGCTATACGTCTCTCACCAAAACACGTCCCTAGTAAAACAGCTATACCCCTTTGACTGGCGCGAAGATGATATACAGTATCTGGGAATCCAACTTACCCCTACTCATTCCTCACTATATCAGATGAACTACCCCCTTCTTAAGTCCCTCCAGTTTGAGGCAGATAGACTGGGTAAGACAAATACTGGGTTGGCAGAATACCCGCCTTTAAAATGCTACTTCTCCCTTGCTTCTTGTACTTATTTAGAACCCTACCTATCTCCCTCCCTCCTTTTTTAAAACTGTCGATAACTTGCTTTCAAGATATATATGGGCCAGGAAGAAACCATATCTTTTTCACTTGATTTTCACTAGTACCAATGGTTTGGGAGGCTCATAATGCCTCCTTGATCTCTTTACTATTGGAGGTCTAGTCTAGAGGAGCTGCATTGAACGCACATTGAAAATTCTTATTTCTCTGCTAAAAGCTTTCAAGCTCCTCGTAGTTTGATTTGTCTGAATATACTTGCTTCCCTTTCACTAGATACTCCATTGCGGCCTGGAAATATGTCCATGCCCACGCTACTTTTTCAACCCCGATTGATAAGTCTATTATCCCAGTTCGCATATTCTCGCTGTTGATTCCTTCACTGGATGGCTAAGCTGCTAGCAACTTGTGTTCTGTGTACGGGGATGCAAAGGGTGTCTTTGTTTGTGGAGCCAGGTGTAATATTTAGTTATACCATTTTGGGGAATGTCTATTGCTTTGTTGACTTTTTATTCAAATTTTTATCAGTTTGGCACTTTTGATTTTTTTTTTTCCCATTGACTGGGTGTTTTCAGGATTCCTAATGTGTATGTGTTTCACAGTCATTTTGTACTTTTATATGTATTTTAGGGAAAGTAATTTTAGGGGGGTGATTTGAATTTTTAATTCTTTTTGTTATTTTTTTTTATATTTTTTTATGTTTTTTTTATATACTTTATTTATTAGACCCCCTAGAGGTCTTGAACCTCAGGGGTTCTGATCAATAATGCAATGCATTGCAATGCTAATGACTTCAGGTGTTAGCCACTCCCAACATGAGCATGATGTCATCACTGATGAAATCTGCATTTGTCTAAATTCTATTAACTGCCAGAGCATCAAGGAGTAGGTAGGGGTTGGTCCTGATCACCAGACAAGCCAGAACCTGGTTCACAGCAGTGATTAGAGGCAGCAGAACCAGCAAGGTAGACAAGCACATTTTTTATTTTTATTTATTTTTAAAAACTCTAGCTTTTCCCCTGTCTCCATCAGGCAGGCATTCTTCTGTGAGTGGATAGAGGGTTCTATGGACATTGATGGGCTGGCAGCATGGTAGATGCATAGGGAGAGTGAAGATGACATGTGCAAAAAATGTGAATGCTTTATCATTAGCATCATGCAGGGAAAACTGCATGCTTTAAAAAGCATGTTAGGGTTTCAATAAGTGCATGCATTTTTATAAAAAAGGCATTTGTTTTTCTGATAAAAACACATGCTTTTCTGAGCAAAACCGAACTGTGTGAATGTGTGATTGTGCTTTACAGACATACTCAGCCAATACAGTATATATACAGATATATATGCATATTCTTATATACTATATATCCACATACATTTGCATATATATATATATATATATATATATATATATACACAGTACAGACCAAAAGTTTGGACACACCTTCTCATTCCAAGAGTTTTCTGTATTTTCATGACTATAAAAATTGTAGATTCACACTGAAGGCATCAAAACTATGAATTAACACATGTGGAATTATATACTTAACAAAAAAGTGTGAAACAACTGAAAATATGTCTTATATTCTAGGTTCTTCAAAGTAGCCACCTTTTGCTTTGATTACTACTTTGCACACTCTTGGCATTCTCTTGATGAGCTTCAAGAGGTAGTCACCTGAAATGGTCTTCCAAAAGTCTTGAAGGAGTTTCCAGAGAGGCTTAGCACTTGTTGGCCCTTTTGCCTTCACTCTGCGGTCCAGCTCACCCCAAACCATCTCGATTGGATTCAGGTCTGGTGACTGTGGAGGCCAGGTCATCTGGCATAGCACCCCATCACTCTCCTTCTTGGTCAAATAGCCCTTACACAGTCTGGAGGTGTGTTTGGGGTCATTGTCCTGTTGAAAAATAAATGATGGTCCAACTAAATGCAAACCAGATGGAATAGCATGCCGCTGCAAGATGCTGTGGTAACCATGCTGGTTCAGTATTCCTTCAATTTTGAATAAATCCCCAACAGTGTCACCAGCAAAGCACCCCCACACCATCACACCTCCTCCTCCATGCTTCACGGTGGGAACCAGGCATGTAGAGTCCATTCGTTCACCTTTTCTGCGTCGCACAAAGGCACGGTGGTTGGAACCAAAGATCTCAAATTTGGACTCATCATACCAAAGCACAGATTTCCACAGGTCTAATGTCCATTCCTTGTGTTCTTTAGCCCAAACAAGTCTCTTCTGCTTGTTGCCTGTCCTTAGCAGTGGTTTCCTAGCAGCTATTTTACCATGAAGGCCTGCTGCACACAGTCTCCTCTTAACAGTTGTTGTAGAGATGTGTCTGCTGCTAGAACTCTGTGTGGCATTGACCTGGTCTCTAATCTGAGTTGCTGTTAACCTGCGATTTCTGAGGCTGGTGACTCGGATGAACTTATCCTCCGCAGCAGAGGTGACTCTTGGTCTTCCTTTCCTGGGGTGGTCCTCATGTGAGCCAGTTTCTTTGTAGCACTTGATGGTTTTGGCCACTGCACTTGGGGACACTTTCAAAGTTTTCTCAATTTTTCGCACTGACTGACCTTCATTTCTTAAAGTAATGATGGCCACTCGTTTTTCTTTACTTAGCTGCTTTTTTCTTGCCATAATACAAATTCTAACACTCCATTCAGTAGGACTATCAGCTGTGTATCCACCTGACTTCTGAACAACACAACTGATGGTCCCAACCCCATTTATAAGGCAAGAAATCCCACTTATTAAACCTGACAGGGCACACCTGTGAAGTGAAAACCATTTCAGGTGACTACCTCTTGAAGCTCATCAAGAGAATGCCAAGAGTGTGCAAAGCAGTAATCCAAGCAAAAGGTGGCTACTTTGAAGAACCTAGAATATAAGACATATTTTCAGTTGTTTCACACTTTTTTGTTAAGTATATAATTCCACATGTGTTAATTCATAGTTTTGATGCCTTCAGTGTGAATCTACAATTTTTATAATCATGAAAATACAGAAAACTCTTGGAATGAGAAGGTGTGTCCAAACTTTTGGTCTGTACTGTATATATATATATATATATATATATATATATATATATATTATTGTGGGGGAATAAGCTCAGAGGTAGCTGCAGCGGACCCAGACAGTCAGAGACAGACACAGAGGTTCAGTCCAACAGGCATTATCCTGTGTGTTTATTTTTTCAGGAAAAACAGTAAAACAAATAAGCCTTAACTTTCAGGCAAAAAAAAAAATAAAAGAACTCCTGCTCGTCTGAGCAACTAGCTATACAGGAGGCTCTCCTATCTGTACGTGTGGCTTACTTCAGCCACCCGGTCAATAAATAGCGCAGCGCAACGGCAGGAATTCATTCCAGTGTCTCACCAGCCTTTTCAATGTGAGGGCAGAACCCGGCTCCTCCTTTCTCCCCCAGGAACTGCTCAGGACTGAGAACTTAGCAAGACCCATGACCTGCGACTGAGACCAAGCTTACTGACACTGGGCAGCACATTCTCTCTAGAATCCCTTGATAGTCTTGAGATTTCATTGTACCCTGCACAGATTCAAGACACCCTAGGTAGGGACACTGTTCTTTTCAAGATATGCTTCGTTTTTCCATCTGAGAACATATAGCTGATGTGCCTTGCCAAAAATTTGGATTTTTGTCTCATCTGTCCATAGGACATTCTCCCAGAAGCTTTGTGGCTTGTCAACATGTAGTTTGGCAAATTCCACTCTGTCAGATTCAAGTTATTTCTGTGACCATTGTAGGTTTTTTTTTTCATTAAACGAGGGGTACCAACAATTTTGTCCACGTGTGTATGTATATGTAACTATATAATGTGTGTATACAGTGCTGGCCCAAAGTATTGGCACCCCTGCAATTCTGTCAGATAATACTCAATTTCTTCCAGAAAATGATTGCAATCACAAATGCTTTGGTAATAATATCTTCATTTATTTTGCTTGCAATGAAAAAACACAAAAGAGAATGAAAAAAAAGTCAAATCATTGATCATTTTACACAAAACTCCAAAAATGGGCCGGACAAAAGTATTGGCACCCTCAGCCTAATACTTGGTAGCACAAGCTTTAGACAAAATAACTGCGAACAACCGCTTCCGGTAGCCATCAATGAGTTTCTTACAATGCTCTGCTGGAATTTTAGACCATTCTTCTTTGGCAAATTTCTCCAGGTCCCTGAGATTTGAAGGGTGCCTTCTCCAAACTGCCATTTTGAGATCTCTCCACAGGTGTTCTATGGGATTCAGGTCTGGACTCATTGCTGGCCACTTTAGAAGTCTCCAGTGCTTTCTCTCAAACCATTTTCTAGTGCTTTTTGAAGTGTGTTTTGGGTCATTGTCCTGCTGGAAGACCCATGACCTTTGAGGGAAACCCAGCTTTCTCACACTGGGCCCTACATTATGCTGCAAAATTTGTTGGTAGTCTTCAGACTTCATAATGCCATGCACACGGTGAAGCAGTCCAGTGTCAGAGGTAGCAAAGCAACCCCAAAACATCAGGGAACCTCCGCCATGTTTGACTGTAGGGACCGTGTTCTTTTCTTTGAAGGCCTCTTTTTTTTTCCTGTAAACTCTATGTTGATGCCTTTTCCCAAAAAGCTCTACTTTTGTCTCATCTGACCAGAGAACATTCTTCCAAAAAGTTTTTGGCTTTCTCAGGTAAGTTTTGGCAAACTCCAGCCTGGCTTTTTTATGTCTCTGGGTCAGAAGTGGGGTCTTCCTGGGTATCCTACCATAGAGTCCCTTTTCATTCAGACGCTGACGGATAGTACGGGTTGACACTGTTGTACCCTCGGATTGCAGGGCAGCTAGAACTTGTTTGGATGTTAGTCGAGGTTCTTTAGCCACCATTTGCACAATCTTTCGTTGAAATCTCTCGTCAATTTTTCTTTTCCGTCCACATCCAGGGAGGTTAGCCACAGTGCCATGGGCTTTAAACTTCTTGATGACACTGCGCACGGTAGACACAGGAACATTCAGGTCTTTGGAGATGGACTTGTAGCCTTGAGATTGCTCATGCTTCCTCACAATTTTGCTTCTCAAGTCCTCAGACAGTTCTTTGGTCTTCTTTCTTTTCTCCATGCTCAATGTGGTACACACAAGGACACAGGACAGAGGTTGAGTCAACTTTAATCCATTTCAACTGGCTGCAAGTGTAATTTAGTTATTGCCACCACCTGTTATGTGCCACAGGTAAGTAACAGGTGCTGTTAATTACACAAATTAGAGAAGCATCACATGATTTTTCAAAGGGTGCCAATACTTTTGTCCACCCCCTTTTTTATGTTTGGTGTGGAATTATATCCAATTTGGCTTTTTGACAATTCTTTTTGTGGTTTTCCATTGACGGCAAATTAAATTAAGATATTATTACCAAAGCATTTGTGATTGCAATCATTTTCTGGAAGAAATTGAGTATTATGTGACAGAATTGCAGGGGTGCCAATACTTTTGGCCAGCACTGTATATATGTATGTAAATATATAAACATTCATAATTAAGTAGGTATACTGGGCATGAATGAAAAAATGCTAGGAGGTGCAGTGAGCAGATGATGAGAGTGGCTGCCTGGAAAAACTCTGATACTCCCATAACCAGGAACTGGAAACCAGGTAGTATTGTATGAGCCTGAAAATATAAGAAATGAAAAAAATGGTCCAAACACACATAAAGGTATTCAGTTATGTTTATTTTTTCATATGACAAGTTTTTTCTGCCTTTAGGCCAAGGTCCCATGTTGCGAAAACACTGCTGTAAAAACCAGAGCGTTTTACAGTACCTGCAAAATGTATGGGATTCTGGCTAATCCCATCCTTACATTGCAGCAAATTAACTGCAACAAAAATGGTGTGATTTCAAAAACCGTTGTGTTTTTGTTAATCGCAGAATGTCAATTATACCTATGGAAATGCTGGTGTTTTCCGTATAGGTATTATAGGGATAGAAATTCCGCTGAGGAAAACTCTGCAGACTTTCTGTGAAAAGTGCTGCGGAAAAAAAAACACAGTGCGTTTTGCCCATTTTTTTTCCGCGGTGCTTTTTGGCTGCAGCTCACTACACGGGGCTTTAGCCTTAGTCACATTTTCTTAGTTCCAGAAAACTTGGGTGGGGCTGGGAGTATTTCATTATAATGTCAAATATTCAGTTGTCTATACAAGACACCTCCTTTAACTAAGGCACCATGTTGCGCAAACGTGTAAAAAGCAGCAAGTTAATTTTAGCATGGTTTTCCCTATAGATTTCATAAAAGAAGAAAAAAAGAGAAAAACACAGCAAAAACTAAATGAAAAACACTGTAAAAACCCACAATGCATTTTTGCTGCATTTTTTCCAAAGTGCTTTTTAGGAGTCCTTAGCCCTTAATAGATTCTAGAAAAGTGTATGATCTGAGAAAAGGAAAGGTCAAATGAGAAAAGGTACAAGTCAATGCTAAACAATACTGGTATCTACTTATTATATAAAAATTATCTGGAGATCTCAACAGAGATACCACATGTCTGTACAAACTTAATATAAAGCTGGGGATGTGCATAGATTATTTTATTAGGTGAAATTTGTGATTATAAAAGACATATACTAACGAAAAACACTGAGTTAAGCCCTTTTCACATGACCGTATGCTAGGTCAGTGTTCTATCCGGGTTTTTCCTGGATAGCACACTGACCCATTAATTTCTCTTGACCCATGCACATAACTGTGAATTACCATGTGGCTGACAGTTTGGGACACAAAATATGGAGTAGGTCCTATTCCTGTCCGATTTTGCGGCCGTGCTTCTGCAGCTCATATTCATTGAATTAATGGGGCTGAGGAAGTATGGCCAGTGTACGGGTGGCAAACGGATGATATCCGTGTGCAAACCCACCTTACAGTGTCACTGAGGTGGTTGCTGGTTTTTTATACACAAAAGATGATGGCCTATTCCCATCATTTTAGCTACAGTCCCAACTATAGACATGAGTCCCTAACTTCAGTAGTAGCAAAGGGAATTGCACCAAACAGAGTGGGTACTCCTCATATTAAAGTACCCCATCCCAGCTGCATCTATGGTTTACACATCCTTGGAAACAGAAAATAAGAAATGAGAAATAAGTAAAAACATTTGTCATTATTTGTTTAAAATATCCAAGAAACAGATGTACTTTACATTTCTATTGCAATTTACTAAATGGGTTTCGCTGCTTATTTATTTATCTGAAACCATCATTGAAGGCAAGATAAGCAAGAATTGACTACTTACATTTTTTTAACCTGTATACGTTTTTAACATTTTTATTTAATTATAGTAACAGATGAAAGATTGCTTGTTTTAATATGTATAAAAGCTCTGTAGTAAGATTTATTTAATACGTTTTTAATCTTTATAAATTAGTAAACGTATTGGTTAACTTGTGAAACAGTAGCAAATATGTTGTCACAGTAGTAATTGTCATATGAACTGTCATCATTGCAATTAAAATGAGATTCCATGGGGTAAATCTGAATAGGATGAAAGATGGTGTATCTGCATGTCACACCATGTGGCAATGTGTTTTGCTAAGTCTAAGTCATGCTCCAAGTTTGAAAACTTCAAACAACTGAAATACCACAACATTCATAAAACAGAGCTGAGCTACTGGGAGTAAGAAAAAAATACAAAAAGGTAGCAGACCTCAACAGCAGATGGTAAAATTAACATTTCAACAGTTCTTGTCTTTCATCTCAGTCTCCATAGTACATCTTTTCTAGAAAAACTAAGATTTAGGTTTAGAAAGATGCAGAATTACATAAAACATCTGGAATATGGGACAAGAAATATTGGCTTATTATCCCAGATAGACCATACCTATGAAAAATTTAATAGTACTGTTTTGGTAGTTTTAATCTCTAGAGTTTCTCGAGATATGTTATGAAAACATCATATTGGTAATTTATATTAGAAAGAACACCTGCTGATGAAAGCAAATATTCTCTCTTTAAAAGCAAGATGTCTTGGTGTTGATAAATGCTTCTGTACGTATATTTCATTTTGCTTAATGATAAACAGTATTTTATTACTTGCATATGCGTGTTGACAAAATAAATATTTAATTAAATTAAAAAATAAAAATATTTTTAATAAAAGAATTGCTACACTTTCACTGAAAAAATATTTTTAAATTAAGTACGAGTCCTGCATTATTGCATTTTAAAACACTCCTACAGTATGCTAGAAATAAGTAGCCATACCAACAGAAGTAGAAATAAGAACAAACAATGTATATAAATGTTATTATAACAATACTAAATATAAATAAATAAAATATTGAAGTGGAAGGTGATATATCTTGAGTTACCTCTGTTTCTTAAACACATAACAAATGTTGGGTAATCCGTAGTAATACTAGAATAAGGAACTGTGACTATTAAACCTGGTGATCATGTGATCGCTTGGTGCCCTGGGGATGGTAGAACTTGACAGACCTCCAAAGTAAACATAAATAAACCACATAACATATGTAAAAAATAGTAACATAAAATACAAATAAATAGGGAAAAAAGCACCAATCTACCAACAAAATCTCCATAGCTTTCCTGTTCACCCAAGACTATCCATGTTATATATTAAAATGACCACAAACACAATATGAAACCCTTTTTTCATACTTTTTTTGTGTCAATCTTCAAACTTAAAAAAATATACTATGCCATTAAAACACTGCATGTGCAAAAAACATTAGAATGTATCTGATCATTAGGGCCTTTCGGTCTTAGAAATTAATTCTTTAGTTTGGTTGTTTATGCTCAGTGACTTTTTTCATAATTTCCATCTTCGTCTTTCAAAATTCATAACTTTTTCATTTTTCTGTCGACATAGCCTTGTGAGAACTTATTTTTTGCAATTTGTACTTTGATTTGGCATAATTTTGGGGTGCATGTTTTGATTAGATTTTAAAATTTTTAAATTTTTATAGCTCTTTGTGAAAAAACCTTCAATTCTATCATTATTTTTTGCATTTTTATGCCATATTTATTTTTTCTGTATTTTTATGTTTTACTAAATGAAACTTAATTTTTCAAAAATAAACAAATTGCCTAGGGTCACGGTATTCTGACCTTTATAGCTTTTTTACTGTTTTATTGACAGAGCTATGTCAGGGCTCTTTATTTGTGGGACAAGTCGTAGTTCTTATTGGTACCAATTTTGGTATATATGACTTTTTGATCACTTTTTATTGTTATTTTTGGGGGATACGAGGTGACCAAAACACATTCATTTGTGAATTGTGGTATATATTATTTTTACGACATTCACTATATGTGATAAATAACACTATTTTTGAATAGTGCAGGCTTATACGCACATGGGGATACCTAATATTTTTGTTTACAGGTGCATCTCAATAAATTAGAATATTTTTGAAACGTTCATTCATTTCAGTAATTCAGTAATTCAATTCATAATCAGCGTCTTCCATGATTGTGTGTCCTACTGAACCAGACAGAGGGACCATATAAAAGCTTAGGAAACCTTGGCAGGTGACACACTGAATTTACAATACTGAACTTTTTTTTACAATATTCAAATTTTCTCAGATTTTGGTTTTCATTAGCTGTAATCCATAATCAACATTTACAGAAATAAAACACTTGAAATAGAATACTCTGTGTGTAAAGAATCTAGAAAATATAGGAGGTCACTTTTTTAATTTAATTACTGAAATAAATAAACGTACTTATTTTACTTATTTTATTTATATTATGTATTTTTTTAAATTATGAAGGGTTTTTTTTTATATATGTTTCATTTATTTATTTTATTTAATTTTGTAAACTTTGTTTTATACTTTCTTAAGAAAAATTTTCTGGTCCCACAAAGGGACTGGTACCTGGTGACTTCTGTATTGCAGTACATTGCAAATAATATCTCTATGTTCAATAGGGAGAGGCAGTCAGGAGGCCGTTGATTAGCCTCCTGGCTGCTATGGCAACCCCTTGGACCATGCAATCTCATCGAGGATCCAAGGGGCTGAAGGAGAGGAGGCCATCTAGCCTCCTAACCACCCAGATGCCTATTGATCATGGCATCTTTGGGACTAAGCTGGCAGAATTGGAGTATTAAACAGCCTGGACCCAGAACTCTTGCATGGTGAAATCCATGGGTAAGTAACCAACTTGTCCTCTTAATTTTAAGTTAAAACGGATATAGCTGGCAGTCACATGCAAAAAAATGTGAGACAAGGGATATTTAACATTTATGTTACATTTTTATTGTATACAATATAGGTGCAAATAACAAAATAATAAATTCTCTAAATATTGGACCACTGTAAAATTTGATCTCACTTAGGTCCAATTCTGTAAGGATCTGCAGTGCAAGATAAGGCCAACGACACTCAAACTACTGCTTGGCTAATTCTGAAATCAATGATTTATTCATTAGGATGTAAAAAAACATATGTTTGGCAACAGTCTGTCTTTAGGATAAGCCCCCACGTAGCGAGCTGCAGCCAAAAAGCTTTCTGTCCCTATATGGAAAAATGCTGCGTATTTGCAACGTGGGGCCCAGGTTGGGGCAATGTTGCAATGTGGGGCATAGATGGTACAGATGGGTCCAAGGGATTATAGAAACTATTACTTATTTTCATTGTCATAGGATTGATTATATGATTTATAGGGATATACATTTGTTTCCCTGCAATGTTTAAGATACTTATGCTGAAAGGTAGTTTTTTGACATTTCTGTAACAGGATTGCTTCATAAAATGCCTTAGGAAAGTATTTGGCCTTATACTATTTTTCTTTATCCTTTAAAAGATTGTATTATTTTCAACGTAGTTAGGATCCTTTTTATAGGATTTTAAAAGCAGGCCATTGGCTCTGTCAACACTGGACTTCTTGATTTTGTTCCTATTTATAAGAATTTTGATTAAAATCTGATAATTTTTGACAGATCTGTTAATTTTTATGTAATTGAGGGTTCATGCTCATAAGCATTGTTAGGCTAAGGCCCACATTGCGGAAAAGTTGCTTTTTCTGTCGCAGATTTTGCTGCAGTTTTTTGAGCCAAGTCCAGGAGTGGCTACAAAAGGAATGGGAAATATAAAGGAAGCACTTCTACTTCTCTCTTTCATTCTTGGCTTTGGCTCAAAAAAAACACAGCAAAATCTTCAAAAAAAAAGAAAAAGCAGTTTTTCGGCAACATGGGGCCTCAGCCTTAGGCGTGGCTAAAGCCAGGAGTGGATTGGAGAGTATAAGTAATGCTTTTATATTTTCCATTCCTTTTGCAGCCACTCCTGGGTTTGGCTCAAAAAACTGCAGCAAAATCTGCAACAGAAAAAGCTGCATTTCAGCCTCAAAGAGGATCTATTACCGAGTACAAAACACTAAATAACTTACACCATTCGATTCTCACTATGCCCATGATCAAGTCTCTACACCCAATATATGGCCCCTGTGACATTATTTGTAAATTAGGTTTTATTCACCAAGTGTGAATAAAAGGTAACTTGCCCACATGGTAAAAAAGAGCTAATTTCAACATAATCTTCCAGGGGTCTTTTGAATGGGTGGACAAATTTTAAAAATGATAGATCCTGATTAAAAAATATGAATATTGCATCAGTATTTTTTTTTTTAATTTGTGTGTTCAGTGGATCAATTCTAGACATAAAAGAATAATTGTATTTTCTCACAGCATAACTGTTAGTGAATAATCTCTCCCTGTCTATGCAGTAGTAGTAAAGCAGCATCAAGCATTTGGGATATCTCTGAAAAGGATGTAAAAAAGATTGACGTCTGTTAAAAATGGATCAGTGGGTTGGGTCAAAAAAGAAAGACCAATGATATTCCTCCGTTTTTTCCACTGACAGTTAAAAACATATGCAGAATGGATGATACTTGATCATTCAGAATGGAAAATGAAATGTAACTAATGCAAAATGGCCTCCAAAAATGTATATTAACGTCAGTTCCATCAAAAACAGCACTGTCGTATGAATAAGAATTTAGGCTTTATTCACACATTTATTTTTAATGAGTGTATGCTGTTCGTGTTGATCACAGACAGCACAAGATCCTTGCTTGTGTGCTGCCCTTGGTTGATCTATTTTTCATGTTCATGTAGTGAATTACTTCAGAAGTATATCAAAACCATTGACCAGATTTTAACCACTTGAATGGTACATTGTACAGATTCCACAGCCGTTGATTTCAGCTGATTAGTAGCGGTGCCTGGGGTGGGACCTCCAGTGATCTGACACTGATGTCCTATCCTAAGGATCGATCATCATCAATATCTTTTCCTAAAAAAAACGAAAAAAAAAAAACTTTTAACTTGAGTGTTATTTAAAGAGATGGTACCAGTTTCTAACTTGACACTGGAGTAAGATTGTGTTAGCTACTCTGTTTGCCAAGGATTGTACTCCTGTTGAGTATAGTGTGATTTGTGCATTGCATGCTTGCAGCTGTGGATACTTGAGTATCTGTGATTGGTAATGGTGTAGTGGCCATGAGGACCCACAGAAGCACAAAGCAAATCCATCCAAGAGACTCCCTATAGATAGATATTGAGGAGAATTTCTACTAATTTCTACTCAATATATACAGCATAGATATTGGTAGTACTTTATTAGAACTGACTTTTTGTACGCCACTCCTAATCAAGTCCTCAGCTGGCATGAGATGCACCAAAAATATTAAGAGACTATAGTCCCTTAGTAATTCAGATGAAGTCCTGTACTGCAGGAATTGAAATCTACACTAGTCAGGAACTGGAATAGATTTTAGGTACAACTCACTCCAGCTTTCAAGTCCCTGTCCAGACTCTCCTTTGTCTCCGTCCCGTTCTACCCACTTTCATAAAATGTGTTGAGTGGGGCACAAAATAAACAATTGCGTTAACAATAAGTGTTGTTAATGCATTGACATCACTTCTGGCAAACGTAATATTAGGTGTGTCTATGACTTTTCTATGACTTTTTGTTGTCAAGTCAACTAACTACAGAAAGTCAAGGTGATTTAAAAAAATAATGCACAATTATAGCCATATTCATGATATTCATAGCAAAGATTATATAATGCACATTTATTGACATGAAAAGACATACTATCCAAATTTTATATGTACACTACAAATGTTCAATGTGATTTTCATAGGTGATATGGCAGATGTCTAGGTGGTAGTCCAGCAACTGTCCAGATGCGTGCCAGCATATTCTCGGATATGGACTCCACTGATTGAGTGATGTGTTGTCTCAGGTCATTCATATCCTGTGGATGGAGTCCATGATGTAGCCCCGAAGATAGAATTTGCAGGGATTTAGTTATGGTGATTGTGGGTGTTAGGACTGGTCGATCCAACTTTCTGGGATAGTTTCATTCAGGTATCTGTGTACAACCAAATGTAAATGTGGAGGTGCACCATCCTGTTGCTGAGGAATATCTGCTAGATGTAGTCTATCTGTGGAATAAACTATTCCTTTAACATGTCCAGTTAAATCTGTGCTCTGATTAGTTGCTATTGGCAACAAACCCAGTTTTGCTGTGATTTTCAATCACTGGCCATTTACCACCGATATTATTTTAACTAAAGGTTGCTGCTTCTCCACCAATCTTTTTGAATCACTAGATAGATAGGGCCACAATTTATTTCAATCTATCTATCTATCTATCTATCTATGTATCTATGTATGGGTATTGTTCTTGTTCATACATATGGTTTATTTCCAGCTTAGACTTTACCATGACTTTTCTACCATACAGTCATACTTTTTTTTTCCAAAATAAAAAATATAGGAGGAACATAATAAAACAGGAAGGCTGTAGTTAGATTTTGTCATTAACTTACGGATTAATAAACTAGTACATGTTTAGATCCTGCTTTATATATATTCTAGCCTGCATCACTTTTCTGTCCTTGCAAAAACAGGATGTAGACATATAGTTTTTTTACAATGAAAGTCAATGATAATATAATTCAATTGTATACACATCCAGAAGTAACAGAGAGTGACAAGGAAACCCAAAATTAAATAGTAGCAGTCACAGAAAAGAATAGGTCCCTAACTAGAAATGATAAAACATAACTGTTATTGAAGTACTAATAAAACCATTCCCCAAATAAACTAGAAATCTTCAAAAGCTAAAATAAAGCACATATCTGATGCCGCTGGTGGGGTAAATACCATCTAATAGGTTTATAACACGTGCTTATGTATAATGAAAAATTTCTCTTGAGACCCCTACACAGTCAGATTTATATCACAGAACCCTCTGGTATTTCAACGGAATGTATATTAAGTGACAGAAAGGAAAATACAGGCCAGCAGAGGATTACGCTCCCTTCTCAATAAGACAAATCTTATGGGGGCCTTGGTATAGATAAACCAAACCTCTCCCTATATCGATCTGGCTGGTTTAAGTATCAGGAAAAATTATAGAAGGCATTCCCCTGCATATAAAGGAACCATGCCCACAATATCCTTTTCTCCCTGCTCTTAACACAGGATTCATCTGGAGTAATGATAGAATAGAGATCGGGGGAACAAAGACTAAAAAATGCAGTAACAACTGCAGTTCCCGGATCCCTGATAGCGGGCTCCAGTACTTCAATAGCCCGATATCCTGGATCGATATAGGGTTTTGGTCTGGTTTTTCTATAGAAGGCCCCCCATTAGATTTGTCTTATTGACTAGGGGCATAATGCTCTGCTGGCCTGTATTTTCCTTTCTGTCACCTAATATACATTCTGTTGAAATACCAGAGGGTTCTGTGATATAAATCTGACTGTGTAGGGGTCTCAAGAGATATTTTTCCTTTTTCATAAGCAAGTGCTATAAACCTAGTAGATAGTATTTACCCCTGTGCTTTATTTTAGCTTTTTCCGATTTCATTTTTAGTTAAGGACCTATTCTTTTATGTGACTGCGTGTATACGCATCCAGTTGTAAATATAAAGACCATTTTACTAAATCTTATTTGAAAAAAAAAATTGATGCCTTTAAAAACAGGTTATTTTGTCCTCAGTTGTGTCCTTAAAGGAACCTGACAGCAGAACTGCCCAGCCTCCACTACATTTGCACAGCAACTAATACTGCCTGCTGTCAATCAGCCAATCCTTTTGAAGCATTTTATGCAGGTGCACTGTCAGTAACCCAAAGAGGCGGCTGTGAGTGTGTGTGTCTGTATGGTATGGTAACATCAGACAGTGCTAGTGCCTGCTGTGATGCCAGGTCATTAGAGTCTTATCCATGATGTCAAAGTAAACTGCATGGCATAACCTAGAGCCTGTCTGTGAAATAATAGACAGACTGGCAAGCCTGATGGGACAATAAGGGGGCAAACAAAAAACCTCAGCCAGAAGATGTTAATATTGGTGTTTACTGTAAAGTCTTAATAATGAATATAGAACATTCCAGCATACATTGTAGCGTTAACCTCATTTTATAACGTACAAAATTAAGCATGCATATAATTACTAAATATTGTATAATACCTATCCACTCTTTAATTATAATATTCATAAGACTACATAGAAAATGCTACCACGCTTCCCACTGCAATCTGCTCTATTTGATTAAAATTAAGCAGTTTAATTGACAAGAAAGTAAAGTAATTTTTAATAAACACTATCTGCTAAAAGAAATGTAATTGCTTAAATGCAGTCACTCTTAATTTACCACAGAGATAAAGCAAACTATAGATTCTCCACAGAAGGTGACTGTTTGGTTTCCAGATTGTCAACAGTCGTATACAGCAATGAAATCTGCAAATCTATCAGATGTGAATACAATTATTTGGTGCATATTCAAAATAATTACATTCTTACTTAATTTTGCATACCTGCATATTTGAAATAAATTGAAGTGTCTTAATCAAAGCATTGAAGTTATTAAATATGGTAATCTTTATAGTTTATAGTAATTCAGTCATTTTTTATTAATTTGACACAGATACACTTAAAATTCTAATGTTTCAACCCAGCAACACTTTCAATGCAATTAAAAACGGTTATGAAAGAGTGTGGGCTTCTTTGTGAGGGAAGAAATCATTCTTCTGATTAACATGCAAACGAGCTCATGCTGACAAAATAGATTGGGGTTTTAAAACCCCAATTACTTCAGTGTGATTATCTATTTACTAGTACACAGACTGCTATAATTCCTCATAAAATAAATACCCGCGCCAGATTTTATACACATATTTACCACATCAGCTATACTTTCTATACAAAGCTTTAATCAAGTGTCTCCTACATATTGTAGATCATTTATCTTCGGATTTGCTACAATGAAATAAATGAAAGCACAATTTTCTGAGAATAAAACAGCAAATATTGAATTATTATATTGAATGTAAATCTAATGGATTGAAACACAGGATTTAAAATTTTTTAAACACCTCTTTTTCATGTGAAAGTTGCATTGTTGCTTGAACTTTATTTAGATGAAAATAATAAATTGTATCCTTTTGAACAAATAATACAGATGATCCCCTAGTCTAACTAGCAAGCATTGATTTATGCTCGCTACAGTCTGCACATGTACACATGGTTTTTTTTTTCCCCTCAGACTTCTAAAGAAAATTATAATGCATTAATGACAGGAACCACAGTAATGGAAAAAGGTCACCCTCTCTTGAACACCTTCTGTTTTAAACCATTATACATAAAGACATTTGAGAAAGCAAAAAATTAAAAGCCAGCCTTTGTGCTGCCCATTACTGAAATATTATAGAAGAATAATCTATATAAAATGTAGTGGAATAACAGATTCTTTTGGATCTAAATTAACTGCAGCCATAGAAACGCTTTTATACTTATTATGTATCTGCATGTTGATGCAATTATTAAAAGAACACCTGACAGCATCCAACTTATTTAATTGAATTAACAGGGGTTGAAATGAGGTTTTCCAATTTGAAGTTGTGAATAACTAGCAATCCCAGGTGCATTATGGCCAGGCAGGGCTTCCTTACGACTGACTGACAATTTGAAACCTCCACATTCATACCGTAATTAAATGCTATATGTTTATATGTATCCATGAGGAAACCTATTTGACAAGGCCAATGAAAATTGCATTGAAAAGTGGTCTTCTAGAGGAGTGGTCTTTTCAATAGGTTTTTCTGTATATAAACATCGATCAGATATAATTATTGAGATGGAAGTTCAACTTGGTCATGAAGCAAAGTGAACTCTCTTCGCACCTGATGTTCACAACCATGATACCCCATGGGACTTTACACACGCACAAACTCAACCTCCCTTGGTTCAACCTCCTCAGTATACCAATTCAACAAATTGCCCCTGCTGGCAAAGACCCCTCTATTCTGTTAGTCCCAGGAATAAGGAGGGAGGACTAATATTATTTATTTCCTTTACTTCTACCTTGCTTACACTGTTTTTTTTTTGTGTGTGCTCAAAGTACTATCAAATTGAGATAAAACATACACTGTGGCCAGTTTTCAAGCCAAACATCTATTCTAACATATTCAAGACTAAGAGAATGTACATTTCACTGATGTTGAGTTTGAAACCATGTTATTATGTTCTTACTGGTTTTCCAGTTCTCATTTAAAATGCTCACACGCTGGTATAGAACCTCTGTTTTCCTTAAAAGAATCAAACCTCTGTGCATCAAATTTCTACTGGGGATGCAGAAAATCTGTAGCTCCCCAGTCAGACACTGAGAAAGTTGCAGGTTGATTTGCACTTTTCTAATGTTATTGTATATGAGTTTGCATTTCTCATTATGTTATCATTATTGGTTTAAATAGGACATAACATTATTACATTTTGACTGAGGTTGAGCAGATGATACATCCCTCAACTTAGAACTTTCTAGGTAGGGGTAGTAAACAGTCTTCTTCCTCCTGAGGAAGAGTGAAACTGGAGTGTTTTAGTTAGCTTAAATGTCATTTTGCAGTCTCCTGACTGCAAAATAACATTTGAGCTAACTAAAACAATAGGCTATTGCCCTGTTTACTTTTATGGACTTAGTGTGCGTGACATGGACTGCAAGGGGAATTTTGTATGGACCTCGTAGCTATGATCCAACCTATGAGCCTTGGGCTAGGTTGGACACCCTTTTTAAGACCTTCATTCTGCCTTTTGGGCATTGTAGGCTTATATGGATTTTTATGGAAGATTTGAAGCAAACTTTTTAGAAGAAAACACTGACTGATCCCAGTGAGTACTGTAATTTAGCCTAAACTTCAGGCTTATGGTATGACTAAGAACTGGCTTCCAATCAGAGATATGAGACCATCTAAGTCTTGCTTAGTCACCTGGCTCTTTCAAACTGCAAAACTGCTGATCCTTCTAGAATATCAACATGCAGAACCTCAACCCCATTGAGCTATTGTGGGAGCAGCTTGAGCGTATGGTACGCAAAAAGTGCCCATCAAGCCAATCCAACATGTGGGAGGGGCTTCTGGAAGCATCGGGTGAAATTTCTCCAGATTACCTCAGCAAATTAACAGCTAAAATGCCAAAGGTCTGCAATGCTGTAATTGCTGAAAATGGAGTATTCTTTGACGAAAGCAAAGTTTGAAGGAGAAAATTATTATTTCAAATAAAAATCATTATTTCTAACCTTGTCAATGTCTTGAATATATTTTCTATTCATTTTGCAACTCATTTGATAAATAAAAGTGTGAGTTTTCATGGAAAACACAAAATTGTCTGGGTGGCCCCAAACTTTTGAACGGTAGTGTAATTCCTTTAAGAGCTGGCATAAGGATATTTTATATCCTAATGTGAGCCCTGTGTGGCCCATGTATTTATGCGGTCCTCAGGGTCGGCGTTAGGGGGGCAAACTGGGCAATTGCCCAGGGCCCCGTCCTCAAAGGGGCCCCCGGGATCCGGAGTCATCCCCGGCCATATCAATAACAGAAAGGGACCCAGTGTCATGTGCTGCAGGGCCCCTTTCCGAGGTGAGTAAAAATAACAAACATTTTTACACACCTGTCCTTGGCGTCCGACGTCATCTTCTGGCGCTCTGGACTCAGCAGTCACGTGGGGCGTGCTCACGTAACCTCTGAGGCCCAATCACAAACCTCAGCTGTGACATCCAAAACACGTGACGTCAGCCGCAAAGAAGAGGAAGCCGGAGGGGATAGCAGAGCAGCGCGAGGAGGCCCAAGACAGGTAAGGCAAGGTGAGTATAACTGTTTGTTATTTGCCCTTACCTCCCCTGGGGCTTCGATTATTATACTCTGGGGTCGGAAGAGATAATAATATAATAATAGCACTAAGGGAGTCTGTGGGGCCACTGTGGAGCATTATACTTGGAGGCCCCTCTGGATACCATATTATACTGTTTGGGGCCACTGTGGAGCATTATACTGGAGGGCCCCTCTGGATAGCATATTATACTGTATGGGGTCTATGTGGAGCATTATAATGTGGGGGGCCCTCTGGAGAGCATGTTATAATCTGTGGGGCCACTTTAGAGCATTATACTGGGGGCCCCTCTGGAGAGCATATTATAATATGTGGGGCCACTGTGGAGCATTATACTGTGGGGGGGCACCTCTGGAGAGCATATTATACTGTTTTGGGCCATTGTGAAGCATTATACTGGGGGGAACCTCTCTGGGCAGTATATTATACTGTGTGGAGGCCATTCTGGAGCATTTTATACTGTGTGGGGTCACTTTCGAGCATTATTCTGGGGGGGGCATCTGCAGAGCATATTATATTGCGTGGTGCCACTGTAGGGCATTATTCGGGGCGGAACTAAGGAGTATAATACTAGGGGGCCCTCTGGGGACTATATTATACTGCGTGGGGCCTACTGTGGAGCATTATACTGGGAGGACACTCTTGGGAGCATAATATATTGCGTGGGGCCACTGTAGAGCAAAATACTGGGGGGCACTGTGGAGCTTTATACTGGGGGGAAGGGGCAGTGTGGGGAGCCTGTTATACTGTGTGGGGCCACTGTGGAGTGTATTATATTGTGTAGGGCTTCTTGGGAGCATATTATACTCTGTGGGGCCATTGTAGAGCATTATACTGGGGAGACTGTGGGGAGCATATTATCCTGTGGGGGACCACTGTGGAGCATTATACTGGGGGAACCCCTCTGGGAAGTATATTATACTGTGTGGAGGCCATTGTGGAGTATTATACTGGGGAGCACTGTGGGATGCATATTATACTGTATGGAGCATATGATATTGTGTGGGGCTGCTGGGGAGCATATTGTACTGTCTGGGGCCACTAAGAGGTAGTATACTGTGTGGAGCCTTATATACCATGTGGGGCCACTATGGGGGGCACAGGGGAGCATTTTATACTGTGTGTGTCCACTGTGGAGCATTATATACCATGTGGGGAAACTGTGGAGGGCTCAGGGGACCATTTTATACCGTGCAGCATTATATACCATGTGGAGCATTATATTGTGTGGGGGGGGGGCTCAAAATTACTGCTGGCAGTCCTGTGTGCTATGTCTGCATCACAGCTATCTCACTATAATCTTGCACATACGTGTAGTACTCCATGGCCATGTCATTCCCCATACAGTACTGTGCATGAACTGGCCATGGAGTTATTGGGGCCTGACAGTACTGACTATACTGGGAACATACTCAGTAACACCAGATAGTCAGCGCATATGTAAGACTTCAGTGAAGGAGCCGTGTTGTAGGCTATTAGCAGGAAGCTATTGGGTGGGGCCCCAGAACAAGTTCCTCTGGTGGGCCTAAGGCCCTTCAGTCCGACACTATATAATGGAGAACTATTATATATAACGGGCCTCTTATTTATAAGGGAGGAACTATTATATATGGTGGCTTACTATATATAATTGGAAAACTTAAATATGAGGGGGCTATTATAAGGGGGAACTATGATTTATAAAATGGGCTATTACTTTAAGGGGGGAACTATTACATATAAGGCATCCATTATAAGGGGGAGCTATTATATATGAGGGGAACTGTTTATAAGGGGGGTATAATTGTTAAGTGGGCTTATTTATAAAGAGGGCTATTAGTGATAATGGGGACTATTATCTATAAGGGTAACTACTATTTATGAGAGGGCTATTATTAATAAGGTAGCAGTATTATTTTTACGGGTTGACTGTTACTGATAAGGGGGAATATTACTGATACAGGGCACTATTTATCATTTATAAGGGAGCTATCACTGATAAAAGTGTAATATTATTTATAAGTAGGGACTATTATTTATAAAGAGGCACTATAACTGATGACTGGGAGCAAAAATCTATTAGGCGGTACAAAGGTGCTCATTTGACTTGTGTGTGGTAAAATGGGGCTTGTTATTACTTTTTTGTTGGCAGAAAGGAGGCGTTATTATAGGGGTTGCCATTGGAAGACGATGGTGTTTGCATATCAGCATTTGGGGCCCCGCTTTTAATTTTGCCCAGGGCCCCACTTTGTCTAAAACCGGCCCTGGGCCCTGTTAATGTAAACAATATCAATGTTTGTTCTTTATTATCTGAAAAACACTTAACAAATAATTTAAAAGAAAACAAAAAGATATGGCTATTGAGATTTTGAATTCGTATCATTCATTTGATGGTCATAGTTTTCAAATCAATTATTAATTCCCATACTATTTTGACTACTAAACTGAAAATTAATAAAATAAGAATACATATTTGGCATTGCTGCATCCATAACAACACGTACAATAAAACTGAAACATTATTTAACCTATACAGTGAGTGTTGTGAAAAAAAACTGAAAAAAACCATCAGAAGTAATGATTTTTCGCCATCACATCTCAAAAAATATGGCATAAAAAGTGATCAGAAAGTAATATGTACCCCAAAACAGTACCAATAAAAAGCAAACCTTGTCCCACAAAAAATAAGCCCTCAACTAACTCTGTCAGCTGAAAAATAAAAATGTTTTGCCTCTCAGAAGATGGAAAAAAATATGTGACCCCAAGCTGCAGTTTATGCCCATATTTATGACATTGTTGTACCCAAGATAACGTACTTAACAATGTTATATATGGGTATAAACTGCTGTTTGGGCACACATCCGGATACAGTAGTGAAGGAGCACAATTAGGTTTTTGGAGCACAGATTTAAACGGTTTTTGGACACCATGCTACTTTTGCATAGCCCTGAAATGCCAGTGGAATCCTTGCATTAATTTATTCTTCAAACATGAATGTGCAGCTGACGGTGAAAGGTGAAAATGGCATTTTTTCAGAAATACATAATTTCAGTGCACAGTATGTTGTGCCCGACTGGGCGCTACATATCAGACACTGACAAATCCCTTGAGGGGTGTAATTTCCAAAATGGGTCACATGTCAGACAGATTCCCCTATATGGGAATAGCTCTATGTGGCTTTTGGAGCACAGATCTAGATTGTTGGTTTTAGGATGCCATGTCACGTTTGCTTAGACCATAAAATGGCACTTACAAAATTAGGTCACTTCTTTGGGAATTCCACTTTACTAGCACCTGTGGGGCTCTACAAAAATACTATGGCACCCAGAAACCAGTCCCTCTAAATCTATACTCCAAAAGCTAAAAAACACAGCTTCTTCTCTTCTGAGCCCTGCTGTGTGCTCAAACTGCAGTTTAGACTAATATACAGTGGGTATGGAAAGTATTCAGACCCCTTTAAATTTTTCACTCTTTGTTTCATTGCAGCCATTTGCTAAAAACAAAAAAGTTCATTTTATTTCTCATTAATGTACACTCAGCACCCCATCTTGACAGAAAAAAAACAGAAATGTAGATATTTTTGCAAATTTATTAAAAAAGAAAAACTGAAATATCACATGGTCATAAGTATTTAGACCCTTTGCTGTGACACTCATATTTAACTCACATGCTGTCCATTTCCTTCTGATCCTCCTTGAGATGGTTCTACTCCTTCATTGGAGTCCATCTGTGTTTAATTAAACTGATTGGACTTGATTAGGAAAGGCACACACCTGTCTATATAAGACCTCACAGCTCACAGTACTTTCCGTACCCACTGTATACAACTTTTTTACACCTGGAATAACCTATTTAAAAGTTTTAAAAGTGTGTGTCTCTAATGACACAAACTGAGCATCCTTGGGCTAAAAATGATAATAATACTGCATAAATTCTGTGAGGGGAGCCTGTGGGGCTCTACAAAAATACTATGGCACCCAGAAACCAGTCCCTCTAAATCTATACTCCAAAAGCTAAAAAACACAGCTTCTTCTCTTCTGAGCCCTGCTGTGTGCTCAAACTGCAGTTTAGACTAATATACAGTGGGTATGGAAAGTATTCAGACCCCTTTAAATTTTTCACTCTTTGTTTCATTGCAGCCATTTGCTAAAAACAAAAAAGTTCATTTTATTTCTCATTAATGTACACTCAGCACCCCATCTTGACAGAAAAAAAAACAGAAATGTAGATATTTTTGCAAATTTATTAAAAAAGAAAAACTGAAATATCACATGGTCATAAGTATTTAGACCCTTTGCTGTGACACTCATATTTAACTCACATGCTGTCCATTTCCTTCTGATCCTCCTTGAGATGGTTCTACTCCTTCATTGGAGTCCATCTGTGTTTAATTAAACTGATTGGACTTGATTAGGAAAGGCACACACCTGTCTATATAAGACCTCACAGCTCACAGTACTTTCCGTACCCACTGTATACAACTTTTTTACACCTGGAATAACCTATTTAAAAGTTTTAAAAGTGTGTGTCTCTAATGACACAAACTGAGCATCCTTGGGCTAAAAATGATAATAATACTGCATAAATTCTGTGAGGGGAGTAGTTTCCAAAATGGGATCACTTTTTTGGGTTTTCCATTGTACTGATACTCTACTGATACTCTAGGGGCTCTGCAAATGCAACATGGCACCCGAAAACTATTCCAGTAAAATCTGCCTTCCAAAAGCCAAATAGCGCTCTATCCATTCTGACCACATATGGGGTTTTGCTGTGTTCATAAGAAATTGTGTAACAAATGCTGGGTTTCTAATTCTCCTTTAACCCCTTGTGAAAATAAAAAATGGGGATAAAGTGACATTTTAGTAATTATTAATTTTCATGTCCCAATGTTAATAAAATGTGTGAAACAACTGTGGGGTCAAAATGAGCACTATACACCTTGATAAATTCCTTGAGGGGTGTAGTTTCAAAAAACAGTTTTGGAGGTTTTCCACTGTACTGGTACTTTAGGGGTTCTGCAAATGAGACCGGACATCTGAAAGCTATTACAGCGAAATCTGCTTTTTATAAGCCCAGTGTCACTCCTTCTGTTTGGCGCGCTGCTGTGTGTCCAAACAGAAGTTTACATTCACATGTGGGGTATTTCTGTGCTCAGGAGAAATTGCATAACAAAATTTGAGATACATTTTATCCTTTAATCCCTTGTGAATGTGTAAATTTTAGGGATGAATGAACGTACTAAATTTCACCTTCATATTGTTTTAATTCCCAAGAAATGCTTAAAGGGTTAACAAACTTCCCAAATGTGGTTATGAATTATTTAAGTGTGCAGTTTTAAAAATGTGTTGACTATAGGGGTTTCTAATATAAAGACTTTTTACCGCTTAGGGGCTCAGCTTAAAAGTACCTTAAGGACACGGCCCCATTTTTCAAAACTGACATGTGTCACTTTATGTGGCAATAACTTTGAGATGCTTTAAGTTACTCAAGTGATTTTGAGATTGTTTATTCGTGACACATTGTACTTAATTTTAGTAGTATACATTGATCAATATTTTTGTATCTATAAAAAAATAGGAAATTTGATGGAAATTTGGAAAAATTCACAATTTTCAAAATGTGAAATGCTCTGCTTTTCAGATAGATAGATAGTCATACCACCGAAATACTTTAATAAATATTATCTACCATATCTCTGCTTAATATTGGCATCATTTTTTAATCACCCTTTAATTTACTTTGGACATTATAAAGCTTACAAGTGTAACTGTGATTTACAAGAAAAGTTCCCATACTAATTTTTTAGGTATCACATCAATTCTGAAGGTAATTATAAAGGCCTATATTTTAGAACCCCTCAAGGAATTTATCAAGGGGTATAGTGAGCATTTTGACCCCACAGTAGTTTCGCAGATTTTACTAACATTGAGATATGTAAATGAAAAATTACTAAAACATCACTTTATCCCCAAAGTTTTCATTTTCACAAGGCATTAAAGTTGAAAAAGCACCCCACAGTTTGATAAACAATTGCTCATGGACACGGCAATACCCCATATGTGGTCATAATCTGCCGTATGGGTAAATGGGGGATCTCAGAATGTAAAGAGCGCTATTTGGCTTTTGGAGGGCAGATTTTGCCGGAATAGTTTTCAGGTGCCATGTTACATTTGTAGAGCTCGTAAAGTACCAGTGCAATTGAAACCCCCTAAAAGTGACCCTTTTTTGGAAACTACACCCCTCTCAGATTTTATCAAGGGGTATAGTGAGCATTTTGACCCCGCAGCCGTTTCATACATTTTATTAACATTGGGACGTGAAAATGAAAAATTACTTTTTTTTTGAGTCCAAGAGTGTTTTTCAACAATTAATGAACAAAGTGAAAATTTAAAATTTTTAAAGAAATATGCCATTTCAGTGCCCAATACATTGTGCCCGCTTTGTGTCATCAGAGACACCCACTCCTAAAACTTTTAGGCCGGGGGTCCATGTGGCATAAATGCCACATCAAAAACCGCTGCATTTTACAGTCACTGCAAAGCGGATGAGATTCGCAGAAAATGGCAGAAAAATACATGCAGCTGAAATGCTGCGATTTCCGAAACTGTCGCGTTTTTGGAAATAGCAGCATGTCAATTATGCCTACGGTAACGCTGGTGGTTTCCCTATAGGTATAATAGAAGCAGATAGTCAGCAGGGACAATTTTAGAGTCTCTGAAAATGTGACATGGCATTTAAAAACCAAAAATCTCATTCAATTTCTCATTCACCTTTTTTGGTTCTTTTTCCAATTACCTTTTTCCTCTCTGGTTTCCATTATTCTTTTAATCCTATTGTAAGGGTCTTGCCAACCATGCTGACCCTATAGGAAGCAATGGCAGAATGTATGGGCCGGTTATTCTGTAAGGGTCTTGCCAACCGTAGCAACCCTGACACTACTGCAGGGTCTGGGACGAAGCACAGAGACAAGTGAGCCCTAATCTCACCCCAGCCACTGTCCCTTCCTATTGCCTCAGTTACCCTAAACGGTAAAAGGACAACTCGAAGACAAGCCCTATACTGGGTAAGTGACACAGACAACAGGACAAGACAAAAACAACATAGAAGCAGAGTGAGCAAGCCAAGGGGTCAGTAACAAACGAGCAATGCAGTACAAAATCGAAATCCAAGAGAATAGTCAAAAAGGCAAGCCAAAGGGTCAGAGAAACAGGTAACAAAATAGCAAGGGATATAATAAGGAGAGCAGGCAAAGACAGAGCAATAACCGGCGACTATGTGAAGGCTGACAACCTGTTTATAAAAAGTCTGGGACCAGCCCCCAGACCTGATAGGTACACAGGCTGTCAATCACACAAGCCAGGAAGAGATTAACTCTATACCGTCCAGAGAGAAATGTTCAGAACACGGGTGGGGCCAGAAATCCATTACACTGACTAGGACCATGTTCAGACTGAGCAGCAAGAAACCTACGCAAGGAATTAAACTGAACACGCCTCCTTCGCCACAGCGTGCGAGCGGAGGGTGGCGCAGAGACCCGAACAGGAAGAGACGTTACAGTACCCCCCCTTTATGAGGGGCCACTGGACCCTCACCAGATAAACCAGTTTTAGTAGGTCCCAGTATTTTCTCTGCCTTTAATTCCAGATCTCCCTGAACAACAACAACAGGCGCTGGAGGTCCAGGCAAACGTTTTTTATTTGCCTGGTGTTTCCAACCTTTACATCTGAGACCGTCTCCTCACTGACACAATCTAAGGTGTGCAATACAATACAGTGGGATGAGCACTGATCTCCCCATTTTACCAACTCCCTTTTACCCCAATCAAAAATAGGGTTATGGAGGTTCAACCAGGGGAGCCCCAAAATAATATTGGAAGACAGATGCTTCATAACAAAAAGCTCATGACCTCTGAATGAGCAGAACCTACTTGCAACGTGATTAAGGGGGTCTTGAATCGGACCTTACCCCTAGCCAGTGGGGCAAAATCCGCTCCAGTAACCGCCAGAGGAGTGTCAAGTGGCAAAAGTTCAATGCCTAAAGCTGAGACAAACGAGAATGTGACAAAGTTTGCCGCAGACCCAGAGTCAACTAAGGCCTGGCCAGAAACAGATCTGTCCCCAGAGGACAGAGACACAGATAACAACATCTTATTGTTACTACTGGCAAATACCTGGTTGCCTGAGTGGTTCTTCCGACTACCACTCAGGCACTGAAGCTTTCCCCCTGGTGTGCGGGTTCTAATGGAGCAGTCTCGTATGATATGACCGGAAGCACCACAGTACAGGCAGAGGTTGTTCCTGAGACGATGCTCTCGTCGCATCTTGGCATCCATAACTCCTAGTTGCATGGGTTCCTCACCAGGAGTCATGGGAGAAATAACAGGTTTCTCAGGAGAGAGTGAGGGAGAGACAGAAAACTTGAAAGAAGCAGACCCTATTCTCTCTTTAACATTTTCCCGGATCCTACGGTCAATACGGACAGCCAAAGTCATGGCCTGCTCAAGAGTGGGAGGATCTGGGTGACCTACCCAGAGCTCCTTAACACAGTCACACAGGCCTTGTTTAAAGTAGGCCTTTAGAGCTGACTCACACCAACCTGCAGTCACGCTGCACTTGCGGAATTCTGCGCAATATTGCTCAGCAGAGCGTTTGCCCTGCCGCATGGTGAGGAGTTGCGATTCCGCAAGCCCAATGTGGTCTGGCTCAGCATAAATAGACCCCAAAGACAAAAAAAAATTTTTCAAAGTTAATCCATTCCTCAGCCCCTGGAGGGAGTTTAAGGGTCCAAGCTTTTGGATCCCCCTGTAGGAGGGATATAACTACTCCCACCATTTGGGCCTGGGATGCATGTGGATTAATCCGGAAATACAAGCGACAAGACTCACGGAAAGTCTCAAATTTTTCACGATCCCCTGAAAAACGGTCGGGGAGTAGCATCTTAACCCTAAAAGGGGCAGAAACAACTGGGGATGCATCTGACCATATGACATTCTCCCAATACTCTTCTGGAACATCCAAATGCTCTCTAGCAAACTTCAGACAGGCTCGGATATGTACTGGCTTAAGCAGGGGCACAATTCTGGCACTGCAGGATCTGAGTCCCTGGCGGCGTAATGTGTTACTGACGGTAGACTTTGTTACGTTAGTCCCAGCTTTCTGCAGGTCATTCACTAGGTCTCCCCGTGTGGTTCTGGGATTTTTGCTCACCGTTCTTGTAATCATTTAGACCCCACGGGTCCTGATTATTAGTGGTCTTGTATGTCTTCCATTTTCTAATTATTGCTCCCACAGTTGATTTCTTCACACCAAGCTGCTTGCCTATTGCAGATTCAGTCTTCCCAGCCTGGTGCAAGTCTCAATTTTGTTTCAGGTGTCCTTCCACAGCTCTTTGGTCTTCACCATAGTGGAGTGTGACTGTTTGAGGTTGTAGACAGATGTCTTTTATACTGATAATTTCAAACAGGTGCCATTACTACAGGCAATGAGTGGAGGACAGAGGAGCCTCTTATAGAAAAAGTTATAAGTCTGTGAGAGCTAGAAATCTTGCTTCATTGTAGGTGACCAAATACTTATTTTCCACCATAATTTGCAAATAAATTCTTAAAAAAATCAGACAATGTGATTTTCTAGATTTGTTTTCTCATTTTGTCTCTCATAGTTGAGGTCTACCTAGGATGTCAATTACAGGCCTCTCTCATATTTTTAAGTGGGAGAACTTTCACAATTGGTGGCTGACTAAATACTTTTTCCCCACTGTATTTGGGTGGTATGACTCTATGTCTGAAAAGCAGAACATTTCACATTTTGAAAAGTGCGAATTGTTCTAAATTTCCATCAAATTTCCTATTTTTTTTCTAAATTAATGCAGAAAATATTGATTAATGTGTACCACTAACATGTAGTACAATGTGTCATGAATCAAAATCGCTTGAGTAAGTTAAAGCATCTTAACATTATTGCCAAATAAAGTGACACATGTCAGATTTAAAAAATGCGGCCCTGTCCATAATGCTAAGGTCCCATGTAGCGGAGTCACAAATGAAAAACGCTGCGGAAACGCTTCATGGTTTTTTTCCTCAGCGTTTTTCACAGAACGACTTCCTGCTTCTATTATACTTCTTGATGTCTAGACAATGGGGATCTTGCTATAAGCCCCATCACACCCTATGATCATCAGGCAAGGAAATATGACGAATCATAGTTATTAGGATTTCAAGATGGAGGGTGGGACTTTCCCTCCTAGTGATATCACTCAGGCAGGAGACTGGGGATAGTTATTTGATCTTGCTTGGGAACAAAAGGAGTGGTTATCCTGGGAAAGATTTGAGGGCATGTTGTGCTGTGGACTTAAGCAGGTGCCATGAGACCTAGCAGTGAGGCCTTAGAGATCTTTTGCTGGAAGCCATGTGAGCAGAAAGGCTCTACTACTGAAGAAAGCACCCTAGGCCAAAACCTGCTGAGGCTTAGAGACCACAAACTTGTTATGGTATTTTCCTATCTCTTATTCCCATTTTCTTTTCTGTACCGTATTGTGCTTTTACCTGTATTAGCTTGACCATCCATTGATGTGTATTTCTGTGTATGTTAGTGGCTAGTACCGACCCACTTGTGTTAATAAATATATAAAATTTGTAAAGCTCATTTCATATTATCCTATGAACCATGCATATCAAAGATACCCTGTGGCACATTTTTTTTTCCTGCTGCATTTATACTGCAGATTTTCTGCATAATTTCTAATGGGAATCCACAAAATAAAAAAATATGTGCCAAATACAAATTTAATGCATATTTCTCTCTTTGCAATACAATTTTGCAAGTAAAATTTGCAATAAAAATCTACAACACAGGTTAGTTTCTATTACAGATTTTTTCTGAAGCACAGTGATGGCATTTAGTAAAATCTTGCTCATTTTGCTGGCACTGTAATATGGTGAGGATTTTTTTTTTTTTTTACACATAGGGTAAAGTATGTGTGTAAGTTAGGCACATCTCACTCCAGCATCTCAAACCAAAATAAGCGCTCCTTCCCTTCTGTGACCGGCTGTGCGCAAACAGCAGTTTTTACCCCATATGATATTAAGTACGTTATCCTGGATACAACAATATCATACATGTGGGCATAAACTGCAGTTTGGGCACACAGCAGGGCACAGATGTGGAGGAGCTCTATGTGGCTTTTGGAGCGCAGATTTAGATGTTTGGTATCTGGACGCCATGTGATGTCTGCAGAGCCTCTAAGGTACCAGTAAAGTAGAATTCCCTAGAGAGTGACCCCATTTTGAAAACTGCACTCCTCAAAGAATTTATCAAGTGGTGTAGTGAGCATTAGCATGCCAGAGGTGAATGAACGGCGGATGATTAAAAGTGAATATGTAAGCTGAGTGAATTCCCTACTATATCCCCAGTAGCTCCTATGATTGGGGGGGGGGTCACTCTGGGGGTCACTTCTGGTGTCTTTTCCCTTGTAAGCTCTAAATTTGGAGTGTACCCTGATATATGCTCGCACAGATTATACATTCTCTTCCTGCCGCAGCCAGTTTTGTCCTAAAGATAAGGCAATTTTTGTTTTTTTGGTCATCACATTATACAAGCTATAATTTTTTTTATTTTTCTGGTGATGTAGCCATATAAGGGCTTGTTTTTTGGGGTGTCTATAACTTAATAACTTTTTATTAACTCTTTGTGGGTGGATTTAAAAATACTGGCATAAAAAAACTCTGGCATTACTTTTTAACATTTTTATTTTTTTGCCCTTCGCCATACAACATAAATAATATTTTACCTTTATTCTATGGGTCAGTACAATTGTGGTGATACCAAATTTCTATAGTTTTTTTTAAGCGTTTCTAATTTTGTAGAATAAAAATCCATTTATTTTTCCCTTTGCCATCTTCTGAGAGGCATAACATTTTTATTTTTCTATTGACGGAGCTGGTTGAGTGCTTATTTTTTGTGGGAGAAAAGCTGTACTTTTTATTGGCGCTATTTTGGGTTATATATGACTTTTTGGTCACTTTTTATTCTATATTATCTGAGGTGAGATGGCAAAAATTGTTACTTTTAACGTTTTTGCTTAGTTTTTTTCCCCCCGAAGTTTACCGTGCAGTGGGGGGGGGGGTCATAAAGTTGTGATGCAGGCAGAGGTGGAAAGTGTCAATAATGGTTAAAGGGGAATTAATCCCAAAGGAGGATGTGAGCTCTTAAGTCCCATCCCTGATGCACTTTCAGGTAGATTTACATAGTCATAAAAAGATTATTCTCTCTACACTTCCTCTTCGGTTTGAGGCCACAAAGTTATGTTTCTGCTCCTGTTAAAGGCCACTACACAGCACTGTTATTGGTTTGGATGCCATTAAGGACCTGACAGATACCCATTCAGAGCAGCATATTTATTTTGCAGTACACTTTTGCGCTATAAGAGTACCAAGCACTGTAAATACTGAAGAGGCCACAGAGCTTACCAAATTACCACAGTCCCCTCAAACAGCTAAGTCTGCTGAGTCGGACTGAGTTGGACCTCCACTGATTAAATATTGATGGCCTATCTCATGAATGGGTTGTCAGTATTAAAATATTAGAAAACCTCTTTAATATCCAGAAGAAAAACAAAGCAAAAAGTATATAAAAATGAAACAAACATCTATTCATGTATAATACCACATACAAAATATCTGATACAGTTTTTGAAAAATATGAAGTCATCTTGAAGTATTCTAAGAATATAAAGTCATCTTGAAAATCACATTTGTTGCATTACTTCTTGAAAATCACATTTGTTGCATAAATATTGTTATGATAAATAGGGATTTTGCCACAAAATATTTGGATTTTGTTAACCCCTTGACAACTCCTTAATGGCCAAAGGCGCCATATGATGAAGAACCATGTAGAAGGTAGTTACTTTGTGTTCTTGTCATTAAAATTAAATTATAGTTGAATAAAATAAATAACTTTTTCTGGGGAATTTTTTTATTGAGTGACAAAAAATATACACACGCAATTTTTGAAAACAGTGATTCCATTTTGAGTAAACAGAGGTAAAACAATTAAACAGCAAACAAATGACTATGGAAAGGGAAGAGGGGAAACAAAAAGAAAAAAGAAACAACCTGTTGATGCGCACAGCTTCTTAACATGAAGTTTGTGATATTTGTTATGAGACTGGTTTATGAAGTGAGGAATGTCAAATCAGGAAATGTCGAATCCAGGGGTCCCACATGGAATAAAAGTTATGCAGTTTACCATTCCTGAGGGCAAACAGTTTTTCTTTGATAGTGGTGACAGGGGGAGACTTCCAACTTCTGGCTACTAAAAGCTTATCTGACATGAGTACGTGGCATATCAATGTCCTTTAAGAGGCAAGTTAATTATTAATCCTTTTGTCAGAATGGAGATCTCTGTAAGCTTGGTATACTTCTGATAGGTTGCCATACATAGATCACATTGTAAATTATTATGAAAATTATATTTTTCTCTGATTTTTCCTAAATGGTTGATGCAAATGATAGCCAGTATAATGTTCAAATCTTTAACCGTTAAGTATAAATCAAATTTTATTGAACAAACCTCCAAATGATAAAACATTTTTTTATCACAAATCAAAAAATCCACTGTTCCAAATTATTATATAGGTTGTAAAAAACTGAACATGGTTATTTGTTAAATATGCAGCATTAAGAGGTCACATTTACTGAGATCAAAAGTTATTTCAATTAAAAACATCTTAACAGGCCATGTTACATGTTAACATAGGACCCCTTCTTTGATATCACCTTCATAATTCTTGGATCCATTGAACTTGTGTGTTTTTGCATAGTTTATATTTGAATTTCTTTGCAGGATGTCAGAATAGCCTCCCAGAGCGGCTGTTTTGATGTGAACTACCTCCCACTCTCATAGATCTTTTGCTTGAGCACACTCCAAAGGTTCTCAATAGGGTTGATGTCAGGGGAAGATGGTGGCCACACCATAAGTTTCTTTCCTTTTAAGCCCATAGAAGCCAATGACTCAGAGGTATTCTTTGCTGCAAGAGATGGTGCATTGTCATGCATGAAGCTGATTTTGGTATGGAAGGCACAGTTCTTCTTTTTGTACCATGGAAGATAGTGGTCAGTCAGAAACTCTATATACTTTACAAAGGTCATTTTCACTCCTTCATGGATCCTAAAGGGGTCTACCATCTCTTTCCTCATGTTTCTGACCCAAAACATGACTCCGCCACCTCCTTGCTGATGTAGCAGCCTCGTTCAGACATGGTGTCCATCCACTACTCCATCCATCTGGACCATCCAGGGTTGCATGGCACTCATCAATAAACAAGACTGTTTCAAAATTAGTCTTCATGTATATCATGTACAGTGGCATGCAAAAGTTTGGACACCCCTGGTCAAAATGACTGTTATTGTGAACAGTTAAGCAAGTTGAAGATAAAATAATCTTCAAAAGGCATAACATTAGAGATGACACATTCCCAATGTACTATATTTTTGGAAAAAATTGAAATTATTTTCATATGTTAAATTTTCAAAATAACAAGAAATTAAAATGGCCCGATGCAAAAGTTTGGACACCCTGCATGGTTAGTACCTAGTAGTACCCCCTTTGGCAAGTATCACAGCTTGTAAATGCTTTTTGTAGCCAGCCAAGAGTCTTTCAGTTCTTGTTTGAGGGATTTTCATCCATTCTTCCTTGGAAAAGTCTTCCAGTTCCTGAGATTCCTGGGGCGTCTTGCATGCACTACTCTTTTGAGGTCTAGCCACAGATTTCCAATTCAGATCAGGGGATTGTGCGAGCCATGTTAAAACCTTCAGCTTGCGCCTTTTAAGGTAGTCTATGGTGGACTTTGACATGTGTTTGGGATCATTATTTATTTGTAGAAGTCATCCTCTTTTCTATTTCAGCTTTTTTACAGATGGTGTTATGTTTGCTTCAAGAATTTGCAGAAATTTCATTGAATCCATTCTTCCCTCTACCCATGAAATGTTCCCTATGTCATTGGCATGCTTAATGGTTGGAGAGATGTTCTTTTCCTGAAATCCTGTGCCCTTTTTTCTACAAACATACATTTGATCAAGCATCAGGCTTGTTTAGATGTTCTTTTGCAAACTTCTCATGCTGAATTTTTTGGTGAGGACACAGGAGAGGTTTTTTTCTGATGACTCTTCCATGAAGGCCATATTTGTGCAGGTATTGCTGAAAAATAGAACAATGTACCACAACTCCAGAGTCTGCTAAATTTTCCTGAAGGTCTTTTGCAGTCAAGCTGGGGTTCTGAATTGCCATCTAGCAATCCTACGAGCAGCTGATTCTGAAATTTTTCTTGGCCTTCCAGACCTATCTTGACCTCCACTGTTCCTGGTAATTGCCATTTCTTAATTACATTTCGAACTGAGGAAAGGGCGACTTGAAAACGCTTTGCTATCTTCTTATAGCCTTCTCCTGTTTTGTGGGCCTCCATCATTTTCATTTTCAGAGTGTGAGGCAGCTGCTTAGAAGAACCCATGGCTGCTGTTTTTTGGCACAAGGTTAGAGGAGGCTGGGGATTTATAAAGCTGTAAAATTTGTATCACTTGGCCTTTCCTAATGATCATAGCGAACAAGCCATAACTGGCTAATTAAGGTCTGAGACCTTGGTCAAAGTTATCTGAGCACACAAATCTACAAGGGTTCCCAAACTTTTGCAAGGTACTCATTTCCCTTTTTGACTCTAAAATTGTACTCAAACATAATAATACACTGATATTGCTTAAAATTATAGACAAGTGTGTTTAATAGTTAACTTTATGCCTTTTAAAGATCATTTCATCTTCAACTTGCTTAACTGTTCACAATAACAGCCATTTTGACCAATGGTGTCCAAACTTTTGTATGCCACTGTATGTCTAAGCCCATTGTAACTGTTTATGCTTGTAAGCACTGTTTAGGGGTGACTGAATAGCAGGTTTATGTACAATTGCAAGCCTCTGGAGGATCCTACACCTGTGACTTTGTGGGACTCCAGAGGCACCAGCAGCTTCAAATATCTGTTTGCTGCTTTGTAATGGTATTTTAGCAGCTGCTCTCTTAATCCGATGAATTTGTCTCGCAGAAACCTTTCTCATTATGCCTTTATTGGCACAAACCCGTCTGTGCTCTGAATCAGCCACAAATCTCTTCACACTACAATGATCATGCTTGTTAAATGCTTTCATATCTTGTCTAAGGCATTGCACTATTTGATACTTTTTGGCAGCAAAGAGATCACTTTTCTTTCCCATATTTCTTGAAACCTGTGGCGTGTTTAATAATTTGAAGGTCCTTCTTAAGCTAAGGCCCCAAGTAACGAAAAGCAGCAAAAAATTATGCAGAAAAAATGTGGCTGAAACGCATCATGTTTTTTTCCGCAGTGTTTTTCATTGTATTTTTCTCAGAGTTTTCCTCTGCAGATGTTCTGCGCTGATTATACCTATAGAGAAAATGCCAGTGTTTCCGTTGGTATAATTGACATGCTTTGATTTTCAAAAATGCGGTCATTTTTGAAAACACAGTTTTTCCACTGTGGATTTTTTCTGCAATGTGTGGCTAATCCCATCCACTTTGCAGGTACTGTAAAATGCCATAATCACAGAAGTAGGTTCCTACGGTACTCTAAATAAGCTAAAATATAACTTTGTCGGCTATTCTAAGGAACTGCATTTTTTTACCGCACTATCCCTTGTTCATATTGTATACTTACTCCTGATGAACTTGCTATTACTTAGGGCAAGGGAAACGCGTTGAGCTTCACTTAGGTCACTGGCAGATGCACTGATCTATTGAACATTATGTGGGCTTAGATGCAGTATATAGTGCAGGTGTATATTTGAGCAGTGGGTGGGGGGTGTTTGTGGTACTAGCTGGTGGGAGAGAGCTGATATAATATCTCCATATCATCTAGCTGTGCATTGGCTACACTGTTCACCTCCCCATGTTTTCTTAGCTCATTGCTATTTGGTTGCATCATACACTAATACATTTGCTACATTTCATGTTTAATTATAGCCATACCTAGTATATTTGCTAAGAGGGGTATTATCAGTCCCCCATTTCCTAGTTCGGATAGTGATTAGAGGCAGTTAAAACAATCCTAAATATGATTTTTACTACCTCATACCTCTGATATATTGGTTTTGACTGGTTTATATATTGCTGTCTTGTCTATCTGGTGTCATAGGAACTAGGGGCATTCATTTTAACTAGGGGATCTCCACCCCATAATCTTTGGGATAAATGGAGGAGATATTCCCTACATTATGTGTGTTGAGTTGACGTCTGCCTTTTAACTGCTTGTTAATAAAAGTTATATTTTAGTTTATTTAGAGTACCGTAGGAACTTACTTCTGTGATTATATAATTTTTCTTTTGGTATTCCTTTCACCATCTATGATGTACTGTAAAATGCTGCGACAAAAATGCCTTAGGCTAAAGCCCCATGTGGCGTAAACGCTGCGCTTTGGCTGAGCCGGAAACACATTGCAAAACCACGGCGTTTTACAATCCCTGCAAAGTGGATGGGATTCTAACAAATCCTAGTGTGAAAGATCCTCAGTGCACCAACACCGCTTTGGCCCACACCTGAGACTTCTTTCATAAAAAAACACACTCACCGCCAGTGAGTGTTGGGTTCACAGGATAAATACAAGACAAGCTTTCTAAATTTTATATTTTATATATTTATTAACCCCTAAATGGGTCGGTATTAACATCTAACACATGCAGTTCAGAACAGATATGTAGATATATACAAGCATTAACAGTTACTAGTTACAAGATACAGTACAATAAATAAAAAGGGAATAAAATTGAAATAATTACTTTACCACACATATCCTGGATGTGGCTCTATAATCCAACACTCACACATAGCATGTGGAGTTAACCAATGGAGGCAGCGGCATTAACTCCAGCATCTCAGCAACTCATCACAGCAGCCTCTCCTCATAGTAGCATCTTCATAGTAATCTCCCAGTGGTAGTCTCAGCCCAATCTCCTCCCACTGACCTCTTACCTCATCTTTTATACCCTTGATTACACCACCCAGAATGAGGTCACCGGCGATGGCAAGTCTGATTGATTAATGCACTCAAGTCCAGATTCTTTGTAAGGAGCTGAGACCAAGTGAAATGTTATCAACCATGTCTGATCTACCAGCCCAGGTTGAACAATGCATGTTTATTTGATCACCCAGGGCTATGTAGGAATACAATGGAGCCATTCTGGGATGGATACAAAGCCCTATTGTTATATTGTTGCCTCTACTCATAACATACAACTAGGATTAGGGCTGCGCACATTATGAATAAATGGAACTAAGAGGGAGATACACTACCCAGAGATCAAAATACAGCTTTGAGTTATAGCCATATTTAAGTGGAATCATCACACCTAGCTACACATTGCAGAAAAATACCTGCAGCGGAAATTCTGTGACATCCAAAAACATCGCGTTTTTTGAAATCGCAGCATGTCATTTATACCTATGGAAACGCTGGCGGTTTTCGTAAAGGTATAATTACAGCAGAAAGTTCACAGAGGAAAACTCTACAGACTTTCTGTGAAAAGTGCTGTGGAAAAACCATGATGTATTTCCACTGCGTTTTTTCCTGCAGCGTTTTATGTCTCCGGCCCGATACATGGGGGCCTTAGTCTTAAGTAGGTTTCCTTTAATTGGGCTTACCTGGCAAACTAGTTATCATAGGTGTCTGAGATTGATTTCAGTGATCCAAAGAGCCCTGAGACACAATATCATCCCTGAGTTGAATTGAAAAACAAAAAATGAAATCTTTAAATCTGATTTGCTTAAAAATTTGAAACATGGTGTAGAGGCTTTAAGGGACCATTTAAAGGCTACCATCCATTTATGGAAGGAGAATTGGTGTCCTAAAGTTATCAGCCTGTTAAATATATGGGCCTATTTGGAAGTTCTGAGCTGTCCTAACAGTACATTATAGAAGTTTGTAGTACAGTAGCCTTGTAATCCTTATTGAGCTCAATTTATAACAATTTATAAATTGAAATCAGTGACATGACCTCCAGTGGTTGGAATTGAGAAAGGAACAATTTGGGAAAGGATGCTATTGCATGTAATCTGTAGGAGAAATGTTAACCCCTTAATGCAAAATGACATAATAGCACATCATGGGAAGGTATACCTTCCCGCATCATGACGAACTATTTTGTCATGGTAATGTCATCCGCTAAGAAGCTGTGGGTGATAGCGAGAGCGGGTGTCAGCTGTAAGCAACAGCTGACATCCGTGAGTAATAATAATAATAATAATAATAAAAAACTTGTTCCGTAGCACTTTACAAATCAGAGGAATTATGAACAGACAATATGAGACATTACAATGTGACAAAGAAATAAAACATATCAAACAATAGGAGTGAGGGCCCTGCATAGGATGACAGTCGTTATACACTCCAATACTTCTATATTGGAGAGTATAACACAATCAAAAGATCACTGGTTCATGCCCGCAATTGGTACAAAAACAGGTGTAAAAAAATATTTAAAAGTATAAAAAAATTTAATAAAACCCCTCCAATAAAATGCCTCTTTTTCCCTTATACAGTATAAAAACACACAATACAGTATAAAACACTAAATATTTGGTATCTCCATGTCTGTAACACACTGTACAATAAAAGTAAACCATTAGTTAAACCTAATGGTAAATGTCTGAAAAAAAAAAAATAACACTACTAGAGGTAACAAATTTTGCCATATCGCCTCAAATAATCTAGAATAAAAAGTAATAAAAAAGTCATATATAGCCCAAAATGGTACCAAAGTATAACTTTTCCCGCAAGAAATAAGCCCTCAACCAATTCTGTCAATAGAAAAATAAAATTGTTATGCCTCTCAGAAGATGGTGAAAAAAAAATAATAGATTTTTTCCCCAAATGGATTTTTATGTATTATAAGGGTGACACCTTATTTGATTTGGGTTCAGAGCGGATATTTGGTTTGTTTTAAGTGGGGATATTAACCATTTTCCAGGTCCGCCTGATTGCATTCCTGGGGTTTGTCTACCTGGATTATCTAGGGCCTCTGAAGAATTTGGTCTCTATCACAATAGACCTGTTCTGCACCTATTCAGTAGATCTTCTCCACCTCACCTATTTTTACTTCACATTGTAGTAGACGCTTAGACCACTTTTAGATTTTATAGATTAAAAGTTACGTTTTATTTTTAAAACCCATTTATACTGTGAATAACATAAATCTTTTGTATAAATTGCAGATACTTCCACATAGGATCTGTCTGCTGCTGATATTCCATTGCAGGAAACCAAGAGTGGATTTTCTTGAACTATTTCACAACAAAAACCACTCAGAATGACCTGCAGAACAATGGGATTTGTTTAAATCTCATCCACTTTGCTCTGAATGTACAATGTATCAAATAAACTGCCGATAAGGCCACACTGAGATATCCTCTGCATATACATCCCGTATAGACTTACTCTATAACTATAGCTTGTCATCTGTCCACAGAATTGGTGATATGTGTCTGATCAGTGGCAAACCTGACTGAGATTGCCATCAATCACAAACACAAGTTCCCATGTTCTCCTGTCTCAATTGATTGGTGTTTATGTGCATTGCCGTTCCATTTAAAGTCTATGGGACAGATTACAACAGCTGACCTCTGACCTCCGCTACCTCCATTAGTTCCATACACTTTACAGAGAACGGTAGTGTATTCACTCAACTGCCAAACTATTTAAATGGGAGAATGCAGGACACACAGCAGTCGGCCACCTATTAGATATTTTAGGTTACAAATTTTGATTATCAGAAAAACCCCTTTAGGCTAAGGCCCCACGTAGTGAGTCTCAGCAAAAAAGTGGCACAGATAAAAACGCGCCGGAAATGCATCGCTGTGTTTCCTGCAGCGCTTTTCACAGAAATTTCGCAGAGCTTTCCTATGTGGACTTTCTGCTACCATTATACCTATAGCAAAACCCCCAGCATTACCATAGGTATAATTGACATGCTGCGATTTCCAAAACTTTGACGCTTTTGGAAATCGCAGCATTTCTGCTGCACGTATTTTTCCTGCACTTTGCAGTGACTGTAAAATACTGTGGTTTATGTCACATGGGGCTCCGGCCTTACGCTAAGACCTCACATTGCGGAAACTCAGCGTTCTTGGCTGCTGCAGGGACGCAGCAGAAAAAAAATGATGCATTTTACAGTCCCATCAAAGTGAATAAGATTTCACTTAATCTCATCCACACATTGTGAAAAAAAAAAAGATGTGGGAATGCTGCAAATTCAAAAATACATGTGTTTTTTGAAAAACACGGCATGTTAATTTTAGCTGCGGAATGACGAACATTTCCACGTTCATATACTATATATAGTCACATTTATACATTCATATGCCATATGTTCACAAATATACATTTACATACTTACACATACATTCATATACCATATACAGTATACTCACACATACTTGTAAATAAATATACAATACAATACACACTCATATATCTATATACAAACATACAGTACTCACACAGTATGCATCACACAGTATATAAGGTATATACACCTTAAACAAATGTACACATTACACATATATGCATATTAAATACATATTTTACCCCAAAAATATACCCACATTTGGCAGAGAAAACTCAGCAGTTTTAAGTATGGCAGTAGTGAAAGCTGTTATATCACAGCAGACTTCCTCCCTCTCACTCCGATCTGATTGCTGAGTAACTGCTTGCGAAGACGAGGAGGGGGGATGTTAAAGCGGCACAGGCAGTTTATCATAAGGGGGCACCAGTAGCTTCTTCTAAGTGCCCAGAAACTTTAGAAGAAGTTATTAGCCGATGCTGCAGCTGCCAATGGTGTCCCCTTCTCCCAATCTTTATTTCCCATTGTAAGGAAAGTATGCCACTGGCATGGGGGCCTTATGAGAGTGGGGACCCTGGGCAATTGGCCAGTTTGTCTCCCCTTCTGTGTCTGTACTGTGGATGGAGTAGGCAGAGACAACCCTATTCTGGATAGTGATATCCGAGCATGATATTGTAATTTCTGAAGAGCAGCAGCTTGCACTGTTGGATTTTGCAATTACATTTGATCGGTTTGTTAAAAAAGCACACCTTAGAGAGATTAGGCACATAGAGATTAACCAGTTTAAAAGGGAGGGAATTGATTGTACAAATCAGAACAAGGTATTTCTCCATCACATCTACAACTGAATTTATAACCTGAAAATCAACAGTATTCCCTATTGTTTTCAAGACCTCTGCCTTTTTTCTTTTCAGCATTGTGAATATTTTGGATTTTTTTTATGAGTGAAAGGGGGATGATTAGATAGAGAAATGTGTGTTTCTTGTAGGCACAGGATATCAGTTTGGGAGGATTAAGCATCCTTCCACACCAATGCCCTCTTAAAGGGATATTGACCCATTTGCTATTTAAGGCTAAGGCTCATGTTTTATTCTGCAGCGTTTTTCATAGAAAGTCTGCAGAGTTTTCCTCTGTGGTCTTTCTGCCTCTATTATACTGGACCTATACGGAAAATGTCACCGTAGCTATAACTGACATGCTGTGATTTGCAAAAACACAAGCGTTTTTGAAATTGCATTTCCCATGCGGTGTTTTTCTGCAATGTGTGGATGGTAAACCCATCCACTTTGCAGGTAATGTAAACACAGCGCTTTTTGCCGCGGTGTTTCCTCCGCAGCCAAAATGCTAAGTTTTCGCAACATGGGGCCCGGCCTAAAGAAGTAAATTAAAGTAACATGGGAATGGTAGAGAAAGAACTTTAATTGTAAGGGACATGGACTGCGAAACAAGATCCATAATACAAGGCAGGTCAAAAGTGGGAGAGAAAGGTTAATTATAAAAAAAAAAAAAAATAGTGTATAAAACTCGGCTGCCAAGTAATTAATAGTTCTTGCAGGTTATAAAATCACCTGTGAAAAGAACAGATTAGAGTCTACCTAATGAGAATTTGACTTCTCCTAATAAGGGTTCTACAGTCAGTACTGTAGCAAGAGGTTAACGATGCATTCCAATTCAGGGTAGCACGAGTAAATCCCTTTGTACCAGTTGGTAATGTCACAGCAGCCAATTGAAGAGATTTGAACTTAACTGAGTCTTCTTCTCTTTTATTCAAGGACGGGGGTGGAACCAGCAGATTGGTGGTGAAATCACATCTGTATGCCACTTTACAATTTCATAGGGTTGTTGAGATGAGTATAAACTTCATTTTTGCCTGTATGATTGCCTGAGAAAGATCTGTATATAGGTGAATTCTGACATATGCAGCCGGAAGAGTTTGGAGCTTCCTTGCCATGAGCATCATAGATTCCTTTATGTGGAAAAAGTGGATCCAGGCAGTCACATGTAGGGATGTTGTCAGAGAGAGACTTTGGTTATAGTAGCCTTTGAGTATGATCGATTATTAGATCTTGTGGTTTGGACTCATCAGTTTCTGCAGATATGATAAAAGCTAAGGGACAGGTTTGGGGATTCCTCTAAATTTAAGATTATGCCTTGTGCTTTTATCACTCAATATTAGAAATATTATTTTTAAGGTTCTCCACTTCCTTTTCCAAAGCATAATGGCCATCAGTTATGCTATTGTGGTAGTGGGTCAGCTCTCCCATTTTATTTTCCGCATGATCTTCATTCCCACCAAGTTTATCTATAGAGGTGTTTTTCTGGAGGCCAGTTTCAACAGGAGCTCCTTAGGACTCTCATCATGCCCTTTATAAAGGCTTTCAGAGGCTGCCTGGTCACTGATAGGGATTTCTGAGAAGGAGTCACCTTCCTCTAGAATAAAAGAAGCAGCACAGGCTGTGTCAATGGTCCGTCTCCAACCTTGCTCTTTGCTTTACAGAGCTGCAGGAAAGTGAGGCCTAACTGTGTGTTTTCTGTAGCATGAAGTGCTACCATCTTGGGTGAGGTAGGGCTGAGGGTTGTGGAAGGTTTCAAGTGAGAAACATAAGTTAGGCTGGTGTGTTAAAGCTGGGTATTGTCCAGAATGAAGCATGGTAATGTGTGGGGACTCAAGTGGTATCAGGGATTGGAGAGACTGTGTCACCCATCACTTGTAGAGGAGCCGCTGGATGATTAGTTATGTACATTAGTTGTGTACCACTGGTTTTAGGATTAGTATGCTCTCACAGATATGCTTTAAAAGAGTCTCTTAAGAGGTCAACAGGTGGAGCTTAGAGAAACACATTACTCTTGGTGCTCAGTCAGGCCACAACCCCCCAATAAATTAAAGAAGCATTTCAATTTTTTTACTCTTTCATTATGTCATTATTTCATTATGTACCTATTACTACAATATTCTTCCACAATAAATATATATATATAACTCGGTCAGTATGAGCTTTTTTTACTTAGTCCTTTCTATTGGAAAATTCAAGATTAATTCTCCTCATTTGGATCATGTAATCTCGATGCAGTCACCTGAAAATAATATAGCTTCCTGTTCTCTCTGGGGGGGGGGGGGGGTCTCAGGATCTCAGGCAAAAGACCTTTATGGTTAATTTAAATAGTATGGACTGCAACACACAGGCTGTCCCCAGTAAGCCACACGTATAGTTAGCCGCATTTTGTTCTAATTAGTGCTCAGGGCAGATCCTGAGAGTGAGAGGAGGCATCTAGGTCTGTCCTGCTGTACTGACTCTGGTGAGAGTTAACTCTGCTGTTTTGTTTGTCCGTGTGGCCAGAAGTAAGCCACACGTATAGTTAGCCACATTTTGTTCTAGTTAGTGCTCGGACGAGCTGGAATTTTGTTTTGCCTTTTGCCTGAAGTTAGGACTGTATTTTATTTTGCTCATTTTTAGTACCTGAAGTGAAGGTTTATTTATTTTGCTGTTTTTTTAAATAAACCTATTTGCAGCAAAGTTTTGTGTCCCTGTCTTTGGTTGGGTCCGCACCTTTGCTGCTACGAAGGTACCTCCCCCACATATGGTGAAGGATCCGGGCATACCCAATTTAAACAGTCTTAAAGAGACATACACCCATTTTTTTTTCCTATGTCCTGGATGAAGGCTGCAGGAGAGATTAAAAAGGAGACCGCTAACATGGAGGACTTTGTGAAACAGTTTGGGCAGATCATCCTGCAGCAGCAGCAAATTTTGTCACAGCAGCAACAAGCTCAGCTGGAAGCTGAGAGGCGACAGGAGCAAGCTCAGGCACAGCAGCAGGAGATGAACTTATGCTTATGGAGAAGCTGATGCTGCTCAGCCAGGCTTTGGTCGACCAGAGGACGGCAGGAGAGTGTATTGGTGCCAGAGAGATCCAGAGCATACAGACTAGGTAGGCTAAGGACTACCCCAAACTGAGAGGTGAGATCTTGGCATGTCTCGGGGTGAACATGTATGTACGTGCTGGGAGAGTTCACCACTGGACTTTGAGAGTCTCCCACCCCGATCTCAGATGCATGATCTTATCTATCTTGTAAAGAAATGGCTTCAGCCTGAGGAGGCCACTCCAGCACAGTTGGTGGAGAGAGCGGTACTTGTTAAGTACACCAGATTGCTTCCGCCTAAGATTCAGCACTGGGTTGGACAAGCAGGACCTACAACCTGTGACCAACTGGTGTGTTTGGTGGAACGATACCGGACTACCGAGGAGCTACTGCAGATGTCTCCCGGATCTACTAACCCCAAGGCAGGTAAGACTGCACCTACTACTGTGAGGGTGAGGAAGTTGTGATGGGAGGACACTCAGAGGGGGAACAGGGAGCTGGGACTGTGAACTTTAAATCCAGGTCTCAAAATGGAGACCCATCCTGCCTCAGGTGTTAGCGGTGCCATGAACTGGGTCATGTTGCTGCATCCTGTCCCCTGACAACTGAGCCCATGGACTGCAGCAGTTCTAGGCGGGTTTCCATGTTTGCCCAACCCGCTTGTTCGGCAGAAACTGCGATGGAATCACAGATGTGTACTGTGACTGTAGCAGAGCGGGCTGTACTGACTCTCCTGGACTCTGGGAGCCTGGTCACCCTGGTGCACCATGATCTGGTTGATCATGCACTGTACAGTGGACACACTATTGGGGTATTGTGCATACATGAAACTAGAGAGTATCCTGTTGCAGAGGTCACCATAAAAACTACCTCTGGTACAGCCTCCCAAAAAGTGGGCGTGGTTAAGTCCCTGTTCCATAGTGTGATCATAGGGCGGGATTTTCCTCTGTTTTGGGACATGTGGAAAAAGCAGAGGCCACCATGTCCTAAAAATGCTAATGTTGGTGATGTATTGCCTAAGGTTAACTCTGAACCCTTTGATCCTGACAGGGAAACACCAGCTGTAGGGGTGACCCAAGATGGTAATAATTTTCCCCTGTCTGTGTTAGCTGGTGATGCTGAAGGTCAGGAGGGGGGCATTCCAGGAGTTGAAGACAATTCTCTGTAAACAGCCGATTGTGGTCACACCACACTTTAAGAAAGAATTTGTGGTTCAGACTGACACCTCTGATGTGCTTTCCCAAACGGTGGGTGGTGAAGAACACCCAGTCACCTACCTGAGTAGGAAACTTACACCACCTGAGAGAAATTACTGCATTGTGGAGAGGGAGTGCTTAGCCATTAAGTGGGCCCTAGAATCTCTAAGGTACTACCTTCTGGGCCGACACTTTAAACTGGTCACTGATCACTCCCCTCTTACATGGATGTGCCGCGCCAAGGAGAGAAACGCCAGAGACACCAGGTGGTTTTTGACCCTAAAAAATTTTAAATTTACTGTGGAACACAGGGCAGGGGAATGCCGATGCCCTGTCCAGGACCCATTGTATGATGGCTAAAAGTGTCTGCCCCTACAGGTCCGAACAAAGGGGGGGTATGTGAGAAGGTGACAGGCAGAGCGCTGGAATCACGGTATATCTCCCCCAGGTTTCTAACATATGTATGGTCCTGGGAGGGTCTTGAGTAGGCCTCAGGCCCAGGTGTAGGCCCTAAGGCTTGTTACAGGGCCATAAAAGGCCTCAGAGTCTGCACTTCAGGGCAGATCCTGAGAGTGAGAGGAGGCATCTAGGTCTGTCCTTCTGTACTGACTCTGGTGAGAGTTAACTCTGCTGTTTTGTTTGTCCGTGTGGCCAGAAGTAAGCCACACGTATAGTTAGCCGCATTTTGTTCTAGTTAGTGCTCGGACGAGCAGGAATTTTGTTTTGTCTTTTGCCTGAAGTTAAGGCTGTATTTTATTTTGGTCATTTTTTTGTACCTGACGTGAAGGTTTATTTATTTTGCTGTTTTTTAAAATAAACCTATTTGCAGCAAAGCTTTGTGTCCCTGTCTCTGACTGGTTGGGTCCGCACCTTTGCTGCTACCAAGCTACCTCCCCCACAATATATACACACATGGACAAAATTGTTGATACCCCTTGTTTAATGAAAGAAAAACCCACAATGGTCACAGAAATAACTTGAATCTGACAAAAGTAATAATATATAAAAATTCTATGAAAATGAACAAATGAAAGTCAGACATTGTTTTTCAACCATGATTCAACAGAATTTTAAAAAAAAGAAAACTCAAGAAACAGGCCTGGACAGAAATGATGGTACCCTTAATTTAATATTTTGTTGCACAACCTTTTGAGGCAATCACTGCAATTAAACGATTCCTGTAACTGTCAATGAGACTTGTGCACCTCTCAACAGGTATTTTGGCCCACTCCTCATGAGCAAACTGCTCCAGTTGTCTCGGGTTTGAAGGGTGCATTTTCCAGACGACATGTTTCAGCTCCTTCCAAAGATGCTCAATAGGATTTAGGTCAGGGCTCATAGAAGGCCACTTCAGAATAGTCCAATGTTTTCCTCTTAGCCATTCTTGTGTGTTTTTAGCTGTATGTTTTGGATCATTATCTTGTTGCTAGACCTATGACCTGCGACTGAGACCAAGCTTTCTGACACTGGGCAGCAAATTTCTCTCTAGAATCCTTTGATAGTCTTGAGATTTCATTGTACCCTGCACAGATTCAAGACACCCTGTGTCAGATGCAGCAAAGCAGCCCCAGAACATAACAGAGCCTCCTCCATGTTTCACAGTAGGGACAGTGTTCTTTTCAAGATATGCTTCTTTTTTCCGTCGGTGAACATAGAGCTGATGTGCCTTTCCAAAAATTTCAATTTTTGTCTCATCTGTCCATAGGACATTCTCCCAGAAGCTTTGTGGCTTGTCAACATGTAGTTTGGCAAGTTACTTTTGTCATATTCAAGTTATTTCTGTGACCATTGTGGGTTTTTCTTTCATTAAACGAGGGGTACCAACAATTTTGTCCGTGTGTGTATATATGTATATATATATATGTATATGTATATACATCCTTGTAGTTTTAACCAGCTGCACAAAGTCAGTTACCCTAACTGAGAGGGAAAACTATTAAATTTTTTTTGTAGCACTTTGTAGCAGTAGTAGGAGTTTTGCTCCTGAAAATGTATGTTGAAGTAAACATTAAACAATATATCAGAATGACTACTACATATTCATATCCTGTGAATATATGTTTGAAACACTTTCCAACTCATGAGTAGAAGATAGAAAGATACTAAAGAGTCATTCCATATCAAGTGGACCAGGGATCCCCACCTCACCATCTCAGATTTTGAAATTTGGTATATAGTTTCTCTATGATATAAAACTAAGCTGTGCAAAATTTGAGTTCAAAAGACTAAAAATTGGAGGATCTAGGGGACCTCAAGTAAAGGGTTGTAAAACATCACCTGAGCAAAAATGACATTTTGGGCCAACTTTCAGAAGCTGTAAACATGGAAGTAAAGAAACACATTGGTCCACTTGACACGGAATGACTCTAAACAAAATTTTGAAATAGCTCTTGATAAAAAAAAATTCCAAAGCAGCCCCAACAATCTTCATCTGAATAGACAGATAATTGTGAATAGACAGATACTAAGTGCAGGGTAATTTCTGGATGAAGGGGTCAGGTTCTGAGGAATAAAATAGAAAGGATAGCTTAGGATAAAATACCTTAGCCTACTGTCAGGAAATGTAGAACAGTGTGATAAGGTAGTGCAATAAGCCTGCCTAAAACAGTGTCTTTTTAGAGCACGTTTGAAGCTGGTGTAGTTAGGTATTGACCTGATTGTCTAAGGCAGCGCAGGATAGGTCGAGGGAATTTTTTTTTTCCCAGTTGTGGGGTTATAACAGCATGTTTAAAAGATGAGAGAAAGGATCCTGAAGAAAAAGACAGGTTAAATACTTTAGTAAGGTAAATAATAATAGTAGGAAAGAGGTGTGATAGGATAGGGTCACATTTACAAGTAGTAGGACTAGAAGAAGAGAAGAGCTGGGAGACTTCCTCTGTTATTGGGTCAAAGAATGAGAGTTGACCAGGAGAAATGAGGGAGGGAAGGGGACTGATGCTGCTTAGAGATTGGGTTATTTCCTGGCGGATATTGTTACTTTTGTCTTTAAAGTATGTGGCCACGTCTTGAACACTGAGGTCTGTGACTGGTGCCTGCACTTTTGGAGTAAGGAAGGAATGAAAGGTATCAGTCTTTTAGGATTATTGAAATGAGAGGAGAAGAGAGTGGTGAAAGAGGCTTGTTTGGCGAGGTGAAGGGCAGAGTTATTGTCTTTGTGCATAAACCTGAAGTGAAGGAAGTCTACAGGTGCTTTTGATTTTCTCCACAGACAGTCAGCACATCTTGAAGAAAATGTGTTTGAGGTGTATGACAAGGTTGTGTCTGTGTTGGGAGGTTCAGAGGGTTGGGGGGTGCTATTTTGTCCAGGGCAGTTTTGCGTATCTATGGCAATAGGATTGGCAAAAGTCATGTGTGTAACACATCAAACTTGTTTGCAGTTTTTTTTTGTCTCAGAAAGAATATTACGGAATAGCCACTTTATTCTAACCATCTTTACTTGTGAATGGATTTCAGGTGAAAAATATATGCACCATATTCTGAGAAAATCTGCTGTGTATAGATTTGATTCCATGGATCTCATTCATTGTAATGCAATGTGTAATATCTGTGGCAACAAAAATATTTTATAATCTATGTGTAAATCTAGCCTAATTCTTGATATATGGGTTTAAGATAAGGATCAAGTTAAGTTTGGTTTACAATTATGAAATGTCATTGCAAAAAGTTGCAATTATTAACTTGCTTGGTACATCAGCAATGCCCTTTATTTTTTAAATGGTAATTGTTGTAGCTACTGAAACAAAAATAATATAACGTCTAAATATCACAATCCTCAATTATTTTTCATTGTTGACTATGTATTGACATTACTTTCATGTTTTTTTTTAATGAAATGTTAAGTTATGTTTTTATCTTCTAAATACAATTCTACATGCAATATTGATTATGATATTGTTGGATTTGTTTTCAGTTTTTTTTTCATAAGGCACATTTTTAACTACAGTAAATATATTGTGCATAATGCATATACTGTATATGTATTTTGTATATATAGATGTAGCAATGTTTAACATTACCCTTAAGGAGGACCTTTCATGTCCTCTGGAACTGGCGGTATTATATACCGCTAGAAAGCTGACAGTTAGTTTCAGCACCAATATCAATTCATTGTCAGAAGGGTGGGCCTTACTGGTCAAAATCATCACTGGGTGGTAAGCAACGCACCCCTGATAGTACAAGGCTATTGAACAGTACTGTCATGGTGGGCGTTCCTCACAGCCCAGAGATGACACTAGATTGTAAGGCCTGCCCTTTTGACAGTGGAGAAATATCAGTGCCGAAACTAACAGCACCAATATCTCTGGCGCATACCAACAAAGCTGACTTTAGTGTACTGTCAGCTTTCTAGCATTACATAATACCGCTAGTGCCAGAGGACATGAAAAGTCCTCTTTAAAAGGTTAAATAATCAGCGACTTGTGAAATATGCTTCGGCATGTTATTAAATTCACAAAGACTGCTTATGCAATAGGCGTCTAGTTGCTCAAAAGTCAGCAAATTATATATCAGATGGGTAAATTTGAAAAAGAATGATAAAAGACATTGAATCTACTATATAGTTATGCAGTGCTTATGGCACTATTAAAAGTAACCTGTCACAATGAAAATACATTACAATCTGCAGGCAACATGTTATAGAGAAGGAGGGGCTGAGCAGATGACACATAGTGTTGTGGGAAAAAATTTAGTAGAACATGTCAAGTATTCATTTATTTTTTGGTTCTTTCTGTGCTTAGAAGGAGTAATTGAGTCCAATGGGCAGTCTTAACAGTAATGTACAGCTGTCTCAGTATACACAGTCATAGAGGGGAGGTTGTCAGTCACTGATAGGACTGCCCACTGGACTCAATTACTCTTACTAAGCATAGAAAGAACAGATAAATAAATGGATAAATGACGTTATACTGGATCTGTTCCCAGAAGACTATAAATCAGTCAGCTCAGCTACTTCTGCTCTATGACATGCTGTCTTCAGATTACTCAGCATTTTCATGGTCAGAGGTTCCCGTTAAATGTCTACCGAATATATAAAGTATGGCATTGATATTTGTTTCTATTCAAATATGTTATTAACTTTGTCTTTCTTACAGTATTTTAAAATTTGTTTAGGTAAGTAACATAGTGCAGGTTACTGTAGGTACATAGTATTCTATTCCTGCTAATACTGTATGTTGCATATGTGTAGAGTGCTTAGAACATTTATGAATGATTTATGTGAGTTTGGGCACACCTGGTTTGGTGGGTGGAGTCCATTACTATATAAGTCGCCCTGGGATGCTAGGATCTTGCTACCATTGTCACTACATGGAGTCAGTTAGCGTTTTTCCTCCACTGTGGGGTTTCATTTGTTTTGCTTTACCACTGTAGGCAGCATTTATTTATATATACTTTCTCTGACCAAGAATTTGGGAGTTTATGAGTAGTTTATTAAGTCCCCTCATGATTGGTGTGTCACTGTACCAGGAAACGCGTAGGAATATATAGGGTCATTTTTAGGGACAGCTTGGTAATGCCCTTGTTAGGGCGGGAGTCATTTTGGGTGTAAAGGTAAGTGTTTTAGGGGAGAGGAATAGGGACTGTGATTTTTTCCTCCTGTGATGCACCCTCACCTGCTGGGTTACTCCCGTCTTCAGACATTGGTAAGATCGTTTCATTATTCATTTGTATAGCTGCCATGATATACAACTTTATATGGTGGTGATTTTATATGTATTTGCTATTACGTTAGACTCTATAGAGTGGCAAATTTATGATGGTTGATTTAGTTTTAGGGAACTTTGTATTTTAACACTTAATATTAAATGTTAAGTTTTATTAGTACAGTCATATGTGCACACTCTGCACAAGGAGAAGCTGTATGGGAGAGTGATGCGAAAGAAGCCGTTTCTGAAAGCACGCCACAAACAGAGTCGCCTGAGGTATGCAAAAGCACATTTGGACAAGCCAGCTTCATTTTGGAAGAAGGTCCTGTGGACTGATGAAACAAAGATTGAGTTGTTTGGTCATACAAAAAGGCGTTATGCATGGCGTCCAAAAAACACAGCATTCCAAGAAAAACACTTGCTACCCACTGTAAAATTTGGTGGAGGTTCCATCATGCTTTGGGGCTGTGTGGCCAATGCCGGCACCGGGAATCTTGTTAAAGTTGAGGGTCGCATGGATTCAACTCAGTATCAGCAGATTCTTGAGAATAATGTACAAGAATCAGTGACGAATTTGAAGTTACGCCGGGGATGGATATTTCAGCAAGACAATGATCCAAAACACAGCTCCAAATCTACTCAGGCATTCATGCAGAGGAACAATTACAATGTTCTGGAATGGCCATCCCAGTCCCCAGACCTGAATATCATTGAACATCTGTGGGATAATTTGAAGCGGGCTGTCCATGCTCGGCGACCATCAAACTTAACTGAACTGGAATTGTTTTGTAAAGAGGAATGGTCAAAAATACCTTCATCCAGGATCCAGGAACTGATTAAAAGCTACAGGAAGCGACTAGAGGCTGTTATTTTTGCAAAAGGAGGATCTACTAAATATTAATGTCACTTTTCTGTTGAGGTGCCCATACTTTTGCACCGGTCAAATTTTGGTTTAATGCATATTGCACATTTTCTGTTAGTACAATAAACCTCATTTCAATCCTGAAATATTACTGTGTCCATCAGTTATTAGATATATCAAATTGAAATGGCTGTTGCAAACACCCAAATATTTAGAACTAAAAATGATTAAGATTAATAGGGGTGCCCAAACTTTTTCATATGACTGTATTTGCATCAGTGCTTTCTATTTATAATTAATAATCTGCTGCAGTTGGTGTATTGCTTTGTCAAATGACATAATATTTTACACCTCTGCTCCTTTTTGCTCTTTGTGTTATGTATATTTACAAATCTGTTATTTGTAACTCAGTATGTTATTTAAATGGGGCATGCATTAGATTTCATTATGAGATATTTGTTATCCGTAACCATATGAGAAATCAAAAGAATAAGTTGAATACACATATTTTGTCTAGTCCTTTAAAAAATGTAATTCATCAAAAAAGGACCCTGAAGGTGAAACATCACATCTAAGCATAATTTGTGTTGCAAATTATTAGATTATTTTGCCCAGCAGCGTTGGAAGAGTGTTGTTGAATAGTATAAAGCATGATATAGATAAGGTCGATAGATAGATAGATAGATAGATAGAAGATAGATAGATCAAAAAAGTGTAGCAGCACTCTCACACAGCACAAGGGTATATAAAGAACACAGATGGAAACTGCATTACTGCTATTATTGGCACATATAAACTAATATGGTCTATAAACTAAATATATAAATTTGAGGTTCCCTCTAATTGGACTTGCACTCCCATTCAATTGCACGGGCTTATTTAAATGGAATAGAGGATGATTTTCAGTTCCCCATTTGTCCCAGGCCATTTTAAGTTGAGTATGCTCTGGATCCTATTTGCCCTGTGCTGACACTGTAGACCTGTTCTGGGTCCAAGAGAGGTATGTTATTGCCCTGTGTTCACACTGTAGACTCATTTTGGGTCCAATAGAGGTATTAGTGTAGGGTCCCACCTTAATGAGGTCGCCTTGTCAGGGCAGGTGGGCTTCCTACTGTTTGATCAAATATGTACAACAAAGAACTTCAAATTTATATATTTAGTTTATAGACCATATTACTATATATGTGCCAATAATAGCAGTAATGCAGTTTCCATCTCTGTTCTTTATATATCCTTGTGCTATGTCACAGTGCTGCTACACTTTTTTGTATTTTTGTATCTTACCACAGTAACTTGCACCTGTTCACATTGGGAGGTGCTGTCTGAATTTTTCTTGTAGATAGATAGATAGATGTAGAGAAAAAAATCAATACCTTTTGTACCAAACAATGAAATAAACTAGCATGATGTATACTTGAAGAATACAATTTAAATGAATCTTTATTTATAGAATCTTTGTTTAAATTCGGTTGGAAAAAAAATACCATCCTGTTATGACCAATCATGTGCATAACTATGTTGCAAGTCATACAATCTCTGAGTAGTACAGAACCATAATACAGCAGACAGTACCCATACTAGTTCTATGGGGCCAATAATTTGAAGGCTATGGAACTATTTTCTGTCTATACTGCAATTTATCCAGAATAAGACAGAAAGGTATACTCACAGAGAAGCTTTGCTTCTAGGGGAGAACATATCTGTTATATGGTACTACTGTATATGAAGACACCATATTATTGCTCATGGTTCTGCTACAGTACCATATGTGCATTATTGTTTAATTTTATATAGTGCAAGACATTGCATCATTCTCAGACATCCAAGAAGGATCATCTTGGAGACTCCATAGCACCTTAATTATGGAGATTACCTAGCAGGTTCATTGGCCAGTTGGATGCAGATAAAGTTGAATACAATGATGGGCTCCTCCATTCAGGCTTTGGCTAATGATGCCTCCAGCAGGGAAGTATAATGAAAGCAAAGGGGACACTAAATTAATGAAATCTTTGAACTGGGCACACTAATATGTTAAAACAGCCCTGCAGTCAGGGGATCACATGACACTCTGATTTGTGTGTTCCTTTTGGCCTCCTGATTGACACTTTGGGGGAAGAAATCAACCAATGGGTGTTATTAAGTAAGAGTTCTTTTAATATTTAATAGATCACCAGGTTAAGGTTTCTGTCTTGCAACATGAAATTTGTTTAACAGAAATTATGCATACTTTAATTATTAACACAATGATTTATCTCCTTGGATTGCATAAATAGCTATTTTTACAGCAACAGACTGCTGACTACCTAAAATATAGACTTTCTGGAGAATATAATTTTAAAAACTTTAAGACTCTTCAATGAATAATTATTATACAGGATCCCTTTACTGTTCACATGAAGAAGACACATTTTGATGAAAAGGGAATTGTCTCTTGTTAAGCAAACCTTTTCCATTTCATGCTTTACTTCAAATAACATATATGTTTCATTAATTCATTATATTTACATTAACTATAAACAGTAAGTTCAGAAATTCTATTATTAGTCAAGTACAATTTTATAGTACAAATGTTTAATGCTTCACGTTTTTTTCTAAAAAATATTCACTGTATTGTGACTCTATATTGTGACACAGTCTTATTTTGTCAGATAGTACTACTTATGTATATTTTTGTAAATTAGAAAATAATTAGAAATTGTAATATTACAAATTATAGGTGAGGACATTGTTAACTAATTAAAAATACAGAAATGTACCAGTTGCAAAGGTGATGACCTTACAGTTGCAACTTTTAAATTGGTTCATATCCTAAAGCTTTGGGTCTCATTCATACGAAAGTCTAAAAACAAAGCTACTCATACACATTAAGTTGAATGAGAATAACTGAAATAATCTCTGCATGAGACATTCCACTGTTACAAACTAGAATAATGTCCTCGCTGATTGCGAAACTAAATACATTTCTGCTAGTTAAATTAATGAATACATTAACTTGCAGTGAATCAACTGACTTTGATTTATGCTTATTTGTATGATCATGAGTTTAAAGATCACAAGGGGATGGTATGTAAAAATGATAAAAGTGACAAAAGGTAAGTTTTAATGTGACTACCCTGGAATTATTTAATATTGTAAAAAAAATACAGAATCATGCATCTGTAGTGATTTGTCTATTTTATCTACACTCATTTTTACAGTAAATATTTACAAACAAAAACTAGCTTCTGTAGCTATACAGAAATATAATTATTAGCATTATTATTGATATAGGTTAATAATATTTATTTTACGGTGAATTTATGTATTTATATGCTAGCATATTCCTTTCATAACATGTAATATTATAAAAGACATATGGTATGTAATATATATTTATATAAACAGCAAATAGAATTTTATTTAATTTCATTATTTATAAAATGTATAAATATTCTTATTTATTTATGTTTTGTGAATGATACATGCCAAGGATTATGATAATGCCTTCCTACAATGCAGTTTGTCAGAGTTATATAGCTTGACAAAGTGGGAATGGAAACAGTGCCATCATGTGATACTTTTCAGTGCTTTTCATTTATTAAAACTTCCTGCACACGCTTTGCAGAAATCCTACAGCAATAGATTCCATCTCCTAACATTCTATTATTCTTAATAAACAGTTAATCATGTGCTACATTACTACCATTTTCAGTATGTTTTAATAAAAACCATTAAAATGATCATTAATATAATTTAATGTAAGTTCAAATTACAAATCATAAAACAGTCCTAACTACTCTAATTCTGTGAAACCGAGTGCTTTTCTCAAATTGTACCAAAGAAAAAAAGTTATATTTGTGAACATTTGTAAGGCAAACTTTAGATTTAATTTTTAAATTAGCTTCACACACAGTGTTATCGTGTTTTTCACAGTGCTTTTGCAGGTTGGGTGTTACATTAAAATCTATAGTTTTGTTGGTTAGGTGGGTACAGTGTTTTTCTGATATTTTCCAATATTCTTTTCTTAAAAACCCCCACAAAAAGCAAGTTTCATATTTAATAAAATAAAACAATGCCACCAAAAATGCTTGTAAAAACACTAATAAAACTCTTGAAATACATTATTTGTTTTACAAGCATTGAAAATCTTAAAACAAAAGTTTCTCAGAAGGTGATTATTGTGCTATTGTCTTATACACAGGTGATGTTCTGTATACGAAGTGTAGGACACTGGCTTGCTAAGGCTTATTTAATACAGTGTTTGTGTGGCAATTATCTGATAACCAGCTTTTTCTTACTAGTGATTTAGTAATCAGTGCTTTACAATCTGCCCTGGAAAATCAGCTCTTTATGCTCCATAGTGAGCCTGTGATAGATATGTGCTTACATACAGCAGTTATTCTAAGGAGGCAGAGCTGCAGGGGTGGGAGAGAGGAGCAGCTTCAACCAATGAGGCAGGTGCGTAACTACCAGGGTAGCAGCGGTAGCAGCTGCCACAGGGCCCGGGACATTACGGGGCCCCGAGGGCCCCCCGATCCTTTTTTTTTTACTTTTTAATAGGCCGTTACCTGCTGGAGTAACCCCAGCAGGTAACGGGCCCTCTATACTTACCGATCCCCGGGGTCCCGCTCACGGCCGCCTGCGCTTCCGATTCTGCGGAGGCGGCTGTGAGCAGCAGCGGGGATCGGTATGTGAGGCCACGGGCCGAACCCCATAATCTCTGCTATCATTATACTCCGGGGTCTTTGAAAAGACCCTGGAGTATAATAATCGGAGGCCCAGAGTTGGTGAGGGAACATAAAAAACAATGTACTTACCTCTCCTACGCTTCTCCAGGCTTCGGGCCTGTTTGGTGACGCCGGTCCGCATCACGTGACGCCGGCCTGGTCCAAGATTGAAGAAGCCCGAAGTAGCAGCGAGTGGACCGGAGCGAGGAACAGGTAAGCAACGTTGTTTTTTTTATGTTTGTATCCTCCCCTGGGTCTCCGATCATTATAATCTGTGGTCTGAAAAGACTCCAGAGTATAATAATTGTTCATGGGTGGTCCACAATGGGACATATAATAGTGTGTGCAGGGGCCCGGGGGCGTGCAGGGGCCACTATGGGGCAAAATACTCAGTGCAGGGGCCACTATGGGGTATAATACTGGTGCAAGGGCCACTATGGGGAATAAACTGTGTGCAGGGGCCACTATGGCGGGGCAGGGGCGGGGCATGATACTGTGTGCAGGGGCCACTATGGGACATGATACTGTGTGCAGGGGCCACTATGGGACATGATACTGTGTGCAGGGGCCACTATGGGGCATGATACTGTGTGCAGGGGCCACTATGGGGCATGATAGTGTGTGCGGGGGCCACTATGGGGCATAATAGTGTGCGCAGAAATGCGTTTTTTTGGGGGGGGGGGGTTGGAGGGGGTGGTCTGGGGGGGGGCGATTGGGGGCAGCGGTTTGGGGGGGGGGCCCATGTCAAATGTTCGCCTTGGGGCTCAGCCATTCCTAGTTACACCACTGCAATGAGGTATGTTTCAGTCTATCTGTAATTCCCAGTAGAGACTGCAGCTAAACTGTAGTTCCTTTGTGATGCTTGATAAAAAGCATTGAGCACCGCTGTAGCATACTTTTATTTCAAAACTATTCTCAACTCAGACCTAAATATGAAAACCATAGTGTAGACATATCCATTATTAAAATTATTTTTGTTATAAACTGTGTGCTTGACCAAGTCAGCTTTGTTATATCATCGGTTTTTCTATGCTACACTCTGGTGCGTATTGTCAACCACACCCTGCTTCAGCCAATAGACCCTTCCTGTTCCCAAATCCTAGATTTTGTCATTTCATTTTTCTGATCGGCTGTTACTGATTGATTCTGCTATTTATACATGCATGTCCCATAACCTTTGGCATGATGATTGCTTTGTAAGGCATTCTGTTCTGTTTGTTCTGTTGCTGGACCTTGATTTGTTTAGCCATATTTTCCTTTGAATTTGTGGCTTTGAATTTGTGGATTCTGCATCTTGCCTTTAGGTTCCAGTTATGTCAGTATCTTGAGAATCCCCCAAACCTGTACTTGCATTCTGTGTACCCTGAAACCTGCATGTATCCTCGTATCCTGAAACTTCAGGTGAACTCTGAAACCTGCACCTGTACCACAAGCCTAAAGCCTGCCTGCATCCTGTGAGCCCAGTAATTTGTAGTGAATCCTGAAACCTGAGCTTGTATCCTGTCTATATCCAGTGTGCCCTGAAACCTGTGCCTGTAAGTTATAGTTTAATATGTCCCTGACTGTTGCAGTTATCATCTGCCTGTGCCAAGACTTCGATCCTGACTGTAACCCCGCCTACTCCTGCACACTGCTCCTGGTATCTACTTATTCCAACCTTGCCTGTTCCTAGACCCAGTTCTTGACATCTCCTGGTTCAGAACCTAAGACCTTTTGTGGTTGCTCCAAATATCTCCTGGTTCCATCTGAGGCCATATCCTGCTCTATCTGAGATCTGTTGTGCCAATCCCTACTTGCCACTTTGGTGGTTCTGGACTGTCATTTATTACTGCTGCTCCTGCTTCCTAGCCAATTGCAGTGTAGGAATGTTATTTGAGTTTTATTCTGCTTTATGAGAACCCTTCATGACTTTTGTTGTATATTGTCATTTGTTAATAAGATACCTTACTAGTATTTGGTATGCATTAACCTTTTGCTGACATACACTGTACTATTACAGTATATTTCGGCACTTTGAAGATGTCACCTGCTCAAGAGCTGTGAAGGCACCATAGCTGCGGGCTCTATGCTATATTGTAAAGTGGAGACCAAATGGCAATGTCTGCGATTAGAGTCCCTAACCCTTCCAATGCCTCAGTCAAACATGATCGAGGCGTTGGATTACTGGCGGGCTTGCAGTGTGCCATTTGGTGTGGGTCTGCTGCTCTTTGTGCTTCTTAGTAACTTCTGAATGACATCAGTGGCCTCAGGGGACTGCTGAGGACTGTGATTTTATTTATATTTTAAAACTTCCCAAATCCAACAACTAGCAATTCACAAGTTCCAAAACTGCAATGCAGTTTCCAAATAATGTTAACAAGTAATGCCCAAATAATATTTTAATGTAATGCAGAAATATTACCATACCATATTTACATGTTATACTTTGCCCCAAGACCACAATACCATGGTGCTTGCAGTTAGAACTATCTCATTTAACAAGTTAGGAAAACCAAGGTCTCTGTACAGATAAATTATAAAATTAATCAGCACTGACTAAATATTTACAGTATAACTTAAAGGGGTTGTCCAGGACCTGATGACAATTGATACTGATGACCTATCCACAGTACAGGCGGACCGAGCACTGATCAGCTGATGTAATCACTGGAAACCATATATAAAATATACAGCTGGAAACAGCCATGCTCCTATTCAAGTGAATGGGATTGGGGCTGCAGTTTTCTGGCACCACCACTACATTGTACAGAACTTTGTACACTTTGTACAACTTCTGGCTCATACACTGTAGCTCAGCAGAGCTGCTTCTGGCAATATACCTCAAAGTGTCATAAATGATTTTTCAGGACAAATGGAATACTTTCAATTTGGAGCAAAATTATTTGGACCAAAATAAATCTGAAACTGACAGAATGAACTTGATATGAATCTTGGGATGGTTGTTCATGTGTATAGAATTATTGTACATGCCTAATTCTTTGTAAAAGTGCTACCCGAGGTATCTTAAATGCCTTTCCCTCTCTCGAGTAATGCTTATGAATAATGTATTCAGCTTCTCATCTACAGTCCCATGGAGTGGCATTCTTCATGTGTGAACTGCTGTTCCATTCATATGAGGCACACTCATTCTCATGATTGATCTCAAACAGTTATCCTCTATCCTGTAAATAGGTGATAACATGTAGTTGTTGGATTACCCCTTTAAGTCTGTGCACTTAACTCATAGAAAAAAAATGATATGATCCTCTGTATGCAGGTTTCATGTCATATATATATATATATAGATAGAGAGAGAGAGAGAGAGATGAATAAATAACTGCCATGCATATTTGACAATGATTAACACCCCACAAAACTAAGAATCAGATTTGCATTATGCATTATACTTCTTTCCACTATTGATTATGTCACAGGGATCGCAAGACTCCATACACCTTGGATTATACGGAGATTCTCTGTACACTTATTCATGTGGTCAGTTAGATTGTGAACTTTTATGGACAGGGACCTTTCTCGTTTTGTTTTATTCTTTCTTCATTTGATTTATATGTAATTTTACTTAAAGAATATGTTATTTCCCCAGTTGTAAAGTGCTAATATGTTGTTTCTATATAATTAAAGATTTTTCATTAATATTATGTATATGGTCATTTTTACATAATCCAGTAGTACTATGTGTATTGCAATTTCCTACTTAGCTGTAATTCCTTAAACTCTCCCCAACTGGTCAGCTTTGCACAGATTTTTTTTTTATTTTCAATTTTGCATGCTATTAAAAATCTCTATAAACAGTCAGTTTTAGGATTTTCATATTTGGAAGACATTAAATAAAGTTTTACTTGTAGGTTTTTATGCTGATTTGGCTGTCAATTTGTACAGGTCTTCCTGAGAATTTCAAATTTGCATCCAAATCAACATCCAAATCTGCATATCTTAGCACACATTTGTATTTTGTGCTAGATATGTATGTATTGTAAAATGATGCCGTGTGTGAATCCACCCTGATGGTATATGGTTTCATGAAAACTTATTTGAAAGGGTGTTGCTATAATTGCATTCTCCTGCAAGCAATAACATGTATAAATGACTCTTTAGACTCTACATTCCTAATGTTAGATATTGAAATACTTTAAGTGGTCATTGCACTTTCAAAAAACTTTGCTTAAATCCCATAGTACAGGTAATTATGAGAAGTATTGTAATATATCTTATTGGAGAAAAATGCTATTTTCTCCACTTACCAGTCTCTTGGGAAATGGATTGTCAGCTCATAAAGGGATCAGATTACAGCTGCCCATAGAAGTCTATTGAGAGGAAAAGTGGAAGAGAAGCACTAGAGGCACACAAAAAAAGTTAGGGAGCAGAATCTCCTGTTTTGTTTATGTGTTGTCTGTAGGAGATATCATAGCATCTCGTCTGTACTATTTCAGGGAAAACTGAGAATTGAAAACAGAGTGTACATAGGAACTGCTATAAAATGCAGACTATTGGTCACATATATGTTATTATGTATACAGTTATACATATATATTTGGACACTGACGCAAATTTTTTTTTTTTTTTTTTACCTGTTTACTGAAACATATTCAAGTTATAGTTATATATTGGACATGGACATAAAGTCCAGACTTTCAGATTTCATTTGAGGGTATCCACATTAAAATTGGATGAAGTGTTTAGGAGTTTCAGCTCCTTAACATGTGCCACCCTGTTTTTAAAGGGACCAAAAGTAATTGGACAATTGACTCAAATGCTGTTTCATGGGCAGGTGTGGGTAATTTCTTTGTTATGTCATTTTCAATTAAGCAGATAAAAGGTCTTGAGTTGATTTGAAGTGCGGTGCTTGCATTTGGAAGATTTTGCTGTAAAGAAAACATTTGGTCAAAGGAGCTCTCCATGTAGGTGAAACAAGCCATCCTTAAGCTGCGAAAACAGAAAAAACCCATACGAGAAATTGCTGTAATATTAGGAGTGGCAAAATCTACAGTTTGGTACATCTTGAGAAAGAAAGAAAGCACTGGTGAACTCATCAATGCAAAAAAGACCTGGACGCCCACGGAAGACAACAGTGGTGGATGATCGCAGAATAGTTTCCATGGTGAAGAGAAACCCCTTCACAATAGCCATCAAGTGAACAACACTCTCCAGTATGTAGGCGTATCAATATCCAAAACTACCATAATGAGAAGACTGCATGAAAGTAAATACAGAGGGTTCACTGCACGGTGCAAGCCACTCATAAGCCTCAAGGATAAAAAGGCTAGATTGGACTTTGCTAAAAAATATCTAAAAAAGCCAGCACAGTTCTAGAAGAATATTCTTTGGACAGATGAAACCAAGATCAACCTCTCCCAGAATGATGGAAAGAAAAAAGTATGGCGAAGATGTGGTACAGCTCATGATCCAAAGCATACCACATCATCTGTAAAACACGGCGGAGACAGTGAGATGGCTTGGGCATACATGGCTGCCAGTGGCACTGGGTCAATAGTGTTTATTGATGATGTGACACAGGAGAGAAGCAGCCGGATAAATTCTAAGGTATTCAGAGACATACTGTGTGCTCAAATCCAGCCAAATGCAGCCAAACTGATCGGCATTTCATAATACAATGGACAATGACCCAAAACATCAAGCCAAAGCCACTCAGGAGTTTATTAAAGCAAAGAAGTGGAATATTCTTGAATGGCCAAGTCAGTCACCTGATCTCATCCAAGCAGAATTCAGCAGCTGCACAAAATCGTGCAGCTGCTGAAACTGGGAGCTGGTTTATTATCTTCCCTGCCATCCCGATCACTATGTATACAGAGCTGAATGAGCACTGTATACACCGCTATGGGCGCCGCCATCTTACGGTTCCCCTCTCACCTGGCGGTCACATGATCCGCCGGATGCAGCATCAGTAAGAGCTGCTGGGTCCTACATGACCCAGTTCAGCTCTATTGTAGTGTTCAAGTAACATGGAGGAAGCCGTATTCCTCCTGCAACTGGGGCTAAATGTACCAGCCCCAGTTACAGGGAAAATCCGCCTCTCCAACAAAAAAAAAAAAAAAGTGATCAGATGTCCCCAAAGGTCTATTATAACCTTATGGGAACACAATGTAAAAAAAAAAAATTTAAAGAAAAGTAAAAAAAAAAAAGTAAATAAAATAATTAATTAAAAAAATAAATAAAATAATATGCCAATAACACACCCTTATTAAAGATTATAGCCCCACCCCACAAAATAAAAATTACCATAATGGAGAGTAAAAACTATTTAAAAAGTTTTTTAGTAGCACTTTGTGTTATTAAATAAAAAAAAAAAGAAAAGTGAAAAAAGACACTTTTTCCCTCCTCTTTTGTTTTTAGATTTTCCCGGATATAAAAAAAATTAAAACACATGCAAAAATAAAAACATAAAAATAAAACCCTATGTGTCACCGAAAAAAGACGCAGAAATTAGTTGAATAACGCATATGATAAAAATGTTACAGCCCTCAAAATCACACATACAGAAAAAACAAAACTGTCTGGCCTGGAAGGGTGGTAAAGCATCTGGTATGGAAGTGGTTAAAGAACAGGTCTATTTTAAGTTTCTAAATAACTCTAGCCATATTATATATCTTCATTATTAGAATGAAATTAAAAGACCCTGAACCTGGGGCAGAGCTATAAATTTTAATGATGTTCTCACTAATTTACACCCTTGAAGGAGGAAAGTTTCTGGGCATTAGATATAGATATACTGGAAAGAGAAAAATAAGGAGTTAGGAAAGTAGTTACTGGTTGGTTGCCTGTCAGAAGAGGAGAGGAAGAAGTTAATTGGATGAAAGGTATGAAGGGTAGGTGAACGTAGGTAATCACCTAGTGTGCTATCTTGTCATAGGGGCCATAGTTGCACCACTTTCAAACAATTTATGCTCCTTTGTCCTTTTTTGCTTTGGCACTAGCACTACAGCAGCATATTGAGCATACACACAACATATTGAGACTTGATGGTGTCCAAAGCATGCAGGATTGAAAATGTGCCGATGGTGAGGCACCAAAAGTGTATAATTTACAGACCTGAAGCACTTGTCACTGTACAGAAAAGAAGAGTGTGTATATAATATATATATATATATATATATATATATATACAGTACAGGCCAAAAGTTTGGACACACCTTCTCATTCAAAGAGTTTTCTGTATTTTCATGACTATAAAAATTGTAGATTCACACTGAAGGCATCAAAACTATGAATTAACACATGTGGAATTATATACTTAACAAAAAAGTGTGAAACAACTGAAAATATGTCTTATATTCTAGGTTCTTCAAAGTAGCCACCTTTTGCTTTGATTACTGCTTTGCACACTCTTGGCATTCTCTTGATGAGCTTCAAGAGCTAGTCACCTGAAATGGTTTTCACTTCACAGGTGTGCCCTGTCAGGTTTAATAAGTGGAATTTCTTGCCTTGTAAATGGGGTTGGGAACATCAGTTGTGTTGTTCAGAAGTCAGGTGGATACACAGCTGATAGTCCTACTGAATGGAGTGTTAGAATTTGTATTATGGCAAGAAAAAAGCAGCTAAGTAAAGAAAAACGAGTGGCCATCATTACTTTAAGAAATGAAGGTCAGTATTTTCACCTGTTTTTGACATACAGATGCATCCTCCTTTACCTGTCCTCTTGGATCAACATGTCCAGATACTGTATGTGAATCATAAGTTAAGCTGCTTTTCTAAACACAACATGGTTTTGTGACAAGTTGTCACAAAGTAATAAGCTAACTAATCTATCTATCTGTATATCTCTCTGTCTGTCTCTCGTTTGCCTTTCTGTATTTCAGTTTCAATACAGTAACAGAAAAGTGAGGCCGGACCGAGGACGAAGGATGGAAGGGGAGGCCTGCATGACAGGAGTTTAGCCAGGAGCATAAGCTGAGGGTACAGGAAAGGGTTAAGTTGGCCATTTAGAGGAAGCGTAGGGGAGGGAACTGGGAAAGGGGGGGTTGTGGGAGGGAGTATTTAAAGTGAAGGCGGGAAGATTCCCGCCACTTTAGAGAAAGCAGGGAGTGAGTGAAGCCCCCGCCCACCCACCTCCTTTTTTGTTTGGTTCAGTGAACGGGTCGTTTTAGTCGGGATGTTCTGTCACAGTGGCCTTGGCGGTGGGGGTCCTCGAGGCTGGGATATCGGAAATGGTCGTGGTGGGGAGGGCCCCGCGGTAGGGGCTGGACTCCCCAGACCATTTGGACTGTGGCTGGATGGCTCCGGTAGGGTTAAAGGGTATTAAGGGCTTTATGGCCTTAGGAAATAGAGCACCGAGCAGATTTATTTAAATAGGTGCCCCTGAGCTGGTGTGGAACGGCTAGGGGTAACAGCTGGTGCTCAGGAAGTATGGGGTTAACATTTTGGGTTTTGGGGCCTCGAGGTCCTCCGTCGTTGGGTCGGGTTATTTACTGTGTTTTGGGGAATATTTGTTGTGGCATTTAAATGGTTAAATTATTTTATTTAATAAACTGGCTGCTGTGGCCAATTTAATCCAACATCGGTGTCGAGTATTTATTTTAGGTAAAGAAAACAGAGAAGAGCGGGCGACTTGGCAATACCCTGGTCATGTAAACTTTCCATTTAAAACAATTAGGATACACTTATGAATGTTGTGGTGCAAGCAGCAGAAATAATGTCACAATGTCAGCCTGCATGCATGAGGCACACGTAATTACCATTTTGAAAATAACCCACAGTGGTTAGCTTATTGAAAGTCATTTACAACAAGCTATATCATTTGCATGCTTCACTAATACAGTTATTTAAATTAACACAAGGACTTAAGTGATTAATATCAATAGTAACACATCAACTCCTAAACTTAAAAGCCAACCTCAGAGTAGCATTCCAAATTATGCAATGAAATACTATTCTCAACATTTCTACTACTTTATGACTTAATAATAGTAATTCATTTTCAGACTCTTGATTTTAAAATTAGACTTTTCTACATAGTCCCGGAACGCAATTGTTTAATAAGAGATGATAAATATTTAGTACTGTTGATGATTCAGGTGGTATTACCATCTGCTGTGAAACAGGAGATGCCTATTGGACAATCTGAAGTCACAGATTAGCATAAACTCAGCATGATTAATCCACATAATTTAGTAGCAAAATGATTATCCACATTCTGTTTATGCTAATCTCTGTTCCTTAAATGGCTGAAGTAAAAAACAGCATTTACATCAAAGAACACAGTACTTTCAACACATAACTGTGTTATGTTTGACTTAATTGTTAGAATATACACAGCATGTAAATTACTTTTATCAAAATAGCTTAAAATAGTTTTTTTGTATCTCACCATAACTTTATGTTGTTTAAAAATCCTCATTAGATATTAGGGCAAGTGCAAGTTTTGTTTGGATGGAAAGGTAAGTGTGTTATTGAAACTATTTCTTTTTTTTGTTACCCAGTATAATCTATATGTACCTTATCATAATTTTTGCCAAGTTTCCCAACATCAAAATTTTTTTTAGACTTTTGGAGAACCCTAAATGTCATTCCTGCTTCAAAGAATCTTGGTGTAGGAAAAGATAATGCATTTAACAATTCCTCTCCAGTGGTACAATTCTGTTGACTACAGGGGTGGATATACCATTGGTGAAAACTGTGCAGCTGCACAGGGGCCCAGTAGGTAAGGGGGCCCACTGTCATATTGAAAGCAGCAAGAAGCATCCTTCTTGCTATTAAATTTCATGGACCTGAGCTAGTAAATGTAGCTCAAACTTATTGGTGGGGTGCTTTATGATGAGCTATTGGACAGCAAGGGGCCTATTTATACCTCCCTTTGCGCGGGGGCGTACTTCTATCTGTGTCCACCCTTCGCTTAACTGCTTAGGAAAGAATATTTCGGTAGTCTGAAATATGTTTACCTTCCTATTGCAAATGCAACAGCTCTTGTTTTTGCTATTTTCCAGGGAACTCATGATAAGGATAGAATACCAACCTTCCTGGAAAGTCTTGTTGGAAATCACTGCTTTATCAACTCCATAACTAATGTGTTAACTTTATTGAAACAATTGAAAGCAATATACAGAAGAGAACTTCTGTAGGGATTTCAGGGTCATCAGTCTGACTAGGGAATAAGCCTGTAACCTAGGCAACCAATTGTAAACACTAATTTAGCTGTAACCAGCAATTTGAGCAAGATGGGTAAAGCAATGTATTGGGTAAAAAAACTTCAGTTAGCTTAAGCTACAAGTTTAAATTGTATCCTTGAGAGGGGAATACCCCTTTAAGGACTCATAGATAAATCAATGCTGCATGCATAGCCTCTGTACAATAAAGCAGTGCATTTTATCTCTGTTATAAAGAATGTATTGGTGCATTTGTCACATTTTCCACCCAGAATTCTGCATGAAAAAAAGAACTCTGTACTTAAAATTGGAAGCAAACAGAGGCACAGTATGGTTCTATAAAAGGCTATAGGTGCTGTTTCACCCATCAATACAGCACATCAACGCAACACAGATATATGTGCCTTTGTACTGCAACTATTTATTTCAATTAAAAGCAATGCATCATCAGCTTGCTCTCCACTAGGCTTTGGGATGTCCTTTGAATTTCTGGGAATCCCAGTGGTCATACTCCTAACAGTTAATTTTTAAATGGTAACTGTAATTTCACTTTTTTTTAGCATTGTGTAGAGGGTTGGGTGTTAGGGGTACATTTTTGTAATAAATTGTCTTAACTTATTTACCTTCCTTATAAGAGACTCCAGTGATAACAAGATGCGGATGATAGGAACTGTTCTCCATGCTATCACCACCCTTAACAATTAGGATATATGCTCTCCAATTGTCCTGTTTAGGGTTTTTCCCCATCTAAATGGTGAATGGTGAAAGTAATAATATATAAAAATTCTATGAAAATGAACAAATGAAAGTCAGACATTGCTTTTCAACCATGCTTCAACAGAATTTTTTTTAAAAAGAAAACTCATGAAACAGGCCTGGACAGAAATGATGGTACCCCTGAAAATATTGTGACCAAAGGGACATCTTAAATCAAGGTGTGTCCACTAATTAGCATCACAGGTGTTTACAATCTTGTAATCAGTCAGTGGGCCTGTATATAGGGCTACAGATACTCACTGTGCTGTTTGGTGACATGGTGAGTACCACACTCAACATGGACCAGAGAAAGCGAAGGAAAGAGTTGTCTCAGGAGCTTGGAAAGAAAGTTATAGACAAGCATGTTAAAGGTAAAGGTTATAAGACCATCTCCAAGCAGCTTGATGTTCCTGTGACTACAGTTGCACATATTATTCAGAAATTTAAGATCCATGGGACTTTAGCCAACCTCCCTGGACATGGCCGCAGGAGGAAAATTGATGACAAATCAAAGAGAAGGTTACTATGAATGGTAACAAAAGAGCCCAAAAAAACTTCTAAAGAGATTAAAGATGAACTTCAAGCTCAAGGAACATCAGTGTCAGATCGCACCATCCGTCATTGTTTGAGCCAAAGTGGACTTCATGGGAGACGACCAAGGAGGACAGCATTGTTGAAAACAAATCATAAAGAAGCCAGACTGGAATTTGCCAAACTACATGTTGACAAGCCACAAAGCTTCTGGGAGAATGTCCTATGGACAGATGAGACAAAAATCGAAATTTTTGGCAAGGCACATCAGCTCTATGTTCATAGACGGAAAAATGAAGTATATCTTGAAAAGAACACTGTCCCTACTGTGAAACATGGAGGAGGCTCTGTTATGTTCTGGGGCTGCTTTGCTGCATCTGGCACAGGGTGTCTTGAATCTGTGCAGGGTACAATGAAATCTCAAGACTATCAAAGGATTCTAGAGAGAAATTTGCTGCCCAGTGTCTTGGTCTCAGTCGCAGGTCATGCGTCTTGCAACAGGATAATGACCCAAAACACACAGCTAAAAACAACCAAGAATGGTTAAGAGGAAAACATTGAACTATTCTGAAGTGGCCTTCTATGAGCCCTGACCTAAATCCTATTGAGCATCTTTGGAAGGAGCTGAAACATGCACCCTTCAAACCTGAGACAACTGGAGCAGCTTGCTCATGAGGAGTGGGACAAAATACCTGTTGAGAGGTGCAGAAGTCTCATTGGCAGTTACAGGAATCGTTTGATTGCAGTGATTGCCTCAAAAGGTTGTGCAACAAAATATTAAGTTAAGGGTACCATCATTTCTGTCCAGGCCTGTTTCATGAGCTTTCTTTTTTAAAAAATTCTGTTGAAGCATGGTTGAAAAGCAATGTCTGACTTTCATTTGTTCATTTTCATAGAATTTTTATATATTCTAATATATAAAATATATAATTACTTTTGTCAGATTCAAGTTATTTCTGTGACCATTGTAGGTTTTTCTTTCATTAAACGAGGGGTACCAACAATTTTGTCCATGTGTGTATGTACCCCAAAATGGTGCCAAATGAAAATACAACTTGTCAAGTAAAGAATAAGCCCTTACTTAGCTATGTTGACAGAAAATTTAAAAAGTTATGAATTTTGGAATGCAGTTTCCATTTTTTTTAACAGACCTACGGACTGTTAAAGAAAGCGGATAAGCAAATTAATACATGGAAAAGAAGTGGACACTATATGTTAATGAAAGGCAAACGTGTGAATAAGTCTGTACACGTCTATGCTTTTGGATTCATCCAAGTTTTGGCTAAAATTGTTCCTGGGAAATAGTGTCTTAAAATGAAAAGAGCGAACACAGCCTTGCAAGACTGGGCTTTAACACTCACCAAAGACAAGTGAGATACTTAGCTATTTGATGATTTAAAAAAAGTATCTTTTTTGCATTCACCAGATAAATGTATGTTATACATAAGCCCATTATGCATCATCCCCTTACTTTTTTACATTTTTACAATAGATATGAAATTCATCTCTTATATACTTATGCAATGAATGGGCTTCACCAAGCAGAAAGTCAATAGAATATGAGTTTTAGAATGTTTTGAAGGATTCATAAAGGAGATATGCTGCTGTGCTGCATTGAAATGCAATACTAATTATATATTCACTTTTGAAAACATGAATTCTTTTATTATATACATTTTGTGATGCAATTAAAATGTACAGTATATCATGGCACCATCATTTGTTTTGTCATATATTGCTCAGTTGTGAAAAAGAAGGGCACTGCCATAAATCCAAAGAAAGTGTCTTAAATTCTAACTGCTTACAGTATGAAGTGTATGATACAGAATTTAGGATTTTTTTGTATTTCTTATTTAAATTGAAATAAAAATCAACTACCACAGTATGTATAATGCCTATAAAAATAATTACTCTCTAATATCAATTTTATCATTTAACAACATTTAGTCACCAAAGATTTAATTTTTATACACTGATCAACAAAAATGATTATACACAGGTTGTTATAGTGACTAAGTGAACTGGAAAATATGATTTCCAATTTTTGTATTTTAAGACTATCCTGCATTTTTTAGGGTATGCTGCTTTTTATATCTACGCTATGCATTAATGTTCTAATGAAAAGTAAGACTATAGCACACAATAGAGCAAAACCATTAGAACTTTGTTATAATAGGCTTATAAAAACAATAAGCACAATTCATGCACAATACTTCTAAGCACATACAAGTAGCACACGTAAGAAATCAACATGTCTCCCCAGCCTGTACCATAGCACGTACAGCTGTTTTGAATAGATGAAATATAGAAACAAAACTTGAAGAATAAAATACATTGCTGATATTGAATTTCACATGTGTATACATTTGGTGACATCAAATGTATGTGTAAATGTACTATACCGGAGGACAGTAACTAATACATGTTACCTTAGGTAGGTATGTCCTGATAGAAGTTAGTGTATTTAATATGCACATATAACAGTGTAATGAGGCACAGTTACATTAAGTACAGTGGACAGGAGTGATAATGGACACCATACACGCATCAAGTACTACTTTTTTTCAGCAAATGGTGATACAGCAGCAATTCTGTATGATCAGACCAGACTGGTTAGTATTCACTGCCCAAACTCATTATGAAACATGACCGTCACTAGTTTATCTGCTGTCCTTCCTTGTGTTACTTTCGGTAGATGCTAAACACTGCATACTGGGAATTGCCCTCAATAATTGTCATCCAACCATCACAATTAGACCCTTGTCAAAGTCACTCAGATCCTAATACTTGACCATTTTTTCCAATTCCAGCATCTAATACCTTGATAAGCAGAATCTTCATAAGATAATCAAAGCTATTCACTTCACTTGTCAGTGTTGACAATGTTCTTTAAACATGTTTTCTAAGTATTTCAAACTTTGAAACTGTTTGTTTGAACAATTACATTTATTTCATCACACCAAACATATTGTTTCAGGCTATTGACTAAATAAAACTATAATTCATATTTGTAACATGCATGACAATTTGTAACATTTGACAAGTTGAGTGAAACATACAGTTCCATTCCTAAAATGATTATTATATAATTTTGGAAAAAAAAATATGAAGTTTGGACCTTTAGTGTAACAACATGGTTTTAAAGGGGTGCTGGCTTTCAGGATGCATGAAAGTGCTTAAAAATCTCCTTCAAGCTCCAGCTAAAACTATTGATCTGTGAAACTCACTGCACTCCAGGGAGGCAATTCACTTGACATTACATATCAAATGATGAAATGAATAGTGATCATGGCGTTTTGTAATTAAGTATCTTACAAACCATTTAAATGATTGAGTGTCAAAAGGGCAAAGTACATTACATAAGCATCTTCAGTTTTACATCATAAGCTACTCTTACAAAAAAAAATAAAAAGGTGTAATATTAAAGTAGTGCTTTTAATAGTGACAATTATAGCTCTATAATGGGAATTTAACGTCAACAAAATAGGCGGTTTACCAAATGAAATGTTAATATAGGTGATGATAGATAGCAATACTATCCTAATAACTCAGTTAAAAGATATCTATATTGGTAATGTTTAAAATATACACAATATAAAAGAACATTTATTATTATGGAACTTAGAAAAGTTGCACAATTTATCTAAAAATAAACAGCATATTCACAAGAGGAAAATCCTATTATATGTACAAAGGTGCATACACAATTCACATTACAGAGGTGATATTCAAGGCAAAAAACAGGTACACCAAAAGAAAGACAAGGAAAAAAGTTAAAGAGGTCAAGGAGGGTAGTTTATCAGCAAATATCGACTAACTATTGAGAAAATGGGACATACAAAGCATATGACCAGCCTAAGGAAGTTCAAAGGCAGTGTCTGGACATCCAAGTCCTAAGAGCAGTAAATTGTGTCCATGTGCAAGAGTCTTTGGCAATTCTACCAACATCAAATGAGAAATGGAAAAGTTTCAGAGTAATGAAAAAAATATCTAACAGTCAGCATGAAATAGTTAAAGAGACCTTTTTCACTTTTAGGACTCTATTCTTAAAGTACAATGCTGGTGGTAGTGCATATTTTTAAGTATCAGAGACAGAGGTATATGCGTTCAATGTAATGGTTCATGTATACCATTGGAGTATATAATTTATACTTCATTTTTTGTAATTTAATAGATACAGTAAGCTAATGTGTAGGAACAAAGGGTTAATTCCATAACTCATACAAAATAATAAAAAAAAAAACATTTCCCTTCTGCCTTCTTTCATTCAAGCATATACTGTATACAGTGCCTTGCGAAAGTATTCGGCTCCCTTGAACTTTTCAACCTTTTGCCACATTTCAGGCTTCAAACATAAGGATATAAAATTTATATTTTTTGGTGAAGAATCAACAAGTGGGACACAATCGTGAAGTGGAACGAAATTTATTGGATATTTTAAACTTTTGTAAAAAATAAAAAACTGAAAAGTGGGGCGTGCCAAATTATTTGGCCCCCTTAAGTTAATACTTAGTAGCGCCACCTTTTGCTGCGATTGCAGCTGCAAGTCGCTTGGGGTATGTCTCTATCAGTTTTGCACATCGAGAGACTGAAATTCTTGTCCATTCTTCCTTGGAAAATAGCTCGAGCTCAGTGAGGTTGGATGGAGAGCATTTGTGAACAGCAGTTTTCAGCTCTTTCCACAGATTCTTGATTGGATTCAGGTCTGGACTTTGACTTGGCCATTCTAACACCTGGATACGTTTATTTGTCAACCATTCCATTGTAGATTTTGCTTTATGTTTGTGATCATTGTCTTGTTGGAAGATAAATCTCCGTCCCAGTCTCAGGTCTTTTGCAGACTCCAACAGGTTTTCTTCCAGAATGGTCCTGTATTTGGCTCCATCCATCTTCCCATCAATTTTAACCATCTTCCCTGTCCCTGCTGAAGAAAAGCAGGCCCAAACATGATGCTGCCACCACCATGTTTGACAGTGGGGATGGTGTGTTCAGGGTGATGAGCTCTGTTGCTTTTACGCCAAACATATCGTTTTGCATTGTGGCCAAAAAGTTCGATTTTGGTTTCATCTGACCAGAGCACCTTCTTCCACATGTTTGGTGTGTCTCCCAGGTGGCTTGTGGCAAACTTTAAACGAGACTTTTTATGGATATCTTTGAGAAATGGCTTTCTTCTTGCCACTCTTCCATAAAGGCCAGATTTGTGCAGTGTACAACTGATTGTTGTCCTATGGACAGACTCTCCCACCTCAGCTGTAGATCTCTGCAGTTCATCCAGAGTGATCATGAGCCTCTTGGCTGCATCTCTGATCAGTCTTCTCCTTGATTGAGATGAAAGTTTAGAGGGACTGCCGGGTCTTATTAGATTTGCAGTGGTCTGATACTCCTTCTATTTCAATATGATCGCTTGCACAGTGCTCCATGGGATGTTTAAAGTTTGGGAAATCTTTTTGTATCCAAATCCGGCTTTAAACTTCTCCACAACAGTATCACGGACCTGCCTGGTGTGTTCCTTGGTCTTCATGATGCTCTGTGCACTTTAAACAGAACCCTGAGACTATCACAGAGCAAGTGCATTTATGCGGAGACTTGATTACACACAGGTGGATTATATTTATCATCATCAGTCATTTAGGACAACATTGGATCATTCAGAGATCCTCACTGAACTTCTGGAGTGAGTTTGCTGAACTGAAAGTAAAGGGGTCGAATAATATTGCACGCCCCACTTTTCAGTTTTTAATTTTTTACAAAAATTTAAAATAACCAATAAATTACATTCCACTTCACAATTGTGTCCCACTTGTTGTTGATTCTTCACCAAAAAAATTTAAATTTTATATCTTTATGTTTGAAGCCTGAAATGTGGCAAAAGGTTGAAAAGTTCAAGGGGGCGAATACTTTCGCAAGGCACTGTATATAAGCACCTTGATTTCCCTGTTATTCTAGTTACCAGTAGGTCATAAACCAAGGATCTTGTGAGCTGGAGTCTGGTGGAGAAGCTAAGATGCCATTAAGGTTAAGAAAAACAATGCTGTTAGCAGTACAAGAGCAAATCATGTTTATATGTTCTAGATATTGTTAGGCCAGATGCCCTATGTGGCGGAAACGCTGCAGCAAAAAACGCAGCGTTTTACAGTCCCTGCAAAGTGGATGGGATTCTAGCGAATCCCATTCACATATTGCAGAAAAAAACACACCGCGAAAATGCTGTGGTTTCCAAAACTGTCGCATTCCCGCTGCAGTTTTTCCAAAAGCGCTTCTTTGCTGTGGCCCACTTCGTGGGGCCTTAGCCTTAAATGGTTTTAACATCACTCCACCCAGAACCCAGGAGGGAGAATGACCAGTTTAGATTTTATCCTTTGATATCAGGAAAGCCTATCCTAAAAGTTAACTCACAGAGTGAAAAAGATGGAACTTTAATAATGAAGGACAGGAACAGTTATGCTATCAAGGATATAAAAGACAACATAAAAACATTTGGAAAAGCATGAAATAATAGAACTGCTTGTTTATTTTAGCTTTATAGCATTTGGGTAATCTTAAAGATGTATAATATATACGTTTATGGAAATCAGGTATAATTCTTTACAGCTAATCTAGAAATACAACACACCAGCTGTTTCCCAGTAAAACAAGTAAATGTGACCAAAAAAAGATCTTCAAATTTGATGTTCAATAAAAGCAGATTTAAATTTTTCTCGATAGGAAATTAAAACTGGAAACAAATGCCTGTATTTAAACTTTGGTGTAGTTGAATACTGTATGTTTTAGGATACTAAGGCTGTATAAATAAATGCATAGACAAATCTGGCATATCATTCTAGATTAGTCTATCTAATTGTGAACATATTATGATAGTATGATATGACACAATTCACCATTTATTTATTTATTCATTTAATTTTACCCTTTGGCTATGTGATAGTTACCCCTAAAATGATTGGGGTACTTAATTATGTCATACTAAATAAAATGTGCTGAGTTTAAAATCTACTTTGCCTATTTGGAAAATAATGTGTTAAAAACAAAGAATAATAAGATATATTTAAAATGTAATATATTTGTTTAATCAACATGTACACTAAACCTAACAGCATTACAAATATAGTGTAATATAGTTTAACTATTCTCCTAATTATTAAAGAGCGATTTAGAATGATTTTATCGTTGACTTAAGGTATAGAGTATGTTGTGAAATAGAGAGCAACCTTAATAAGAATTCGTCTGTAGCTATTAGTGATTGACAGCTTCTCAAACTATCACTTGAGAATTGCTCACCATCATCACAATGTCACATTAGCATTTAGTAACCTCATTTGCTTACTAATGATTTTTTTCAATATTTTGTGAGGTATGGTTTGCTAAATTAAAATCTCTGTTAAGTTTTATTGCACATTTGTAGTGTATTAATAATTCAAGATACATATTTTTCTATAGGAACTGTCAAAAATATATGAGGGTTTGAGAACTTGAAACCTACAAACACTTTTTTTTTATTATATTTAATTTTCTTTCTGTAGTTTGAGATAAGAGAAGTGTGTGACTATTATGGTACTGTAAAGTAGGGGAGGATGGGTTATTTAATTATGTTAATTTCTTCTGTCATATATTATTCTACTTTCATTTATATGCTAGAGATCTCTTGATACCAAGACTCATTTATTTTTTACTATTGTTTAAAATCTTCTGGGAGGTAGAACTTGCTATTGCTGTTTATTTTCTTACTATGACTAAAAAAATGAACTCAGAATATGTATAAAAGAAATAATGCTTAAGGCAGTGAATTAAGTGACCATTGTAAATCATGGTATTCAATGTCCAGAAATTCTGGCACCAAAAACTAGAATTCAGAACTGTAGCCAATTCTCTTAACATGTAAACCTGTAAGACCAAGGAGAGGTTTGTAAAAATGTATTTTCTCATAAAATATTTAGTTTTTAATTCATGGAATAAAATACATGATTTTGAAAGATAAATAGATGATAACTAGATAGATAGATAGATAGATAGATAGATAGATAGATAGATGTTGCAGCAGGTGCAGAATACCATAGTTCAGGCAAATGTTCCCACATAGTTACAGACAAAAAAAAAATGACAGCAATCCAAAAAATATAAAATAAAAGTGGATCTTTAATCCATTAGTAGCAACATTTTGGGTCACAAAGAACATTTCTCAAGATAGAGAGAGAGAGAGATAAACAGATAGATGCATTTTTAGTTAGTAAAAAGGAATCCCCAAGTCAGGATCAATTACCAAAGCATAGAGTAGATATAAAAAAATGTCTCTGCCATTGGTGGACCTGCGTCTTTATGAATTAGAATTGATAATACTTTACATTAGTTTCAAAGTGAACTTTGTAATATCTCTTTAACCTCAAAATTAAAAATGTTCATAAACAGTTTCAGTAATGTATAAATAAGTAAAAGATTAGTAATTCTGTTTTTGTTTTTGCAAAAGGTGCAACAGGACATGTGGTCAAACAGATAATACGATGCAGAATTTATTACTTACTAAGGCCGGTGCCCCACGTACTGTCAAAACCGTGGCGTTTTACAGTCCGTGCAAAGTGGATGAGATTTTGGTTAATTCGATCTACACAATGCAGAAAAATATCCAGAGTGTTTTTGTAAATCGCAGCATGTCAATTATAACTACAAAAACACCGGTGTTTTATGTATCGGTATAATGGAAACAGAAAGTCCGCCAAGGAAAACGCCACAGACTTTCTGTGAAAAACGCTGCAGGAAAAACCGCAATGTGTTTCCGCCATGGTTTTTACCACAGTGCTTTTTGGCTGTGGCTCGCTACGTGAGGCCTTAGCCTAAAGTGGATAAAAAGAATGACAGACAGAGAAGGATGACTCTACACATTATTCTATGGAAAAAAATAAGATAATATAACATATAAAAATAAAATACAAATAACATATATACAGTATTTACAAAATATTACACCCAATTACAGAAATAACTGTAAAATGTGATGGAATATCTAAAGTAAAGGAAAATAAAATAAAATAGACAATTGTTTTAGAAATATCGTAGTAAACCATGTAAACTGAATATTTCAGGGAGGTTATGCATACAAGGCAAGAAGGCAACGACCGTTTCGTGCTTACTGGCGCTTTTTCAAGACTCACCTATTGAGATAGATATATATATATATAACAGGGGGGGAAAAAAAGTATTTAGTCAGCCACCAATTTTGCAAGTTCTCCCACTTAAAAAGATGAGGCCGGCCTGTAATTGACATCATAGGTAGACCTCAACTATGAGAGACAAAATGAGAAAACATATCCAGAAAATCACATTGTCTGATTTTTTAAGAATTTATTTGCAAATTATGGTGGAAAATAAGTATTTGGTCACCTACAAACAAGCAAGATTTCTGGCTCTCACAGACCTGTAACTTCTTCTTTAAGAGGATCCTCTGTCCTCCACTCATTACCTGTAGTAATGGCTCCTGTTTGACATTGTTATCAGTATAAAAGACACCTGTCCACAACCTCAAAAAGTCACACTCCAAACTCCACTATGGTGAAAACCAAAGAGCCGTGGAAGGACACCAGAAACAAAATTATAGACCTGCACCAGACTGGGAAGACTGAATCAGCAATAGTCAAGCAGCTTGGTGTGAAGAAATCAACTGTGGGAGCAATAATTAGAAAATGGAAGACATACAAAACCACTAATAATCTCCCTCGATCAGGGGCTCCACGCAAGATCTCACCTCGTGGGATCAAAATGATCACAAGAACGGTGAGCAAAAATCCCAGAACCACATGGGGGGACCTAGTGAATGACCTGCAGAAAGCTGGGACTAATGTAACAAAGGCTACCATCAGTAACACACTACGCCGCCAGGGACTCAGATCCTGCAGTGCCAGTCGTGTCCCCCTGCTTAAGCCAGTACATATCCGGGCCCATCTGATGTTTGCTATAGAGAGCATTTGCATGTTCCAGAAGAGTATTGGGAGAATGTCATATGGTCAGATGAAACCAAAGTAGAACTGTTTGGTAGAAACACAACTCGTCATGTTTGGAGGAGAGTGAATGCTGAGTTGCATGCAAAGAACATCATACCTACTGTGAAGCATGGGGGTGGCAACATATGCTTTGGGGCTGTTTCTCTGCAAAGGGACCAGGACGACTAATCCATGTACATGAAAGAATGAATGGGGCCATGTATCATGAGATTTTGAGTGCAAACCTCCTTCCATCAGCAAGATCATTGAAGATGAAACGTGGCTGGGTCTTTCAGCATGAAAATGATCCCAAGCACACCACCAGGGCAACGAAGGAGTGGCTTTGTAAGAAGCATTTCAAGGTCCTGGAGTGGCCTAGCCAGTCTCCAGATCTCAACCCCATAGAAAACCTTTGGAGGGAGTTGAAAGTCCATGCTGCCCAGCGTCAGCCCCAAAACATCACTGCTCTAGAGGAGATCTGCATGGAGGAATGGGCCAACATACCAGCAACAGTGTGTGCCAACCTTGTGAAGACTTACAGAAAACATTTGACCTCTGTCATTGCCAACAAAGGATATATAACAAAGTATTGAGATGAACTTTTGTTATTGACCAAATACTTATTTTCCACCATAATTTGCAAATAAATTCTTTAAAAATCAGACATTGTGATTTTCTGGATTTGTTTTCTCATTTTGTCTCTCATAGTTGAGGTCTACCTATGATGTCAATTACAGGCCGGCCTCATCTTTTTAAGTGGGAGAACTTGCACAATTAGTGGCTCACTAAATACTCTTTTTTACCACTGTATATATATGTGATATGTGAGGCTTGAGAAAAGTGCCAGTAAACGCAAAACGGCCGTTGCCTTCTTGCCTTATATGCATAACCTCTCTCCCACATCATCCACTGATGTTTTTGGATATGCTTTGGTGAGAGCCCCCTGCTATTTTGCTTTTTCTTACAGTTAAATATGTGTACACTGAACTTAGGTTTCAAGTAGAGATGAGCGAATTTCTCAAAAGTTCGATTCGGCAGTTTGATTCGAAGTTAAAAAAAAAATTTGCTTTGATGCGAATTACTTCGCTGTGAATAAACAGCTATTTCCATCCTACAGAGAGCCGGGGTGGGCGGATGGGCGGCAAAATGCCGGAAGCCCTTGGATGCTGTGGTCATGTTTCTCTCTCTCTCTTCAGCACGGACAACTTTTATTCATGTGGAAGGATCTGCTAACAAGCAAAGACACGAATACCCAATCACATCACTAGAGATTATCTTGTGACCGTCTGATGTCACAAAGGTCCTTACTAAATATTCGTTGCTATGAAGCATCAGGAAATACGAAATCATGGAGAATCGAAGATTTCCCGAAATTTCTGCAGACCCGAAAAACGGAAACCCAATTCGCTTGTAAAGCGTTTACTTGCGGACTATAATGGGGTCTGCTGGGTTCTGTGTGGTTTCTGCCTGAAAAATGCGGAGAAGGACCTTTCATGTCCTCATGAACCTGTGATTTTATATACCGCTAGAAAGCTGACAGTTGGCTTTCCCGTTATGTGCCCCGATGGAGGAGATATTGGTGCCGTTAGTTTCGGCACATATCTGTTTCCACTGTCAGAAGGGCGTTCTTGACAGTCTAGCGTCGTCGCTGGGCTGTGAGGAAGGCCTCCCTGACAGTATTCTATCATAGCCTTGTACTGTCAGAGGGGGCGTTCCCTACCGCCCCGCGATGACACTGAGCTTTGAGGAAGGCCCCCCTCCCCCCAGTACAAGTCTTGGGAGGGGCATTCCTCATAGCCCAGCGATGACGCTAGACTGTCTGGAACGCCCTTCTAACTGTGGGGAGAGATCAGTGCCGAAACTAACGGCACCGATATCTCCTCCACCGGGGCACATAACAGAAAATCCGACAGTGCGCTGAATTCAGTGCACTGTCAGCTTTCTAGTGGTATATAAAACTGCATATGCATGAGAACATGAAAGGTCGTCTTTAATAGAAAGGGGTTATTAATTGGCATTATTAATACAGAGGGGCATTTATGTAAGAGGGCATAATTTATACAAGGAGACATAAAAGGGTATAATTAATAATAGGGGAATTGGCAATATTAATTTTAGGTGGCACTCAGGGCATTAAATTGATTTAAGGGGATACACAGGGCATTATTAATTAGGGGGAATTATTAATTGAGGGGCAGTATTAAATAAATGGGGCACATAGGAGCATTATTAAATTAAAAAGGCACATGGGGTTATTATTCATTTCCAGGGGATTTTATATCATATATTTTATAATTGGGGTAGCAGCAAGATGGAAATTTTATGTAGTTGAGGACAATGTGGGTCGGGTGCCTGGAAAAGTGAGGAGCCAAAGATGTTTATGTTACAAACTTTAGAGTCACAGCTGGAAGAAGTGGTCATGGCCGTCCAGATGGAAGAGACGATAAATGTAAACCGTCAGAGATGTCACCTGTAAGTCACAACATTGTTCCTGTACTGTATTTACGTAACTGGTCTTCACAGCCCTGTGTAAAAGCACTATCTACCACTATATGGTCACTGTATAGTGATAGTGTTGGTATATCTGAGTTGGGGGCCCCCTTGGACGTGTTCTCCCTCCCCTGTGCTGAACCCCTAGCTACGCCTCTGGGGGGGGGGCAGGGGAAAGGGGGGAGAGCAGGTCCAAAAGAAAGCATTCAATGGGCCTGAGCTCCAGGGTCAAGGAATCAACCATTTATGCATTTCTGAACAGGCCTGCCCTGGACCAAGTATGGACCTTTGCAGCCGTGTGTCCCTCTGGGAGAAGCAGATTACACAGGAAGGAGACCATAGCAGAATTCAGGGAGATTAAGGGGTCCAGATTCAAGTGGTCCAGATCATCTTGGGAATGCGGATAGGTACCAAAGGGGGGGTCAAGGGAGAAGGTGGAGAAGGGGTCCACAAGGAAGTATTCAGATGGATAGGAGTGAGCCATAGCTTTTCAATCTCCACCCATTTCATATACACCTGTGGTGTTGCCCAGAATGGGATACAGTGTAGGTGAGTTGCCCCATAGTAATGAAGAATATGTGGGAATGCTAGCCCCCATCCCCCTGGTAGCATTACCAACCTTAGGATCCAGTGAGCATTTCAGATAAAGAGGAAAATGGCGTTCTGTAAACTATGTAGCTCTGTCCTCAATTACAACAATGGGGAGTGGGACAGTTGTGGGACTGCCCTTGTCTTGCAGAATCTTGGATCCGGGGACATTTAGGGTTACACCGCTTTTTCTTGAAGTGTGGGACCCCAAGATTCTTTGAGGAGACTCATTTTGTTCCCCCTGACTATTACTAACCAACTAATTAGTAAGACAGTTTTATTTTACCATTATTGCTCTATGTTTGCACTGTTTTTTGATGATTCTATATTAACCCCTTCCTGCCAGTGACATTATTGATTTTCAATTTTCATTTTTGATTCCCTGCCTTCCCATAACTTTTTCATTATTTCTGTTCACAGAGCCATATGAGGGCTTAATGTTTGTGGTACAAATTGCTCTTCATAATGGTACCATTTAATATTCTGTACAATGTACTGGGAAACTGGAAAAATTCAGAATTGGGTGGAATTGGAGAAAAAGTGCATTTGTGCAAATTTCTAACAGGCTTCATTTTTACGGCATTCACTCTTCATCCAAAATGACATGTCATCTGTATTCTATGTTTCGGTAACAATCTGGGTATAGCAAATTTATATAGTTTTATTTGCATTTTAACCCATTAATGATCTAAAACATTGCAAAAAATTGTTTTTCTAAAAGTCGCCATATTCTGACACCCATAACTTTTTTATATTTCCATGTACAAGGATGCATAGGGCGTCTTTTTTGTGGAGCCAAGTGTACTTCTTAGTTATACCATTTTGGGAAATGTCTATGGCTTTGATCACTTTATTTTCAAATTTTTATCACAGGCAAAACTTTGGATTTTTTTCCCGCTACGGCATTCACTGTACGGGAAAAATATTTTTATAAGTTTGTAGACTGGGCATTGTTGGGCACAGGGATACCTAATGTGTATGTGTTTCACAGTATCTAAGTACTTTTATATGTTTTCTAGGGAACGGGGGGTGATTTCAATTTTAAATATTTTTATTTATTTTTTTTTATTATTGAATTTATTTGATCCCATACCCAGGATCTTGAAACCCAGGGGATCTGATCACTAATGGCACCTTGGTCAGCTTTGCCCGAGGAGCCAGGGGCTTTAATGCTCACGATCAGTGTATAATACAGCAGAGACCTGGTGACTATGGCAGCTGCTCAGCTCCATCATATGGAGTAGTCATCATATTTAAATACCTGTCATCCACCGTACTATTACGGCGGATGTTGGGAATGGGTTAAGACAACAATTTTAAAGACATTTATTAAAAGATAATTTTTACCCACTTATTAGGACAGGATTGTTTTGCTTTGGTTTTTTTTTTTTTTTTGTACTACTGGGATCCCACGAGGTGCCAATACCTATCACCTCTTTATAAGCTAGTGTTTTGTACAAGCATCACGGAACATCACAGATCAAGCAGGACAAAGTCCAGAAGGGCATTCTTAGTCACATAAGGAAGGCCATAGTATGCAGATACTCCCCTGGAGATTGTCAGCACCTTCTATAAGCCACAATAAGATTAAAAAAAAAATAAAAAAATTTCAGGAAGCATTTGAGCATTTGTTAGATCCCCCAAATGCAGTGCAGCCACTGCAGTCCTTCTATTATCACTGGCTATGTTTCCCAGTTGGAATTAGACATCTAGTGGGAAATTTGTACAACTACACAACTGTGAGGCACACAGCACCTGGCCTCATTGTAGTGATGCATCATTTCCACTGCCATGAAAAGAACTGACCTGTTAGGCCATGAAAGATGTACGATCCCTGACCATAATTGTTTCTCCACATGTTATTGTGCACATTGCTTCATAGTGACAGTTCCAAGGAGTGGCCCTTGTTTTCTGCCATGTGAGAGTACAATGCAGGGACAGTTTTCTTTGAGAATTAATGGCGGCTAGGTATCCTCCATCTAGGCTGAGCACACGTCATCAGTTACCTAAAGGCAGTGGAATCCAATAAGTGACACAGCAGTGACTACTGTACATCATCAATAACTTTGCCAAGTGAGAGTTCAGTTGCCACAGAAGTGAATGACTGAGTTTGTATTGTTGTTTCTTCCCCACAAATTCTGTTGAATGACGATGGAACAAAGAAGAAAGAGTAGCCAGACTAGTAGAAACAGTACATTAGTGTTATGGTTTTTTTTTTTTGTGCTATTAATTCCACGGTGCTGTTCATTTTGTGAAGTGCTTTACATACATAGTGCAAATACAACAAGTACAATAACCACAAAATTAACTAGATGACTGACTTGGTACAAGGAAGATTAGCTTTTCTAAAGAGTTGGGTCCTCAGATTGAGTTTGTAGGTTTTAATTATGACGGACAGTCTTCTTTATCATAGAGAGTTACAGAGTATGGGGGATGCACAGGAGAAACATTGGATTGTTGTTTAAAGAAGAGCAGATAACAGAAGGGTGAAGAAGGTTAAAGGTGTATTGAGAACATAGGTTGTAGTGGGATTTGCATGTCATAACTAATATCTTGAATAGAATTTGTTGAGCAATGGATAGCCAGTGAAGTGATTGGCAGAGGGGAGAGGCAGATAAGAAAGGAGAAAGTGGCAGTGGTTACTTATTTGATGAAGAGGTTGGTTAGGGTTGGGATAAACACATTTTTAAGATTGGGGATCAGGTGCAATGGGATTGGTTCAAGTACTAAGCAATGATCTTGGCTGAGATTAAAGGTGTGGCAGTGGGCAGAGGAATGAAGTATTCCTGTTTTGCAGGAGTGCTGACTTAAATGTGAGAACTGCTTGTTTGTATGTAGTTAAATCATCCTTGCAGTGGGTTGTGTCAACATCGACATTCAGAAACACTGGCAGTTTGCCTCCACCAAATAAATTCTTTGAATCACCATATTCTGACCCCTGTAACTTTTTTATATTTCAGCATACGGAGCTGTATAAGGTGTATTTTTTTGCGGGACGATATGTAGTTTTTATTGATACCATGTTGGGGGATGTACAGTGGGGAAAAAAAAGTATTTAGTCAGCCACCAAATGTGCAAGTTCTCCCACTTAAAAAGATGAGAGAGGCCTGTAATTGACATCATAGGTAGACCTCAACTATGAGAGACAAAATGAGAAAACATATCTAGAAAATCACATTGTCTGATTTTTAAAGAATTTATTTGCAAATTATGGTGGAAAATAAGTATTTGATCAAAAACAAAAGTTCATCTCAATACTTTGTTATATATCCTTTGTTGGCAATGACAGAGGTCAAACGTTTTCTGTAAGTCTTCACAAGGTTGGCACACACTGTTGCTGGTATGTTGGCCCATTCCTCCATGCAGATCTCCTCTAGAGCAGTGATGTTTTGGGGCTGTTGCTGGGCAACACGGACTTTCAACTCCCTCCAAAGGTTTTCTATGGGGTTGAGATCTGGAGACTGGTTAGGCCACTCCAGGACCTTGAAATGCTTCTTACGAAGCCACTCCTTCGTTGCCCTGGTGGTGTGCTTGGGATCATTGTCATGCTGAAAGACCCAGCCAAGTTTCATCTTCAATGCCATTGCTGATGGAAGGAGGTTTGCACTCAAAATCTCACGATACATGGCCCCATTCATTCTTTCATGTCCACAGATCAGTCGTCCTGGTCCCTTTGCAGAAAAACTGCCCCAAAGCATGATGTTGCCATGCTTCACAGTAGTTATAGTGTTCTTTGGATGCAACTCAGCATTCACTCTCCTCCAAACACGACGAGTTGTGTTTCTACGAAACAGTTCTACTTTGGTTTCATTTGACCATATGACATTCTCCCAATACTCTTTGGAACATCCAAATGCTCTCTAGCAAACTTCAGACAGGCCCGCATATGTACTGGCTTAAGCAGGGAGACACTTCTGGCACTGCAGGATCTGAGTCCCTGGCGGCGTAGTGTGTTACTGACGGTAGCCTTTGTTACATTAGTCCCAGCTTTCTGCAGGTCATTCACTAGGTCCCCCCGTGTGGTTCTGGGATTTTTGTTCACCGTTCTTGTGATCATTTTGACCCCACGGGGTGAGATCTTGCATGGAGCCCCTGATCGAGGGAGATTATCAGTGGTCTTTTATGTCTTCCATTTTCTAATTATTGCTCCCACAGTTGATTTCTTCACACCAAGCTGCTTGCCTATTGCAGATTCAGTCTTCCCAGCCTGATGCAGGTCTACAATTTTGTTTCTGGTGTCCTTCCACAGCACTTTGGTCTTCACCATAGTGGAGTTTGGAGTGTGACGTTTTGAGGTTGTGGACAGGTGTCTTTTATACTGATAACAATTTCAAACAGGTTCCATTACTACAGGTAATGAGTGGAGGACAGAGAAGCCTCTTAAAGAAGAAGTTACAGGTCTGTGAGAGCCAGAAATCTTGCTTGTTTGCAAATAAATTCTTAAATAGTTACAATACAATGGCAGGGCTGGGAGCCTTCAGAAGGTTCCAGGCTGCCATGGTAACGGGATGCCTCCTGCGATCGTGCTGCGGGGGGGGGGGCGTCCCATTACCGAGGAGCAAATAGAAAGTGGAAGTAACCACTTAGATGCCGTGGTCGCAGTTTTTTTTGTGCCAGTCAGGAGTGGATTTAACAGAAGGGAAATATCTAAGAGCTTCCTTTATCATTTCTATTTCTTTTTAAGCCACTCCTGAATTTGGCTCAAAAAACCGCAGTAAAATCTGCAACAAAAAACGCTGAGTTTCCGCAACATGGGGCCTCAGCCTAAAATAGTTTTCCCTCTCCATTATGGTAATTTTTATGTAGTGTTTTGTCACCGGGGGTGGGGCTAGAACCTGTGATATGGGTATGGTTTTAACTGCTTTTTTAAAATATTTTATTTAAATTTTTTTTTACGTTCTTAACAGTACTTTATTTCTTTTTTTGGCTGATTTTTTCCTGTAACTGGGGCTGATGCATTAGCCCCAGTTACAAGAGGAATACAGCCTACTGATCATACATTAGCCCCAGTTGCAAGAGGAATACAGTCTACTGATCATAACTGCAGAGCAGGACCCAGCAGCCCTTATATTCTCTGGTCCCTGACGGATGATGTCACCACTGGGTCAGAGGGGACCTTCATCATGGCAGCTCCCATAGCTGTGTATACAGCTTTATTTGTTAATAAAGTATATTACAAAATTTATTAATGACGCAAATACTGCCAGAAAAGCTAAAGTTGCCCAAAAAGTTACACTGTAGCCATTTTGGCATCTTCAACTGGGTATTCGCAGTAATCTTGAGGAAGGAACCAGTCATTCCCTTGTCCTAAAAAATTCCCTAGTCTTGTTATGTTCTATTTGGATATTATCATTGCTAGGTTTAGGCAGTAGGGGAGTTTTTAATGTTGCAATACTTGCAATTTTTGGTGGTAGTATTAGATATCAGTACTGGAATTCATATTTGTGTGACAAACAATTGTAAATTGGCCACAGACTGAACTGAAGTATGATGGTGCTGTATAAATGGAGGCTTGACACAGAAAAATACGCCAATTTCTGAATGCACTATATGAAAAAAAATGGGTGACGTTCATTACAAAATTGCCACTTGGATACATACTGAATGTAAGGGAATTGTATTATAACTGAAGTAGCACTCACAGCAATGGTTGTATGCCTAACACACTGATACTGAATGACTGTCTGAATGAGGTCATGTGATCCACCTCTGCCTTCCTCTGATCTGTAAATGGTGGTCTCCATTGAGTTTTGATTTATCCAAGACAAGTCGAAACGAATTTGATTCAAATTTGAATCATCTTTAGGCTAAGGCCCCACGTTGCGGAAATGCATCTTTTTTTGTTGCAGATTTCGTTGAGGTTTTTTGAGCCAAAGCCAGAAGTGGATTGAGTAGAAGGAAGAAGTATAAGAACTTCCTATACATTTCCCATTCCTTTTCTAGCCATTCTTGGCTTTGGCTCAAAAAAGCGCAGTAAAATCTGCAACAAAAAAAGCTGCGTTTCCGCAACGTGGGGCCTTAGCCTTAGTCAGGCAAACTATTCCTGTTAGCAGGAATAAGGCTCAGAGTAACAATTAGGCCAAGATGGCTGGGGATTCTGGAAAGCAATGTTCTAAAAAACTCTATATCCTTAGCAGGATGAAAGGCTTGTCTTAAAGAGGACCCTTCATGTTCTCAGAGATGTGCAGAAATATATACTTATAGAAAGCCGACTGTAAGCTTTTTCGTTATGCACCCCGGTGCTGGAGATATCAGTGGCATTAGTTTCAGCACCGATATGTCTACACTGTCAGAAAGGCGGGCCTTACAGTCTAGCGTCATCACAATGATGCGAGACTGTAAGGCCCACCTTTCTGACAGTGGAGAGATATTTGTGCCGAAACTATTTCTGCACACTGTTGGCTTTCTAGTGGTATGTAATACCACTCATCTCTGAGGACATGAAAGGCCCTCTTTAAAGAGCAACTTTCATTCCCTCTGACAATGAATTCAGCGCACTGTCAGCTTTGCCGGTATGCAACCCAGTGTTTTAGATTTCGGTGCCGTAAGTTTCGGAACTGATATCCCTCCCTTCACTGTCAGAAGAGTGGGCCTTACAGCCTAGCGACATCGCTGTAGTACTGATAGTGGAGTATTATTGTGCCGAATCTAACGGCAATGACATCTCTTGCACGGGAGCACATTCCTGCAAAAATGACAGCGCGCTGTATTCAGTGTCAGCTTTCTAGTGGTATATAATACCACTGATGTCGAAAGACAGGAAAGGTCCACTTTATATTACTGGTGGGGTCACAAACTTCATAGCATCAGCCTTTTTACGGATGGAGATGAAATGGAGGTTCACTTGTCCAAATTGTTCATGCACTTATTCATTGTGCTATTACTTATGTTAACTTTAATAGCAAAAGTATATATGTATTGCTGTAACTGTATTTTGCTACTTATTCCAGTAAAGCAACGGTTAAAAAAAAAATTCACTGTTATAACAAAATTCTTTAACGTTTTACAGTATTATTATTGGCCTGGCAGACAATCATGTCATTCTTAAATTCATGCATATAATTTCCAATTGACTAGACTGGTGCTTAATGTAAAATTGAAAAACAGCTGTCTCTAACTTTCACTGCTACTTTATTACTTTTGCAGGCATACTGGCTTCATTTTCAAAGTTGTATCTAGAGTTCAATGTCATAATAGTCAACAATAGTCAAGCAAACATGTATTGTGCCTTAAATTAAATACCCAAATCTGAGAAAACTTACTTAATATATCATTATTACTCTATTTGGATATAGTTGTCATTAAAAGGTATAAAATAAAACCTCTGAATATGAACATTCTAGAAAAGGGCACTTGAGGGTATTTGATGTACAGTAATGCAAATCGTAGTTATGAACACACAAGCCCTTAGCATTTCTTCATACTACTTTCATCTGTGCTGCATACTGTGTTGCAATGACTGATAATATTCTGTTGCAAGTCTCATTGATTGATTGAACACAGACTAGTTTTCACTGTAAAAATTTTTGTTTACTTTAGAATAAAATTCTAAACAATTGAACACTGAGGGTGGGTCAAGGACATTCATGTGTAGCAAAGGAATAAACTTTTGCAATATATATTTGTAACATATTTCATCCAATGCAAAGAGTAAGATTTAAGGCTGAACCCACAGACAAAAAAGTGTACACTAAGTCAAAATGACACATACATTCAGGTATACTGCCAGTTGATAGTTACTTGGGCACATAAAAACAAGCATAATCGCACTCACAATAAACTGAGGTCATATAGGGCAACTCCATTTCAGATTTTCTGTCTCATTCAGCAATGGGATTCTTTGAATGGTATTGCACTGCTTTTATCCTTTACATTGTTTGCATTGTTTAATCAATACTATAGGACTATTGGAAAAGTTACATGTACTTCATTTTTAGTTTGAGTTATTGATTAACCTCTTTCTAGCAGAGTCATTTTTCATTTTTCCCTTTTACTTCCGGCTTCCAAAAGCCATGCCTTTTTTATTTTTCCATTCACAAAGCCGTTTTTTTAACTTGTATTATATTCATGGGTGGGGGAGGATATAAAAAAAAACAACATTTCCGCCATTGTATTTTGGCAATTCTTTTTATGGTGTTACAAATAGGTTATTAAAGACATGATAACTTTATTTTGCAGATGATTACGACAGTGATACAAAATTTCTATAGTTTTATGTTTTACTAATTTTGCTCAATAGTGCCTAAGAAGCTAATATACACTATGTAAGAGCAGAGTGGATGAAAGAAAGTAAAGTAAGGGGACAGGAGTGATCTGTATTGCAACAGTGTAAAAGATTTAACCCTAACCTTTCCTTTTGTACAGGTCACACATCACACAAGCTGGAGGCAGAAATGGAGTTAAAAAGTCTGTCTGCCGCTTCTCAAATAAGACTGACAATAGAATAGATAAAGTAAAATAAAGCTTGGAAAAAGAATTCCTGGGCAATACTCTGCCCGATTGTGCTTTACAGTGCTTCCTGACCTCCCTGTACTCTTCCACAAAAAAAAATCTACTTTGGTCTACATATATGAGGTTAATCCTTAACTCCATTTCTGCCTCCAGCTTGCGTGATGTGTGACCCGTACAAAAGGAAACGTCAGGGTTAAATCTTTTACACTGTTTTAAACGTTTTGATGATATTCTAATTTATTGAGATGCATTTGTAACACCCGTAATTTTGTTTCTGTATACAGAGCTGTGTAAGGCACCTTTTTTGCAGCATAAGATGTAATTTTTATATAATTTTTGTGGAGGCAAAAAGGTTAAAAAATGTCAATTTGCCTGTTTTGATTTTTTTTTTTTTTTACCATTATGTATTTCATCGTATGGGATAAATCTTTTAGATTTTTATAATCTGGGCATTTCCAGATGCAGTGATGCCTGATGTTTTTATGTTTATTTTTGTTTATTTATTTTTAGATGCAATCTGGGGAAAGGTAGAGATTTTTTTTATCAAAATCTCAATAAATTAGAATATCTTTGAAACGTTTATTTCTTTCAGTAATTAAATTAAAAAAGTAACCTCCTATATTTTCTAGATTCTTTACACACAGAGGGTTCTATTTCAAGTACTTTATTTCTGTAAATGTTGATTATGGATTACAGCTAATGAAAACCCAAATCTAAGAAAATTAGAGTATTGTAAAAAAGTTCAGTATTGTAAATTCAGTGTGTCACCTGCCAAGGTTTCCTAAGCCTTTAAATGGTCCCTCAGTCTGGTTCAGTAGGACACACAATCATGGAAGACTGCTGATTATGAATTGAATTACTGAATCACTGAAATGAATGAAGGTTTCAAAAACATTCTAATTTATTGAGATGCACCTGTAAGTGATTTTATGATTTTTTTAAAACTTTTTTTTCAATTATTTTTAACTCCCTAGGAGGTTTGAACCTGCAGTCTATGGGAAAATCACTGTTTACACTCAAGCCTCAATAGCTATATTCCCTTGACAGACCTTCAGAATGCTCCCGACTGTCATAGAAATATGGCTTCCACGATTGGAAGCCATATTAGGAAATAAAAATAAGCGGGGGGAGGGAAGGGGGCTATCTCCAAGGGGGACAGAGGTGGCATTGTGGGCCAAAAATCTACCATGTTGAAGAAATGCAGCGTTTTTTATTTCAGATTTTGCTTCGTTTTTTTGAGCTAAAGTCAGGAGTGGATTTAACAGAAGGGAAATGTCTAAGAGCTTCCTTTATATTTTCCATTCCTTTTCAAGCCACTCCTGACTTTGGCTCAAAAAACGCAGTAAAAAGCATTGTGTCTCCACAATGTGGGGCCTCAGCCTAAAGGGGTTTCTCCACAAACATAACCATATTTAGATTTGTAGACAAAAGTTAAACATTTTTGCACATATTAATAATAAGATGGATAGAGAAAACCTTTAAAACTCAGGACACATTTGAAAACCCCTTTAATGTCTACAATTGGAGAGGACTCTGATCGTGGCCATTAATGCCATGTCTCTGCTGTGCAAAACAACAAAGACCTGGTGGTTATGGCACCCACTCTGCTTCTTAGTGGCTAACATCTTAAGGATGCAGTATTTGTTGGATGTTGGGAAGGGGTTAAAGAATACTTGCCAGCATTTAGTAAGGGAATCCAGGAGAACTGGCAATGTCGGACTGAAGGGCCTAGAGCCCACCAGATGAACTTGTTCTGGGAGCCCACCAAACAGCTTCCTGCTACTAACCCACATCACGGCTCCTTCGCTGAAGTTTTGCATAAGTGCTGACTATCCAGCATTACTGAGTATTTTTCCAGTATTGTCATGCCCTATAGTACTGTGCATGCCCCAATAGCTCCATGGCCAGTTCATGTACAGTACTGTATGGGGATTGACACCGCCATTGAGCACCCCACACAAGCGCAAGATTTGTGGAGCTGTGATGCAGGCATAGCACAGGGCTGTCATCAGGAATTTTGAGCTCCATCCTCTGCAATATAGAATGCTCCCCTGAGCCTCTCCACAGTGGGCCCACATGGTATATAATAGTCCAAAGTGGCCCCACTCAGTATAAAATGCTCCCTTAAGCCTTCCCACGGTGACCCCACATGGTATATAGTGCTCCACAGTGGCCCCACAGTATAATGTGCCACACAGTATAATATGACCCCAGAGCCCACCCCCACAATAGTATAATGCCCTACAGTGACCCACAAATAATATGCTCCCCAGAGCCTGCGCCCACCATAGTATAGTGCTCCACAGTGTCCACACACAGTTTAATATACTCCCCAGCAGCCACACATAGTATAATAGGCTCCCTACAGTGTCATCCCAGTATAATGCTCCACAGTGGCCCCACACAATATAATATACTCCCTGGAGGGCCCCACACAATATAATATGGTCCTCAGAGCTGCCACACAGTAGAATTCACCACAGTGGCACCACAAAGTATAATATGTTCCCTACAGTGGCCCCACAGAGTATAATTGACTCCACACAGTGGTCCCAAACAATTTAATGCCCCACAGTGGCTTCAAACAGCATAATATGCTCCCCAACAGTCTAACAAAATATAATATGCCCCCCAGGCCTGTGATTAGGCCTCAGTGGTCACATGTGGCACACTGATTTCATGACGACAGCATGCCCCATGTAACAACTGAGGCCCAATCACAGGCCCCAGCGGGGACATCCTCGTGATGTCATCCACAGCCCAGAAGATGATGTCAGACGCCCAGAAAAGGTAAAAATAAATGTTTTTTATTTTTACTCACCTCCCCTGGGCAGGCTTCTATTGGAAAGGGGCCTCTTTCATTAGCGATGTGTCCAGGCCCTGGTAGGCCAGTCCGATGCTGGTAACAGGGTGCAAAATGTGCAGTGCAAATTTTTGAGCTAGGCCATGCTTCTATTTACATGGCACCATTCTCTTCGGTATGTGACACGCCCCTTCTTGTGCATGTCATGCTCTTTTTTGTGATACAGACAAACAATGTCCTGGCCACTCCCCTTTATCTGGACATAACCAACACATAAATTGTCACCTATAAAATGAGAGCCTGTTCTGGAAGATTTGGCAAGTATGGATGAAAACAGTAAAACAATGGCTGCAAAAGTGTTCTTAACAGGTAAAGAGGACCTTTCACCATTTACACCTATTAAGAGATGCTAAGAACTACTTTAACTGGTGAAGGCGGTGAATGGTCCTCTTTAAGTTAAATAAATACAGTGCTGGCCAAAAGTATTGGCACCCCTGCAATTCTGTCAGATAATACTCAATTTCTTCCAGAAAATGATTGCAATCACAAATGCTTTGGTAATAATATCTTCATTTAATGTGTCGTCAATGGAAAACCACAAAAAGAATTGTCAAAAAGCCAAATTGGATATAATTCCACACCAAACATAAAAAAGGGGGTGGACAAAAGTATTGGCACCCTTTGAAAAATCATGTGATGCTTCTCTAATTTGTGTAATTAACAGCACCTGTTACTTACCTGTGGCACATAACAGGTGGTGGCAATAACTAAATCACACTTGCAACCAGTTGAAATGGATTAAAGTTGACTCAATCTCTGTCCTGTGTCCTTGTGTGTACCACATTGAGCATGGAGAAAAGAAAGAAGACCAAAGAACTGTCTGAGGACTTGAGAAACAAAATTGTGAGGAAGCATGAGCAATCTCAAGGCTACAAGTCCATCTCCAAAGACCTGAATGTTCCTGTGTCTACTGTGCGCAGTGTCATCAAGAAATTTAAAGCCCATGGCACTGTGGCTAACCTCCCTAGATGTGGACGGAAAAGAAAAATTGACGAGAGATTTCAACGAAAGATTGTGCGGATGGTGGCTAAAGAACCTCGACTAACATCCAAACAAATTCTAGCTGCCCTGCAGTCCGAGGGTACAACAGTGTCAACCCGTACTATCCGTCGGCGTCTGAATGAAAAGGGACTCTATGGTAGGATACCCAGGAAGACCCCACTTCTGACCCAGAGACATAAAAAAGCCAGGCTGGAGTTTGCCGAAACTTACCTGAGAAAGCCAAAAACTTTTTGGAAGAATGTTCTCTGGTCAGATGAGACAAAAGTAGAGCTTTTTGGGAAAAGGCATCAACATAGAGTTTACAGGAAAAAAAAGAGGCCTTCAAAGAAAAGAACACGGTCCCTACAGTCAAATATGGCGGAGGTTCCCTGATGTTTTGGGGTTGCTTTGCTGCCTCTGGCACTGGACTGCTTGACCGTGTGCATGGCATTATGAAGTCTGAAGACTACCAACAAATTTTGCAGCATAATGTAGGGCCCAGTGTGAGAAAGCTGGGTCTCCCTCAGAGGTCCTGGGTCTTCCAGCAGGACAATGACCCAAAACACACTTCAAAAAGCACTAGAAAATGGTTTGAGAGAAAGCACTGGAGACTTCTAAAGTGGCCAGCAATGAGTCCAGACCTGAATCCCATAGAACACCTGTGGAGAGATCTCAAAATGGCAGTTTGGAGAAGGCACCCTTCAAACCTCAGGGACCTGGAGAAATTTGCCAAAGAAGAATGGTCTAAAATTCCAGCAGAGCATTGTAAGAAACTCATTGATGGTTACCAGAAGCGGTTGTTCGCAGTTATTTTGTCTAAAGGTTGTGCTACCAAGTATTAGGCTGAGGGTGCCAATACTTTTGTCCGGCCCATTTTTGGAGTTTTGTGTAAAATGATCAATGATTTGACTTTTTTTTCATTCCCTTTTGTTTTTTTTCATTGCAAGCAAAATAAATAAAGATATTATTACCAAAGCATTTGTGATTGCAATCATTTTCTGGAAGAAATTGAGTATTATCTGACAGAATTGCAGGGGTGCCAATACTTTTGGCCAGCACTGTAGATGGTCAGATCTCTCAGTTATTTGACTTTTGTAATGGTCTTGACAAATGGTGAGAAGCAGTGGTCAAAATTCTTCACAACACTTGTCAGATACCAGAAATTACGATAGAGATTAAATAATTGCTGGTTTAGGTCACAATAGTTGAAGTCCCTTGGTAATTATTCTTATTAAATATTAAAAAACAATAGCAATAGAAAATGAGGTTGTTGTTTAAATAAATAATCTGGAAACTCAAGGAAGAATAGTAGAATGACAGAGAAAATGCTGTCTATTGTGTAAGTACAGGTGCATCTCAATGAATTAGAATATTTTTGAAATGTTCATTCATTTCAGTAATTCAGTAATACAATTCATAATCAGCGTCTTCCATGATTGTGTGTCCTACTGAACCAGACTGAGGGACCATTTAAAGGCTTAGGAAACCTTGGCAGGTGACACACTGAATTTACGATACTGAACTTTTTTACAATATTCAAATTTTCTTAGATTTTGGTTTTCATTACCTGTAATCCATAATAAACATTTACAGAAATAAAACACTTGAAATAGACAACTCTGTGTGTAAAGAATCTAGAAAATATAGGAGGTCACTTTTTTAATTTAATTACTGAAAGAAATAAACATTTCAAAGATATTCTAATTTATTGAGATGCATCCAGGAGCATAACTACCAGGGTAGTAGTGGTAGCAACTGCCACAGAGCCCGGAATACTTTTTTTTTTTTTATTTATTTTTTTATAGACCCTGCTTTCTTACCAATCTCCGCTTCTGCTCATGGCCGCCTGCGCTTCCCATTCTGCGGAAGCGGAGGTGACTGTGAGCAGGAGGAGTGATTGGTAAGTGAGGCCGTGGGCCACGAACCCCACAAACACTGACCCCCCAGTATAATGATCGGAGGGCCAGGGGAGATGAAGGAACATAAAAAACACTGTTACTTACGTCTCTTATGCTCCTCTGGCTTCGGGCCTGTTTGGTGATGTCACGTGGGCCGGGCCTGCGTCATTATACATCGCAACGCTGGCCCGGCTCACGCAAGATCTAGTCCAACATTGAGGAATATGGGGCATAATACTGTGTGTAGGGGCCACTATGGGGCATAATAGTGTGTGTAGGGGCCACTATGGCGCATAATAGTGTGCGCAGGAATGCAGTTTGTGTGGGTGGGGGTTGGAGGGGGCGGTCCGGGGGGGTCATGTCAAATGTTCACCTTGGGGTCCAGCCATTCCTAGTTACGCCACTGGATGCACCTGTATATAAGTTAAAATCATTAAACAAAAACAGCAGTGGAAATTTAAGGAAAGTAACAAGGGTAATAGGTGTAATTTTGATTTGATTCAAGTATCTTTAAATAATATACTTTGGGGAAGGGAATTCCAAACTTTCAATATAAACTTGTTCTATGACAAACTCATGCTTAACTTTGTCATTGCTGCATCTGATGCTCAATCATCCTACCAGCTTCAGAATGTCAAAGCTTCCTTCAGTTCTGTTCAGTTTTGCCAGTAAATATGTATGGATAGTAATACGATTGTATTGGTCACTCTGTTATGATTACAAAACTATGGCTTCATATTCACTAACATTTTGCTTGCATCCTGGTTTTGGCATATTATATAGTAAAGTTAAATATGGAAAAAGTAACAACAGCTTACATCAAAGTCTACAGTGCTGCTAGTACAGTAGGTACTAGCCAGATATGTGTATAGAAAGGGTACTATGCCCCCTTAAGGAGACTACTGTCTTTTTCAGGCTACCTTTTGATGTACAGGGACATATAGACCATATATGCTCTGCTAAGGATTCTGGGAAAATAATATGCAAATAAGTTGTCCTGTCTTTACACTCCAGCCGCGGTTTTCATTTTTTCTATTTAGTCTCGGCAATTTACTAGCTTTTCCTGCTGGCTTGAATGCAATCCTTCATGCCGTGTGCTGGCTTTGTGTGTGCTTGCGCAGTACGAAGTGGCACACTCTATAGCTGCGCATGCACAGCTACACTTGGAACCTGCCGAGCATAGCGGGGCTGTGCATGCGCAGTAGGCATCTGAGCACACTGAACGGTGGCTTGGATCCTTGCACACAGGTTCCATCACTATCGTTTGAGTATATTTAAGGGCATATTGTTGTCTATAACTAGTACATCTATAAGGTATGTATGTGGAGTTTCCATATATATTTTGCATTAGCACATTGCCTTTTTTCCTCTGAATGGTGTTGCTCCTTCCCTTGACCCCTTTAGTCGACAGTCATCTGGTCATTATTTTGATATAAAGGACCCATACACAGCCATGTTATTTGTAAGCCAGCTTTTATGCACTTGAGAAAAGAAATATTCTGATGAAACGCGTTGTGTGATCTCTATGATTTTTATTATTCAGGATCATAATAAAGGATCTATTTGGAACCACTTTTGATGAGTGCAGATGTCTCTATTTTCTCTATGGAAACCATTTTCCTTTGTTGATTGCTGATTAAGTTCAGCATCATTGCAACATCCCCCTGATGGTATACTTCTATAGGCCTGTACTGTGAAGGGAGGTGTTCCCCACCATCAAGAGATGACACTGAGCTGTGAGGCCAGTCCCTATGACACTGCAGTGTTATCGATAGCTGAAATGGCACCAATGTCTCTGCAATGGGGAAGATATCAGCAAAGCTGAAAGTGAGCTGAATTCAGCACACTGCCATTTTTACCATGATATATAACATTCTCTTCCTGAGAAGACTAGAAAGGTCCTCTTTAACCCCTTCCTGCCACAGCCATTTTTTTTTTTCATTTTTGTTTTTTATTCCCCGCCTTCCAAAAGCCATAACTTTTTATTTTTCCATTTACAGAGATGAATGAGGGCTTAAGTTTTTTTCAAGACAAATTGTAATTCATAATAGTACCATTTAAAATTCCCTATGATGTACTGGGATGTGTTAAAAAATTCTGAATGGGGTGGAATCAGAGAGAAACTACATTTGTGTGACTTTAATATGGGATTTGGTATTATGACATTCACCGTGCAGCCAAAATGACATGTCATCTGTGTTCTGTTGGTCTGTATGATTACAGTGATACCAAATTTATATACTTGTTTTTTTTTCTACTTTTTTAACCTCTTAAAAAAAAATCCAAAACTTTGCAAAAAAATATTCTTGGAGTCCCCATATTCTGACACTCTTTTTTTATATTTCTGTGAGCAGCGATACATAAGGTGTCTTTTTTATAGGGCCAGATGTGATTTTTATTTATACCATTTTGAGGAATGTCTATTGTTTTGATCACTTGTTATCCAAATTTTTATGGAAGGAGAAACAGTGAAAAAAAAAATTGATTCAACCGATTCTCCAAAGTTTCCAAAACAATTCGATTCGCTCCAAACTAATTCGTGGTGAATTGCATTAACCCCTTCCCTCCATCCGCCCTAATAGTAAGATGCTGCCGGGAAAGACTACCCGCAAATCACCGCAGAAGCACCCTGATTTGCGGGTGTCAGCCATATGTAACAGCTGACACTGTCCTCTAAAACCCTCGGCTGGAGCCGAGCCCCGATCACGGGTGTTAACCCCTTAGATGCCGCGGTCAAACATGACTGCAGCATCTCAGGGGTTTTATTATATATTGGGGTCCCAATCGGCCCCCCTGTGAAGTCGTGCTCCTCAGATGTCACTGATGGCACTTGTGATTGGTCCTCAGCGGTCGCGTTGGGGCGTGATGATGTCATTACGCCGGTGCACTATGCGTGACCGCTGGGGCCCAATCACAGGCCCCAGCAGTGAAGCCTGGGGAGCAGGACCTCAGTCACCGGCTCCCGAGTTAATGCTGAGTCCAGGACAGGTGAGTATCAGTATTTTTTTTATTTTTAATCACTGCGGGGGGGTGCTGAGGGGGACAGGTAGCATGGTGGAATCCCTTGGATGCCGCGGTCATGTTTGACCGCGGCATCCAAGGGGTTAAAACCCCCGATTGAAGCTGTGCGATTCGATACATCGAAGCTTGAGGAAATCCGGAATTGATGTGAATTGAAGATTTCCTGAAATTCGGATCGAAATGCCACTTCGTCAGCTTCGATTCGCTCATCTCTAGATATAACCTATTTGGCAGACGTTTTAAGCTGATGGTAAATAAAAAAATAACCATATGTTAATTGGTTAATTAATTTATTCTGTACTGTACCATATAACACTTGCTTCTTTCCTCATGGTTTTCTCTGTATGAACATAATTCAGGATATGAGCTTAAAAGGTTTTTTTTTTTTTTTTTTTGTACTTGAGGTTACTGTAAACTTCATGTGCTATGATCAAACAATTAATAAAACGATATTTTATGATTTTAAGAATATATGTAGTTGCAATAAAGAATTTAAGCAAGTAAATTAACAATGGTGTTAGTGTAGTGTTGCAATATTATTTAAACACTTTTATATTTTATCAATAAATGTACTAAAATAGAGAAGCTCCGATACAAAGATTAAGTGTATGGATGAAAACATAGTACTCAATTAGAGCTCTTCCAACATGAGATTAAATTGGTAGGTATGTACATGTCAAGTTTTGTAACGAATAATGAGGATCATCAAACTCATATTACTCTCTCTTTTTATGGATATTTTCTGCCAAAATCAGATGGTGGCAAATTATTATTTTTTCTGTGCAGAAGGTGAGAATATTACTGTCTTGCATTAAAAATAGAATCACCTCAGGTTTCAATAATTCAGCCAAATTATGAGCTGTCATCTAATGATCTTGCTAATACATGATAGATTGTAATCAATCTAGACAAGATACTTTGTCCAGGTAAATTGCATTAAATAACCCTCTTGTTCCTGAATAGTCCTATTTTTTACATTAAGCATCACACAACTATACACTATGAGTGGGTATGTAACATTAACCATCTATTTCAGGCATATGATATTTAAATAGCATATTAAAAAAGAATGTGAATATTTTTTCACACAAATGTGAAAAAATATACAAAATCTTATCTTCATAAAAGAATAGTGCCGTAATATATCTTAAGATTCTGTCTAACATACTCTCGCAATACTTTTATGCACTAGAATTGACGACATAACTCTTACTATCTCTGGTAACATTTGCTTTGTTTGTATAATATGTACCCCTTGTTTTGTTTTTCTTTCTTTGCTATATGTGAACAATTTAGCAATATCTAAGGTGACCTATGATCCATATATTTTTCATTTACTTACATGATTTTAGGGTAAGGATTTCTACCTTTAGGCTAAGACCTCACGTTGCGAAATGCTGGTAAATAACACTGCTGAAAAAACCACAGCGAAAACACATCCCTTTTTTTTTCCGCAGCGTTTTTCACTGCATTTTTGTTGAGTTTTTCTCAGCAGTTACTCTTCCGTTATTAAGCCTATAAGTACCACTGTTGTACAAATTTCCCAAATCTCTTTCCATTCTCACCCCTTGACTTGGTTATTTACTAATGTATCAGATAATTTTTTTTCTCCCAATTTTGGACTTCGGGTATAAAATTTCACAATGTACTGGGCAGGTTGTGTTGTTGCACAGGTTCATTGCATGTTTGCGCAGACGCCTTTGCCACTGGCCTGGATCATCTGCACATGCATATGGCATGTGATTAAAAAGAGCATGCGTGTGATGCAACCGGCACCATCTTGGTTTACCCAATATTCAGGTACACATACAGAATAGTGCATTCACCATCCGTGGGTGACTGCTGTACTCACTAACGATGTATCTCAGGTGAGTCTTTACCATTTAAATAACGAGCAACATCACACTCATGTGCAGGATGTTGGCATCTATGAACAACATACAAACCGGACCTAGACCAAAAGGGCATTACACTTGATGAGTAGCTTTGTTTCACTTATAACTATACCAATGATTTGGGCGGTATATGTATGGCATGAATTAACATCTTGGTGGTGTTATGACTCGTTATTAACCCTTGAATGGGTTGATCATTTCATTTATTATATCTAGATCAGCCCAGAAATAAGGGATAATGTATGAGCTATCTGTATAACTGTGGTGTATGGTATTATGGTTTATCCTCTACTTGACATGTTATACAGTCATATGAAAAAGTTTGGGCACCCCTATTAATCTTAATCATTTTTAGTTCTAAATATTTGGGTGTTTGCAACAGCCATTTCAATTTGATATATCTAATAACTGATGGACACAGTAATATTTCAGGATTGAAATGAGGTTTATTGTACTAACAGAAAATGTGCAATATGCATTAAACCAAAATTTGACTAGTGCAAAAATTTGGGTACCCTTATCATTTTATTAATTTGAATACTCCTAACTACTTTTTACTGACATACTGAAGCACAAAATTGGTTTTGTAACCTCACTGAGCTTTGAACTTCATAGCCAGGTGTATCCAATCATGAGAAAAGGTATTTAAGGTGGCCAATTGCAAGTTGTTCTCCTATTTGAATCTCCTCTGAAGAGTGGCATCATGGGCTCCTCAAAACAACTCTCAAATGATCTGAAAACAAAGATTGTTCAACATAGTTGTTCAGGGGAAGGATACAAAAAGTTGTCTCAGAGATTTAACCTGTCAGTTTCCACTGTGAGGAACATAGTAAGGAAATGGAAGACCACAGGGGCAGTTCTTGTTAAGCCCAGAAGTGGCAGGCCAAGAAAAATATCAGAAAGGCAGAGAAGAAGAATGGTGAGAACAGTCAAGGACAATCCACAGACCACCTCCAAAGAGCTGCAGCATCATCTTGCTGCAGATGGTGTCACTGTGCATCGGTCAACAATACAGCACACTTTGCACAAGGAGAAGCTGTATGGGAGAGTGATGCGAAAGAAGCTGTTTCTGAAAGCACGCCACAAACAGAGTCGCCTGAGGTATGCAAAAGCACATTTGGACAAGCCAGCTTCATTTTGGAAGAAGGTCCTGTGGACTGATGAAACAAAGATTGAGTTGTTTGGTCATACAAAAAGGCGTTATGCATGGCGTCAAAAAAACACAGCATTCCAAGAAAAACACTTGCTACCCACTGTAAAATTTGGTGGAGGTTCCATCATGCTTTGGGGCTGTGTGGCCAATGCCGGCACCGGGAATCTTGTTAAAGTTGAGGGTCGCATGGATTCAACTCAGTATCAGCAGATTCTTGAGAATAATGTACAAGAATCAGTGACGAATTTGAAGTTACGCCGGGGATGGATATTTCAGCAAGACAATGATCCAAAACACAGCTCCAAATCTACTCAGGCATTCATGCAGAGGAACAATTACAATGTTCTGGAATGGCCATCCCAGTCCCCAGACCTGAATATCATTGAACATCTGTGGGATAATTTGAAGCGGGCTGTCCATGCTCGGCGACCATCAAACTTAACTGAACTGAAATTGTTTTGTAAAGAGGAATGGTCAAAAATACCTTCATCCAGGATCCAGGAACTGATTAAAACCTACAGGAAGCGACTAGAGGCTGTTATTTTTGCAAAAGGAGGATCTACTAAATATTAATGTCACTTTTCTGTTGAGGTGCCCATACTTTTGCACCTGTCAAATTTTGGTTTAATGCATATTGCACATTTTCTGTTAGTACAATAAACCTCATTTCAATCCTGAAATATTACTGTGTCCATCAGTTATTAGATATATCAAATTGAAATGGCTGTTGCAAACACCCAAATATTTAGAACTAAAAATGATTAAGATTAATAGGGGTGCCCAAACTTTTTCATATGACTATGTGTTGGCTATGAATACACAGGGAGATATATAACTTAGGACAATGGTATACATATAGATATAATCTCTGTGCAAAATTGTCTCATATCTTTATGTATATTGAGACACCATTGGTTATCTTTAAGCTACTCATTCCTTGTTTTCATCTAAGTGACCTTTACACCTCACTTATCGGGGACATATCTCCTCTGTATTTCAACTAGCCATTTATGTTGTGATGTTGTTTGTCTATATAATCTTGTACTGGATTTGTGTCTCCTGATAAACTCTCTGAGAGGAAAATGCCTCGAGTTTTATTAATCTTTCCAGTAATTTTATTGATTGTTGTTTACTTTTTCATTAGGTGGTGGATTATGTTGTATTTTGGTTATCACCTATAATTTTAGAAGTATGTATAGCAAAGGTAATGTTTGAGTATTGTTACTTGCTGATGTTTGATAGATAGGTATCTGTTTATATATATTTTGTTATATGTGCATCAAACTATTTAGGTACTTTTTGTTTTGTATAATTAATATTTTTATATTGTATCAAGACTAAGACGAAAAGTTGTGAAGAGCAGCATTTTGGGCTGTAGTGGAAATGTAGCGGATACAAACATTGCACTTTACAGTCGCATCAAAATGAATGAAATTTCATTTAATTTCATCCACAAATTAGGTGAAAAAAGCTGTGGAAAATGCAGTGTTTTCAAAAACACACACATTTTTGAAAAATGCAGGATTTTAATCTGACCTTAGGAAATGCTGTATTTATTTCTCCATATACTTTTACGAGGGTAGACAAAACTCAAAAAAGTGTGAAAAACAGCTTTTCTTTCTAATCCATTTAGGCACCATTTTTTCCTCAGCCTTTTATAGCTGCACTTTATTACATGTATCCTTAGGCTAAAGAGGTCTAATAATACTTATGCCCTATCCTTTGGATAAGTCGTCAATCAATCAATCATTATTGGGGAATTGATACTGGTTTATCATCACAGTTCAGCTAATTGAAGAGACCACAGCATTCAGATGATCTCATATAACCTGTGAAATAGAAGCGGCACTCATGGAGCACAGGCCCCTGCTGCTTTTTTTTTTTTTTTTTTTTAGGACGTTACCTGCTGGATTACATCAGCAGATAATTGCCCCTATTTACTTACTGATACCCTCTCCTGCCCATGGCTACCTCTGCTCCCTATTCAGTCCTCCAGGGAGTCCGTGCATCCTACATCACATCACTGAACACTGTAAAGACATCGCTGACTCTATGCACAGCGGCACACAGGACTTTCTGAAGGCTGAAGGAAAAGGTGGGCTCCTGCTGTGGGCAGGAACGGAGATTGGTAAGCAGGGTTGTCTTGCGACGTTCACCCGGCGGTTTTGTTCGGACCAAACACATCCAAAATTAACTAGCTTAACATTTTAGTACCAGTGCTGGTTTATGAAAGTTACAAAATGCAAATTGATGTTTGGACAGAATGTATGCTATAGGCAATGATGCTTGAAAGTTCCCACATAAGTGGACTAAGCAAAATTCTAGAGGTGATTATGTTAAGTAGTATAATCAAATGAGCCACTGTCAGGTAGCATAGGTCAAGATGCAGTACGATGGAGTAATCAGAAACATAGTCAGACAAGTCAAGGTGAGAGCAGTTCAGTTCAATACATCATAGGCTGCATCAAATTACACTCACAGGCCAAAACAGGAAAAAAAAAAACAATACAAAGCAACAAGTAAGAAGCACCTTTAAGGATAAGATGTCCTTAAATTTGACTGGCATTCTTACCTTCTTAACTGCAAGGGTGGCTATATATGTTAGACTCTTATTCTCATTTTATCCAGTGATAGGTTATAAAAATCTAAATCTCCCAACTAAAATCTACCATGCATGACTGACTTAAGACTTAAGCCAGGAAAAAAAACTAGTTGCTGGGTACTATACAAGTAACAACAGCAACAAATAAAATGATATTTCATCATTTCAGGACTGGGCCATTTTGCCTGGTTCAGGAACAGACACACTTTCAGGTTTTTGTAATACACGTGGTTTTAAGGGTTATAACATTTTAGAGTTAGTTTTATATTTACTGCCTATTGGCAAGTCAGGTTGAAGCCAGCAAACAAAAGTATACAAAGTGAAGATCCCCTGTCTGGACTGGGACTGGGAGGGAGCCTGTGGGAGTGGGGAGTAGTTGCTGCCTATACTCCCTGAGAGAGCAGCCTGGAGAGTCAGTGGACTGTAATTTTTCTCTGTGTATGCTCCTAATGGACTTTATTGGTTCTGGACAGTGCTTTTCTATGGATTGTGTTCTGTCCCAGTGGGACATGGTACCTTATGTGTCCTCTTTTGCATAATTAAATCATTGGGCTGCCCCATCCTCGCTCACAATATATTTTTTTTCATTTTTCCATGTTTTTTTCTTTAGTTTAATATCTGAGAGAATGTAAACAAAGGAGGAGAGGAAATATGTCTGTATAAAGATGTATAAAATCAATGGGTTCGGAAGCTGTTAAAAATGTATTCAATGGGAAAGGGAATTGGGGGTCTCGTTCACGCCAGACGCATGGTCCTCAGCTTTCCAGGCGTGTCACAAGTTCTCCATATCCTGCAAAGCACAGGAGATGAACTACAAGATCCTCTCTAGATGGTACAGAGTCCCCTCTGTTCTTCGAGATTTACCCCTCCACTTCGGACCAATTCTGGAGGTATAATATTGACTGGGGCATGATGGCACACATCTGGTGGGGATGTACACTCCTACTCCCCTTTTGGTCGGGTGTCTGTCGTATTATTCAGATGGTCACTGACATTACCTTGCAGGATGACCCTGCACCTTTGCTCCTCTCTATCTTCCGATGTAAGTTCCAGAAGCATACCCGCAGGCTTTTAGGTTTCCTCCTAGTAGTGGTGAGATCTGTTATCCCTAGGCTGTGGAAGTCTACAACTCCCCCTTCTTTATTGTCTTGGCTTCAGGAGATCCTAAGCATACGCAGTATGGAAAATCTGCTTGCAGAGCTGAAATATGACGACAGCGCCCACCAGAGAACGTGGCTCCTATGGAACCATTTCTACTACTCTGCTAAATTTCAGTCTACCTTGTCTTCTGTGTCCTGATTTCTCCTTTTTCCCCCTTTCTTTTCTACTATTTTTTCTTCCCTCCCTACATGACGTTAGGTTTGTTTACTGTGGTATTTGTGTTTTAAACTGGTTCTGCTGCGACAGAGCTTTTGTTTCCCTCCTCCCCCTACACTCCCTTAGTGTTCCTTGTATGCCATTTCTTGTTTTCACTCCTTCCCTGTCACCCCCACGATCCTTCCTTCTTCCTTGTATGCCCTTTCTTGTTGATTACTTGTTTAACTTGTTATTTGTATTGTAACAAAAATTTCAATAAAAATTCTTAATGTTAAAAAAAAAAATGTATTCAAGTGTGTTGATTTGCTGCCATACTGTATTGTGCTCCTTTTCTATATTAAGGATGTACTCTCCCTAATGTGACATCTAATGAAACATTACATTTTTCAGTTTTTTTGGTTGGATTACAAAAACTCTGTTCATTTCTATATTAAATTAGTAGCATATAAAGGTACAATATTGACCTATAGACTTTTACTTGAAACTTAGGGAGCTATAACACAAATGTACAGATGTGTGACTTATGGCATGTATACCAAAATCAAGGGATAGGAAAGGCATTTAAAAAGTCTATACAAGCAAATTATAAAGCCCCATAAATCTCTATTGGTCAACTTTTATCTAGAAAAAGCAAGCATTAAACATTGTGACTAAAATGAGTTTTGTTGGATAACAATTCTTTTTTATACATCCATAACACCTTATTCACACATCCACATATCACATACATGTGGAGTCCGTATTTTTCGTACGTACCATATGTACCCATTCATTTCAATGTTTTTATTCAGCTGTCCTTGTATATCTGCTAATAAAATAGGAAGCATGACTTTTTTCTTTCACTGATGCATTACAGAAGGGGTAATGTCTCTCATTATGGAAAGACTGGTACAGGGACTTATTAGACCATGTATGCCCTGCAAAGAATTCGAGGAAGGAATACAAATAAACCTCATTGTTGAAAAAGTCGAATTTTCTCCTAGCGCTACCTATTGGAAGTGTGAGAAGGTGACTGGTAAGATTCTGGAAGGTCGCTATATCTCTCCCAGATTCCTTAATTATGTGTGGTAGGTCAGGTAAAAACCTGAGAGGGCTGGCTTTCGTTAACCTCTAGGGAGGAGCCTTCAACCACAGGTGGAAGTTGGGCCTCATTAAAGGCCTATAAAAGGTTGGCTAGCTCTCACTACTGAGCAGTTCCTGGGGGAGGAAGGAGGAGCTGGGTTCTGTCCTCACATTGTAAAGGCTGGTGAGACTCTGGAGTGAATTCCTGCCATTGCTTTACGCTGTTTATTGATCGTGTGACTGAAGTAAGCCACACGTACAGATAGGACAGTTTTCTGTTTAGTTAGTTGCTCAGACGAGCAGGATTTCTGTTATTTTTTTGCCTGAAAGTTAAGGCTATTTTGTTTTGCTGTTTTCTGAGAAAAATAAATGCACATGGTAATACCTATTGGACTTGAACTTTTGTGTTTGTCTCTGACTGTCTGGGTCCGCTGCGGCTACCACTGAGCTTATTCCCCCAGAGAAGGCATTGAAAAGGACAAAAAAATACACCGGAGGCGCTTCCTCGTGAAGTTAGCAATGATAGGACAATCCTCGCAAAGAACAATTAAGCTGCTTACCTGATTCATCCAGAAATCATGTGTAATAGTAAACCATCTGATATATTTCTCCCAAGTATAGAAACAGATGTCTCCCAGGCAGGTTCGGACTACCCCCGGGGAACCGGTGAATCCCCCGGTGGGCACCGTGCCTTTAGTGGGTCCTATAGGACCCAGACTGTGGAGCATATTATACTGTGTGGGGGCCACTGTGCAGCATATTATACTGTGTGGGGGGCCAACGTAGAGCATATTATACTGTGTGGGGGTTACAGTGAAGCATATTACACTGTGTGGGGCCCCTTCATTATTTACTTCACACGCCATCTATTTTATAGGAGACGTGATATTATTATAGGCTGTAATTACATTGCATAGTCACAATAAAACAATGTAAATAGCGAAGGGGTTCACGGCGCTCGCAAAAGCATCATGGTCCCTTCAAACAGTTGATCAGCAGCGGCCCTGGATGTTAGAACCCCACTGATCTCTTAGATCTCTTAGACTGTTAAGATCCTGCAGATCAGATGTTTACCTAAACATGCAGCTCACAGTATTGTTTCCATGCTGGGCACTGCTCACTCACCATATTCTTGATAACCGCAGTTGTGGGTACTATAGTTGTATGGGTCATGTTAATGTTAACAATTCCAGGAGTCACGCTGCTCGCTTGCCATACATAGTGTAAACGTGGGTTTAGGTAGAGCAGTGGTGCACATCTTATTGCAGGTGAGCAGCATGACATTGTTATTACCTGTAGCTACGCTGTGTCAATACAGCTGATCTGCATTGGTACTGGCAGTGGGCCCCTAGAAACAATTCCACTGATGGGCCCTAGACATCCCAGTCCGACTCTGCTCCCAGGGATAGAAAACTGTTAAATCAAAATAATAATAGATCCCGATTATATTGAAAGAAAAGACCAGGCAGGAATCCTGTAGGTTTAAAATAACCACAAACACATTGTTATTTATTTATTATTAGTATTATTATTATTATTTTTTTTTTTTTTTTTTTTTTTAATCTTATTTATTTTTGTTTTATATATATATATATATATAAGTGCCTTGTGAAAGTATTCGGCCCCCTTGAACTTTTCAACCTTTTGCCACATTTCAGGCTTCAAACATAAGGATATAAAATTTTTATTTTTTGGTGAAGAACCAACAACAAGTGGGACACAATTGTGAAGTGGAACAAAATTTATTGGTTATTTTAAACTTTTGTAAAAAATAAAAAACTGAAAAGTGGGGCGTGCAATATTATTCGGCCTCTTTACTTTCAGTGCAGCAAACTCACTCCAGAAGTTCAGTGAGGATCTCTGAATGATTCAATGTTGTCCTAAATGACTGATGATGATAAATATAATCCACCTGTGTGTAATCAAGTCTCCGTATAAATGCACCTGCTCTGTGATAGTCTCAGGGTTCTGTTTAAAGCGCAGAGAGCATCATGAAGACCAAGGATACAAAAAGATTTCCCAAACTTTAAACATCCCAAGGAGCACTGTGAAAGCGATCATATTGAAATGGAAGGAGTATCAGACCACTGCAAATCTACCAAGACCCGGCTGTCCCTCTAAACTTTCATCTCAAACAATGAGAAGACTGATCAGAGATGCAGCCAAGAGGCCCATGATCACTCTGGACGAACTGCAGAGATCTACAGCTGAGGTGGGAGAGTCTGTCCATAGGACAACAATCAGTTGTACACTGCACAAATCTGGCCTTTATGGAAGAGTGGCAAGAAGAAAGCCATTTCTCTAAGATATCCATAAAAAGTCTTGTTTAAAGTTTGCCACAAGCCACCTGGGAGACACACCAAACATGTGGAAGAAGGTGCTCTGGTCAGATGAAACCAAAATCGAACTTTTTGGCCACAATGCAAAACTATATGTTTGGCGTAAAAGCAACAGAGCTCATCACCCTGAACACATCATCCCCACTGTCAAACATGGTGGTGGCAGCATCATGTTTTGGGCCTGCTTTTCTTCAGCAAGGACAGGGAAGATAGTTAAAATTGATGGGAAGATGGATGGAGCCAAATACAGGACCATTCTGGAAGAAAACCTGTTGGAGTCTGCTAAAGACCTGAGACTGGGACGGAGATTTATCTTCCAACAAGACAATGATCCCAAACATAAAGCAAAATCTACAATGGAATGCTTCACAAATAAACGTATCCAGGTGTTAGAATGGCCAAGTCAAATTCCAGACCTGAATCCAATCGAGAATCTGTGGAAAGAGCTGAAAACTGCTGTTCACAAACGCTTTCCATCTAACCTCACTGAGCTCGAGCTGTTTTCCAAGGAAGAATAGGCAAGAATTTCAGTGTCTCGATGTGCAAAACTGATAGAGACATACCCCAAGTGACGTGCAGCTGTAATCGCAACAAAAGTTGGTGCTACAAAGTATTAACTTAAGGGGGCCGAATAATTTGGCACGCCCCACTTTTCATTTTTTTTATTTTTTACAAAAGTTTAAAATATCCAATAAATTTCGTTCCACTTCATGATTGTGTCCCACTTGTTGATTCTTCACCAAAAAATTTAAATTTTATATCCTTATGTTTGAAGCCTGAAATGTGGTAAAAGGTTGAAAAGTTCAAGGGGGCCAAATACTTTCGCAAGGCACTGTATATATATATAGTGGGGGAAAAAAGTTTTTAGTCAGCCACCAATTGTGCAAGTTCTCCCACTTAAAAAGATGAGAGGCCTGTAATTGACATCATAGGTAGACCTCAACTATGAGAGACAAAATGAGAAAACATATCTAGAAAATCACATTGTCTGATTTTTTAAGAATTTATTTGCAAATTATGGTGGAAAATAAGTATTTGGTCATCTACAAACAAGCAAGATTTCTGGCTCTCACAGACCTGTAACTTCTTCTTTAAGATGTTCCTCTGTCCTCCACTCATTACCTGTAGTAATGGCACCTATTTGAATTTGTTATCAGTATAAAAGACACCTGTCCACAACCTCAAACTCCACTATGGTGAAGACCAAAGAGCTGTGGAAGAACATGAGAAACAAAATTGTAGACCTGCACCAGGCTGGAAAGACTGAATCTGCAATAGGCAAGCAGCTTGGTGTGATGAAATCAACTCTTACGGACTAACGTAACAAAGGCTACCGTCAATAACACACTACGCCGCCAGATCCTGCAGTGCCAGACGTGTCCCTCTGCTTAAGCCAGTACATATCCGGACCCGTCTGAAGTTTGCTAGAGAGCATTTGGATGTTCCAGAAGAGTATTGGGAGAATGTCATATGGTCAGATGAAACCAAAGTAGAATTGTTTGGTAGAAACACAACTCGTCGTGTTTGGAGGAGAGTGAATGCTGAGTTGCATCCAAAGAACACCATACCTACTGTGAAGCATGGGGGTGTCAACATCATGCTTTGGGGCTGTTTCTCTGCAAATGGACCAGGATGACTGATCTGTATCCAAGAAAGAATGAATGGGGCCATGTATTGTGAGATTTTGAGTGCAAACCTCCTTCCATCAGCAAGGGCATTGAAGATGAAACGTGGCAGGGTCTTTCAGCACGACAATGATCCCAAACACACCATCAGGGCAACGAAGGAGTGGCTTCGTAAGAAGCATTTCAAGGTCCTGGAGTGGCCTAACCAGTCTCCAGATCTCAACCCCATAGAAAACCTTTGGAGGGAGTTGAAAGTCCGTGTTGCCCAGCGACAGCCCCAAAACATCACTGCTCTAGAGGAGATCTGCATGGAGGAATGGGCCAACATACCAGCAACAGTGTGTGCCAACCTTGTGAAGACTTACAGAAAATGTTTGACCTCTGTCATTGCCAACAAAGGATATATAAAAAAGTATTGAGATGAACTTTTGTTATTGACCAAATACTTATTTTCCACCATAATTTGCAAATAAATTCTTTTCTCATTTTGTCTCTCATAGTTGAGGTCTATCTATGATGTCAATTACAGGCCTCTCTCATCTTTTTAAGTAGGAGAACTTGCACAATTGGTGGCTGACTAAATACTTTTTTTCCCCCACTGTATTTGTTTTGTAAATCAATTCAAGTCAAAAATATTTTTAAAATCATAAGGAATGGTAAATTTATAGGGCAACAAGGAGTAAAATTATATATATAATAAATAAGAGTGTAATATGACAAAAATTAGGGGAAAATCATATATTTGCAATTAACAAGCCAGCAATAAAAATGGGCAAACTGTTCATATGTCAGCAATTTTTAAGCCGACAATAAGATTTAATGAGAAATGTAATGCAGGCAAGTAATACAATGATATGGCCAACATTGTAACGCGTTGTATATGCTTTTGTATTTATACATGATGTTTATAATATTTTTATTGTTTGGTTGGATATAGGCTTTTTAAGCCTATTTTTACTTGGAGTTTGAAATTAAACTTAGAGAGAGCTAAGAAACTGGCGTATATATCCAGTTTTTTACTCTAACAACGTGTTTGGGGTTAGTTTTAGAGATGAGCAAAGTATTAAAAAATTCGATTCGGCAACTTTGCCAAATTTTCCAATACGATTCTATTCAATCCGAATTAAATCACAGCAAATTGCATTAAAAAAACAGCTATTTATTGGCTGCAGAGAGCCGGGGTGGGCGGCAAAATGGCGGAACCCCTTGGATGCTGCGGTCATATTTGACTGTGGCATCCAAGGTGTTAAAACCCTCGATCGGTTATGGAACAGGATGTAGCTGTCAGTTACAGCTAACACCCTGCTCGATAACCAATCGGAGGTTTTAACACCTTAGATGCAGCAGTTAAACATGCTTTGGGCATTCGTGAAGGGGTTAAAGGGCTGTGACATCACAGGGCTGGCTGCTGATTGGCTGCATGCATGGCTGCATGCATAGTTATTTTAAACCTACAGGATACCTGTCTGTTTTTTTATTTTAACCTATTGAAATGTATGTCCCTATAGCCAGCCAGTACCCTACTCTGTGCTAATGAGAAGCAAAAGCCTCAAAACAGCAGTCTGCGCAAGGGAACCTCTTCCTTCTAGAGGAGTCTTTCAGGTTTGGCTATTATACACAGATGATGCCCTTAGGCTTGTTTGAAAACCAGGTGTTAATCTATAAGGAGCTACATTCCAACAGGTGGCGCTATGAGCAAATTCCTCTTTTTCACCACTGACTTCTTATTTGTATTTCTTACTGATGCATTATGGATGCATCAATCCAATGACAGTCTATGGGTCAGTGATAAAAAAGGGAGACATTCATCTGACATCTGCTTTCATGGACCCAAAGACATACAAAATATAGAAAATTAAACAAAAAACAGTTGATCTGCCTTTAACAAATGTGAAAAGTGGATTAGCCACAGATAGCACACCACCCGCAAGTGAGCAGGCTGGGGTGTTGTCCATGAATAGCACAGACCTCACAGATCCGCAAATGTGAATGTGTGTATTAGGCCTTAATGTGCAAAGTTTAGCAGGAAAATAAAAACTATATATACATATATTTAAAGGATCTTAATCCCTTCCCGCCAAAGACATATTTAAATTTTCACTTTTGACTCTCCACTTTCCAAAAGCCTTAACTATTTATTTTTTGTTCAAAGAGCCATATGAGAACTTAATTTTTGTGGGGCAAGTTGTGGTTTGCAATGGTACTATTTAATATTCTGTATGATGTACTGGGAAGCTAGGAAAAAAAATCTGAATTGGGTGGAATTCGAGAAAAACTACGTTTGTGCAATTTTCTTAGGGGCTTTGTTTTTACAAAGTTCACTGTGCAGTCAAAATGACATGTTATTTGTATACTATTCGTCAGCATGATTCAGATGATACCAAATTTATTTAGTTTTTTTATGTTTTAATACCTTAATAAATCCAAAACTTTGCAAAAATTTTTTTGGAGTCTTGGAGTCGCTTTATTTTAACACCTGTAACTTTTTTAGATATCCTTGTATTGCTGGTGCCAGATATACTTTTTAGTTATATCATTTTGGGGAATGTCTATTGTTTTAATCATTTTTTATTCAAATTTTTATGAGAAGCCAAATTAAAAAACGCCAGGTTAGCTTTTTTTATTTATTTATTTTTACCGCTACGCCATTTACCATATGGGAAAAAGTTTTTTATAAGTTTGTAGACCTGGTGTTTTTGGACACAGGGATACCTAATGTGTATATTTTTCACTTTATGTACTTTTATATGTATTCTAGGAAAATGGGGTGATATTCATTTTAATTTCATTTGTATTTTTTTTTTTATTTATTTATTTTTAATTGTCACTTTTAGGTGTCTTGAAACCTAGGGGTCAGATCACTAATACAATGCATTGCAATATATTGCCAAATTATGGCACTTGTATTACAGGCTGCATAGAGCAGCCTATAATAGAGGTGTATGAGACAAGCCTGGAATCATTCAATGGGCTCCTAGCTGTCATGGCAACGGATTTTGTTGTGCGGTTGGCGATCCACCCCAAAATGGCAGTGCCCATAATTGTCTGAACAGCTTTGTTAGAGGGGTTTAGCTTTTCCAAGTCTGTGATTTGCCTTGAGGTTGCCCTTTTCAGAGCGTTTTCCTTCCTCAGCAGATAATAGGTTCTAGAATGGTTATATAACTGCCATACATTCCACTCCATTTCAACATTTTTTAATAACTTTATCCCTTGGAAAGATCATTATATAAGGTTTGTTTAAATGTCATTGATATGCAGCCACTGCTTAGTCATGTAACAACCCTGATATGGCTACAGTAATCATATAAATATATATTTAACAAATTTCCACATAATGTACAGTACATTATTGAGAAATGGACTTATTTATTAACATCTGGACCATAGTATCATATTGTATATTGCAAACATTGTAAGTATGAAACATTTTCATTATATTTCCTGCTTTTCGCTTAAAGACTTTTGTTATGAAACACAACCAAACATTTCCCTTGCCTTTAAAAATGATAGCAGAACCCATGATGCTTTTAATAAAAGACATTGTAATATCAATTTTTATTGTAGCTGAGGGCAATATACAAATATTTTGTTGCGGGTACAAAAGGTGAATAATTAAATATAAATAAATAAATAAATAAAGATATTTTCGAAATAGTACTAATGAGTCTGTAGCAAAACAATGAAGAACAATTCCCACCCTAAAACTGGGCAACTTTCCAAGTTTTGTTATAAAACTGAAGACCTACATCAATTAGCAGAACAAAAAAGAACAGATGTTCAAGTCCACCGTGAAACTGACAGCAATGTCTCTACATTACAAGAGATGTGTTACACATTGCATGAAAAAAATGAAGCTCTTGTTGTGAATTCCAATCTCAGCATTTGGCAAATGATTTGCTTATGTCATTAACTTAGAATTAGTTAGGGAAGAGTGAGATGTTACAATGAAAACAATGTGTAAACATAGAAGCCCTCAACAAGTTCTTGAGATACATAGCTGATGTATTGGATATTAAGTAAGCAAATAAAAGTCAGTTTATACACTCTTCACTGATTTATACTGAACAGTTGAGTGAAAAGTAACATATATACAGTAAGCTATCATTTTTTAATTATTTATACCAATGTAATTCTTTTATACTATATAAGTATTGTTTTGTCATCATTTACAAAATGATCAAATAATATTCCATGTTTTACTCCCTTCATTTCATTTACATGAAATATTTAGTGTTTCGCATCTGGGGAATAAACTTAAAATTTTCCTTTCTGATATTTAAAACCTTTTATATATAGTATGCAGTCATAGCACATCACAGACAGAACCTGGCATCCATTTCTTTCTTCTAAAACAAGATGTTTGTAAGTTTTGTTTATGGAGACGATCAGATAATTGTCATTGAATAGTAATGTTTAAAAAGGGGAACAGAGGATTAGAAAAATTTGGCTGCTTTCTTCAAAAATAGTTTTATACCTGTCCACAGGTTATGTTTAGTATTGCAGTTTATCCCCATTCACTTCAGTGGAGCTGAATGGTGGCAATAAACGAATCCATCAACATGTGTAGTGGTGTTTATAGAAAGCAATGCATCCACACTTTTCAATTGTATACTATTTCTTTAATTTGTGGTGACAATGTGATTGTTTATATTAAATGGGTTGTCCAGTTTCAGCAAAGGAATACTGTACCCAATGAAGTCTATAGGGCCCTATACAACTTCTTTGTTTTCTACTAAACCACATCACATGTCACAATACAATATCAAGCATTTGCAATGACAAAGAAAACTCAGTCCCCAACTATCCCATATGAAATAACGTAGGTCATATAAAGAGAAAAATAAAAACTGGGCCAAGTAGTCTTCATGCCAGGTAGGGAGTCCCATGACAACAGTTCTAAGCAGAGCCACAGCAGCTGTTACAAGGCCCGCAAAAGGGAAGCCCACACCTGAGATGATATAGAGGAATGGAGCATGCACAGCAGTATTTACAGTGAGTGCAGTATATCCACCACAGTCTTTTTCCTGCTGTACTGCCAACTTCCTCCAACTATTGGGTCAGAGAGAAAAGGAAGTGGGAGGGCTCACAGCTGCTGTACATACTATTATGGCAGAGGGTAGAGGTGGAAAGCAGAGAAAGACAGGGGGAAGAGGACAAGCAATGCTTCTTTTACTGCTTTGTAGCAGAATGTGGTGAGCACCAATTAGTGGAGCAGCAGTCAGCAGGGACACATGACCGCAATCAGCACCAGGGGTATAACTTAAGGGTGTTTATAGGGTGCAGTTGCACCCAGACCCTGAAGCACTGGCATAACATAAAAAGTTCACAGTGGTCTCATCCGCTACTAGGTCCATAAGCCTGGGGATTCATAGGTTACTCTTACCACATGAAGGCTGATTAAACGTTTTTGATCACCTTTCTGAATCCCTTTGATGACTGGAAGTTGTGCATTTATTACCCCTGTCCTCTGGTGAAATGGAGTGAGAAGATGACACTTAGCCTTCTACTGTCAAAAAAGATAAAATTTACATTTTCATGCCAAATTGAGCAACTGCAGTTGCTGTGGGGTTGTCCAATTTGAACTTTTGCACCATGTCCTTTAAAGGGTTTATCCACGATATACAGTTTTTGGCAAGAAGAAAAAAAAAAACATACCTGCAAAGGTTGAAATAATGATATCCAGCAGAAGGTTTGGGTATAGTCAGAAAATTTTCAGACTAAAAATGACACTTGCCAAAGGTGCCCCTGTCTCCCCTTATCTTTTCTCCACCTAGATTCCTTTATCAGTCATGTCATGTCAGGTTACCATCTTCCTTTTTTGATCACTCACATCTATTCAAAACCTCTGTGTATAGACAGTGAGGTCTGGAAGGAATGTGTATGCATTTGTGTGAGTTTCTTCTGGGTACTCTAATTTCCTCCCACACACCAAAGACATACTGATAGGGAATTTAGATCGTGAGCACTACATAGGACACTGCAGAATTATATGAGAGAAATAAATAAAACATACTTTTCTTGTAGACCCAAAGATAGAGGAGGTTTTTCTGACTCTGAAACTTATCACTTTACCACATAGTTGTCTGGAATCATTCACTGCTGCCGTCACACTCAGTGAAAGCTGTGGGTCTTGGTGTAACAAATTTGTTCATCTGCTCCACTGTCTGCTATGCCTTGGATTGATCCATTTCATTTGGGTTTTGTGAAGACCCACCCAACTATAAGCTGCAAAGGTCCACCCAACTATATTGCTTTCTGCTCCTTGTCCTGACTTAATCGCATGTCCTTCCTATTCCCTCACCCTTTCCTGCATGTTAGGCAATCCTGAATTTTCCCCTGGATTGGTAGACCCAATTTTTAAGGCTTGGACTTTCTCTATTTTCTTCCATGCCAAACAGTTCAGGAATGGGAATAGTTGCCCCTCTATTGAGATCCTTAAAGCCACAGTGGAGCAAGTGGCCCTCGGCACATGAAGAACTTTGCCATTACAATACTACTTGTGCACTCTACCAATCCACTATTCTTCTGAATGGGAGGAGACCACTTTGTATCTGCAAGCTGATTAATTCATATTATTGTAATATTTTTTTTTCTGCTCTTGGCTATGGTGGTTCAGGGGCCTTCACCCTTTCCAGTGATTTTGTTTCTATAAAGATATTAACAAAAAAGTACAATATAATGAAGAAACAAAAACTCTGATTTTTAATGAATTGTAATGACTATGCATTGTTGGCTATATTATGTAAAAATGAGAGAAAAACTATTTCTGTAATTTTAGCAAAAACATTCCAAAACACCACTTAAGGCTAAGGTCCCACGTTGCGGAAAAGTAGCTTTTTTGTTGCAGTTTTTGAGCCAAAGCCAGGAGTGGATTGAGCAGAATGTAGAAGTATAAGACCTTCCTATATATTTCCCATTCCTTTTGTAGCCATTGTTGGCTTTGGCTCAAAAAACTGCAACAAAATCTAAGTCTGAGGCCCCACATTGTGGAAATGCAGCTTTTTTTTGTTGCAGATTTTGTTGCATTATTTTTTAGCCAAAGCCAAGAGTGGCTACAAAAGGAATGGGCGATATTAAAGAAGCCCTTATAATTTTCCCTTCTGATCAATCCCCTCCTGCAATAATCTGCAACAAAAAAAGCTGTGTTTCTGCAACGTGGAGCCTCAGCTTCAAAAGACATGTGCATCTTAACATGTCAAAACATATATGTACAAACTGCTTTAATATTTATACCAATGTTATCTTCATTTTTAAAGGGAGTCTATCACTGCCCCCAGTGATGTACTGTACATGCTGTTAGCAGAATAAAAATGATACCTTTCTTATGTTTCAATGCCCCAGGGATGCGTAGAAAAAGCACTTTTATTCTTTATTCAAATTAGGATCTTGGAGCACAGGGGCAGTTTTCTTCTATTTCTTCTAGTGGGAGGATCAACACACACTGCCCAGGGGGACAAGTTGAATGCAGGATGGGCGTGTTTAGTGATGATGCAGCAGTGCTCAGTAACAGAAGAAAACTCCCCCTGTGCTCCAAGATCCTCATTTGAATAAAGAATAAAAGTGCTTTTTCTACGCATCCCTGGGGCTTTGAAACATAAGAAAGGTATCATTTTTATTATGCTAACAGCAACTTCTGCACTATGGAAGCAGTTTAAAGTAGCTGGGGGCAGTGATAGACTCCCTTTAAACTCACATAACTTACTGTATACTCTGGAGGTATATTTAATTTCAGTTGATGATAAAATTTAGCCTACAAATACATATTATCTAGGTAAAATGTTCCAATTATCTTTAGCTATTTCTTTATAAAATTACAACCTTTCTTTTTTATTAAATACACTGTACATGTTATGCTTGGAATAATCTCCACCAATCATATGAGCAAAAAACTTAAATGAAAATGCATTCAAGGTTTTCTTTAGAGAAATATTGAAACAAATAGAAGGTCAAAACAACTATGATATCTCTGGAGACTAATTTACAAGGAAGTTCTCATTCAGAATTATCTAATAACCTCATAAAGAAATAATTAGAACACTTAATTGGGCAAATTAAGGGAATGCAATTAACAATAACAGAGGCAATTGCTTGAAATTTAGTAAGGGCTTCTTGTAAAGTAAAAAGGATTTATGTTGAATGATAAATGCTAGTCATGTGGATAAGTGAATCAAATTTGTTTGTCATATTAAGAAGGGCAAGTAGCAATTCAGATGGTACAGAGACTTCTTGGCTCTTACAAATTCTCACTATCAATTGCCAACAATAGGCATAATGCCAACAAAATCCCATTGCAAGCACAAAAGGATTAACAAATCATGTGGCAGAGTTCAGACTTCAAACACTGCTTAATCATGAGTTGATAACATGCTATAGTCTTTCTTTTGTAACTTGTGATTGTTCATATCTGTTTAATTTATAAACAGAAAAGATTAATATCATATACTATTGTAAGGAGACAGACATCATTGTAGTCAGAAAATACCATATTTATGTAAGAGTATTTATCACTTATAACATTCAATATATTATGATTTGCTAATAATATACCTAAACTAAGGAATAGAACAGGGATCAGCAACCTTCGGCACTCCAGCTGCTATGAAACTACAACTCCCAACATGCTCCATTCACTTCCATGGGAGTTCTAAGAACAGCAGAGCAAGTATGCATGCAGGGAGTTGTAGTTTTACAACAGCTGAAGTGCTGAAGGTTGCCTACCCCTGGAGAAGAATTTTGCTACATCTTTCAACTATTTGGTTGAAAAGTCATTAACCCCTTCCCGCCGGTGACAATTTTCGATTTTTGTTTTTGACTCCCCGTCTCCCAAACCCCATAACTTTATTATTTTTCCGTTCACAGAGCCACATGAGGGCTTAATGTTTGCAGGACAAATTGTTCTTCATAATGGTACCATTTATTATTCTGTACATTGTACTGGGAAGCTGGAAAAAAATTCTGAATGGTGGGGAATTGGAGAAAAAGTACAGTTGTGCGACTTTCTTGCGGGTTGTTCGACTTTCTTGCGATTTTCTTTCTTTCTTCGTTTTTACAGCGTCTATTCTGCAGCAAAAATTTTAATAGTTTTATTTACAGTTTAACCACTTAACAAAAATCTAAAACTTTGAAAAAAAAAATTATTTTTTTCTAAAAGTCGCCTTATTCTGACACCCAGAACTATTTTATATTTCTGTGTATGGGGATGCATAGGGCATCTTTTTTTGCGGGGCCAGGGGTACTTTTTAGTTATATTATTTTGGGGAATGTCTATTGCTTTGATCACTTTTTTCAAATTTTTATCACAGGCAAAACAGCGAAAAAATGGCACTTTTGATTTTTTTTTCCTGCTACTGCGTTCACCATACAGGAATAATATTTATATAAATTTGTAGACCATGCATTTTCAAATGCAGGGATACCTAATGTGTATGTGTTTCACAGTATTTAAGTATTTTTATATGTGTTCTGAGGAAAGGGGGGTGATTTTAATTCATATACAGTGGGGAAAAAAAAGTATTTAGTCAGCCACCAATCGTGCAAGTTCTCCCACTTAAAAAGATGAGAGGCCTGTAATTGTCATCATAGGTAGACCTCAACTATGAGAGACAAAATGAGAAAACAAATCCCGAAAATCACATTGTCTGATTTTTTAAGAATTTATTCGCAAATTATGGTGGAAAATAAGTATTTGGTCAATAACAAAAGTTCATCTCAATACTTTGTTATATATCCTTTGTTGGCAATAACAGAGGTCAAATGTTTTCTGTAAGTCTTCACAAGGTTGGCACACACTGTTGCTGGTATGTTGGCCCATTCCTCCATGCAGATCTCCTCTAGAGCAGTGATGTTTTGGGGCTGTCGCTGGGCAACATGGACTTTCAACTCCCTCCAAAGGTTTTCTATGGGGTTGAGATCTGGAGACTGGTTAGGCCACTCCAGGACCTTGAAATGCTTCTTACGAAGCTACTCCTTCGTTGCCCTGGTGGTGTGCTTGGGATCAATATCATGCTGAAAGACTCAGCCACGTTTCATCTTCAATGCCCTTGCTGATGGAAGGAGGTTTGCACTCAAAATCTCACGATACATGGCCCCATTCATTCTTTCATGTACACCTATCAGTCGCCCTGGTCCCTTTGCAGAGAAACAGCCCCAAAGCATGATGTTGCCACCCCCATGCTTTACAGTAGGTATGGTGTTCTTTGGATGTAACTTCTCGCATTCACTCTCCTCCAAACACGACGAGTTGTGTTTCTACCAAACAGTTCTACTTTGGTTTCATCTGACCATATGACATTCTCCCAATACTCTTCTGGAACATCCAAATGCTCTCTAGCAAACTTCAGACGGGCCCAGATATGTACTGGCTTAAGCAGGGGGACACATCTGGCACTGCAGGATCTGAGTCCCTGGCGGCGTAGTATGTTACTGACGGTAGCCTTTGTTACATTAGTCCCAGCTTTCTGCAGGTCATTTACTAGGATCCTCCCGTGTGGTTCTGGGATTTTTGCTCACCGTTATTGTGAGCATTTTGACCCCAAGGGGTGAGATCTTGCGTGGAGCCCCTGATTGAGGGAGATTATCAGTGGTCTTGTATGTCTTCCATTTTCTAATTATTGCACGCACCGTTGATTTCTTCACACCAAGCTGCTTGCCTATTGCAGATTCAGTCTTCCCAGCCTGGTGCAGGTCTACAATTTTGTTTCTGGTGTCCTTCCACAGCATTTTGGTCTTCACCATAGTGGAGTTTGGAGTGTGACTGTTTGAGGTTGTGGATAGGTGTCTTTTATACTGATAAAATATATTAGTACTATAATCTAGTAATATAGTAATATATTGGTACTGCTATATGCAGCCTGCAATAGAAAGTAATGAGAGACAGGCCTGGGAGCCTTCAAAATGCTCCCAGCTGTCAAGGTAACGGGATCCCTGGCAAAATGGCAATGCATATGCCCTGCAGGAAAAATGGCTCCTTGGTCAGCTTTGACCAAGGCACCGGGGTGGTTAATGCCCGCGATCAGTGCCATATTTAAATACCCAACATCCGCCGTAATAGTACGGATAAGGATTAATGGAGTTGACCACATTAAGTTTATTTTGCCTAATATACAGCACAATATGTTGTTTACTAACAATTATTTTTATTAAACATTGTCTCCCATCTCTTACTTTAGTCAGTCAGTGCCACCCCCTCTCCAAACAAAAACACCTCCTCGGATGGCATGGAACTCTTGTCTTAAAATAGCTGTTCGAAGAGGGTCATGTAACCAGACCTGTCCTTCAGCATCCTTACATTGTGCATGCACTAGTTTTGTAATTTCACATAAAAAGCCTCCGTGTTAATGGAGTGCCAGCACAGGGGAGTGGCTATGGGGAGTCCTTGTGCCCCAACCTATGCCAATCTCTACCTGTGCTAGTGGGATAAAAAGGTGGTCTTCTCAGAGACAATGGACATCTGGACACAACATATCCTTCCATGGATGAAATTCATAGATGATATGCAGTAGGTACGGAAAGTATTCAGACCCCTTTAAATTTGTCACTCTTTGTTTCATTGCAGCCATTTGCTAAAAGCAAAAAAGTTCATTTTATTTCTCATTAATGTACACTCAGCACCCCATCTTGACAGAAAAAAACAGAAATGTAGATATTTTTGCAAATTTATAAAAAAAGAAAAACTGAAATATCCCATGGTCATAAGTATTCAGATCCTTTGCTGTGACAGTCATATTTATCTCACATGCTGTCCATTTCCTTCTGATCCTCCTTGCGATGGTTCTACTCCTTCATTGGAGTCCATCTGTGTTTAATTAAACTGATTGGACTTGATTAGGAAAGGCACACACCTGTCTATATAAGACCTCACAGCTCACAGTGCATGTCAGAGCAAATGAGAATCATGAGGTCAAAGGAACTGCCCAAGGAGCTCAGAGACAGAATTGTGGCAAGGTACAGATCTGGCCAAGGTTACAAAAGAATTTCTGCATCACTCAAGGTTCCTAAGAGCACAGAGGCCTCCATAATCCTTAAATGGAAGAAGTTTGGGACGACCAGAACTCTTCCTAGACCTGGTCGTCCAGCCAGCCAAACTGAGCAATCGTGGGAGAAGAGCCTTGGTGAGAGAGGTAAAGAAGAACCCAAAGATCACTGTGACTGAGCTCCAGAGATGCAGTAGGGAGATGGGAGAAAGTTCCACAAAGTCAACTCTCACTGCAACCCTCCACCAGTCGGGCTTTATGGCAGAGTGGCCCGAAGGAAGTCTCTCCTCAGTGCAAGACATATGAAATCCCGCATAGTTTGCCAAAAAACACATGAAGGACTCCCAGACTATGAGAAATAAGATTTTCTGGTCTAATGAGACGAAGATTGAACTTTTTGGCGTTAATTCTAAGCGGTATGTGTGGAGAAAACCAGGCACTGCTCATCACCTGCCCAATACAATCCCAACAGTGAAATATGGTGGTGGCAACATGGTGTGTTCATCCTGAATTAGCTGGATGCTGTGGCCAAGTTGATACAGCTGATTCAGGATGAACACACCTCCTGGAAGCTGATTGGCTGCTAGATGTCAATATTGACCTACAACATATGCTCTTTAGATAAACAATAGTGTGAACATATGGTTGAAAGTGAGTGTGATTACATCCCTAATGAGAGTAACTGTGTTTATATAACTTGCTGCCAATTTTGAGTACCATGTGTGTAACCTTTGCAGGAAATGTGTATTTTTGGGTTTTTAAGGATGCTAAGATATCAATTAATATGTGCATATACCGGACACAGTATTATTCTTTTAAAATTATTGTGCATGATTGTTTTAAAGTGTTTTTTTTTTTGTTGTTTTTAACCTAATTATGCACGTCAGTACTTTCTACTATATAAGACTGCACTAAACAATGGCTATAAGTATACCAGTGAAGTCTGAGGAAGGAGAAGTAGGCTCCGAAACACGTTACTACCTGGTTTTTCTTTTTTGTTTTTTATTTTGTTAATTTTGTTGCATTTGTATACTCCAAATAAAAATTGATCCTTGAACAACCATATTCGGAGTTAATTCCATTTAATCTGGAGGAATCACGGCCACAGTGGTGCCTACGAGGGAGCGCAGGAAAATTGGGTCCAGCTTTGTGTTTTTTTATGAAGATTCACACACCCATATTATTTATCTTTCTCCTGGTCTCTCTATTTTGAAGCTCAGGACTGGGACACCATCACTGCAGCACCCCCACAAAGCCTCTATAATAAGACGCAAAAGTTGTTGTGTATCACACATCTCAAGGTAATTTTCCACCTATAAGGGGAGTTTGGGATTATTTCACTTGCACACTTAAGGTCCCGCACAAGGGAGCGCCCTGTTGTATTTTTTTCTTTTCAGTTAGATAAGACAATATGAATAAGGTGCTTGAAACCAAGGGTTGCATTATTAGATTATAGTAGGGGGTCTATATATTTCCAGCTCTATTATTTGTATATATCCCTGTTAAACCGTGTTTACTTATTTATAAAAATTATTTGCATTTTTAAGCAAATATTTGGTGGCTATTTACCATTTTAAATATATTGATTAATAAAAGTTACATTTCATTGTTCCCAATTAATTATATTTATTTCTGTTAGGAGATAGGGACCCATACCATTTGATACATAAAATTCTTTTTCATTTTTTTTGTATGCTTGCATGACCAGTAGTCTATTCACTTCTATGGGGCTGTGGTCACTGATGGAGATTACAGTCCTGGCAACCCCATAGAAGTGAATGGTGCATCGGTCATGCAAGTATGCTGGTGCTCCATTCACAAGAATATGTTTGGGGTACTTTTAGTCCCCTGTCCTTCTGATCACTGGGGGACCCAGCATTCGGGTCCCTTACGCTGTCTTGTGGATAGGGAATAAGTGTCCATAACAGCACAATCCCTCTACATTCCAGTTTACCCATCTTCTTTAACTACACCTTAATATGCGTTTTTTGGCTTGAATGAGTTGAATGCAGACATTAAACAATCCTTCATGCCAGGCCACTAAATAGCCAACAAAATTATGAATTGGTTCAGTCATTCCTAATTAGTTCCAATGTATTTTTAGCATTAGGACACAAATATAACAAATACTGTAGAGGAATGTTCTTACCAAAAAAGAGTTCAAGGACATTGAATTCTTATTCAGACTTGGCCATTTCAAAGAAGGCACAGAAAGGGATTAGCATGGCTAATGGTATACATAGGATTTTGCAAAGGGAAAGTTCACAGCCATGAGTTTGTAGATACACAATTGCTAATTCTACCAATCATAACATTAAAAGCTCTATCATGTGCACAAATCCCCATAGCTCCACAAAAAATAAAATAAAGTAGTGTTATAGTCAATGCATTTAGATGTGTGTCATGTGGCATCTACAGCCTCTTAGAACCCCAAATGATAATGAGAGAGCCAAAAATCTTCAACACATTACCAAGATTCAGGTATTACAACAGCATATTACACAAAATCAGGTGTCACATCAGTATATTATACAGAACCAGGCCTAAAGTGGGACTAATAAACTAGCCATGGTACTGCATACAAGTCGCTCCAGCTCACATATACAACCATAGGGGGCTCCAACTCTTTCCTAGCTCCCTAGTGACCTGCACATTTCCTAGTCCAAGATGGCTCCTGAACATTTCCTAGTTCAAGATGGCCCCATCATTCTTGGTCTCCAACATGACATCTAAACCTTGGTCCCCAGCATGGCTTTCCTCTCATTCCTAAAAGCAAACATGTCTCCCCCTCTCATTTCAGGTTTGTCCCCAGCATTGTATTCCTTTAACCCTTTCCCGTTCTGCGCCATACTTTTTGCGCTGAACGTATAGTTAATACTTAGTGCCATAATAGTAAAGAGCTTTCATACCACAGGCACTAGACCAGGAGTGGTCTTCTGGAGGGATTATAGTATATAGATAGATATACTGTATAGTACTGTGAAAAGTTTTAGAAAGGTGTGGACAAAGTAAGAATTTTTTCACAAATTAAAAGGGTTAATAGTCTATTTTTGTCAATATAAAAATTAAGCAAAAAAAAAAAAATCTAAATTAAATCAATATTTTTCTATCAAATTTCAACCACAGGATAGGTTATCAGTATGTGATGGAGAGTGCGTGCAGGTTTTCGTTTTCAAGTAATAAGAGAGCTGCAGCAGCTCCATCCACTGCATCAAGGTGGATAGATCATCAGTATGAAAAATTGATTTGGGTCCCCTCAACCCTTTTAACATTTCTATTTTTGAAAAAAATTCTTTTTTTTTCATTTTTTTTCCATACGTCATTTAAGCCCCTTTTGTGACGTAATTGATGATAAATATGGTGCACCCTAGGTACCCTGGTCTGGTAGTGGTAGTAGCACAGGCTGTACTGAAGAGGTCACTGACATTGTACTTAATGACACCTGAAGTTAGTTCATGATTTTTTTTTTCATGTTTTAGATCTACCCAGTCTATGCTATTATTGTGAAGTGGAAGCATCTAGGAGTAACAACAGCTAGAGATAGTGACAAAATGGTAGACCATAGTAGGGATAAAGTAACAAGATGTTGAAGCCAGAGGCATAACTTAAAGCTCCTTTGCCCCAATGCAAAATCTGTTTTGGGCCCCAACCTACCTTGTGCCATTTAGAACAGTAACATATTTTATGTGCCTAAGGGATGTTTGGGGCCCCCTCAGGGTCCAGGACCAGGCAGCAACTGCTACTGTTGCAGCCCCTATAGCTGGTAAAAGCTCCTGCTGAATAATCATAGTCTATTTTCTGTTGCAGCCTTTACTACAGAGTTGGAAACTGCACTTGGAAGTGATATAGCACACAAACCTTGCATTAAGAGCTTCATCAAAGCTGGCTAAGAAGCTGCATAAAAGCCTGATATTACATTGTGCAATGATAAGCTTCAGCTGGAGTGTTATAAAGCACACCACTTCTGGTTGTGGAAACGTTCTCTGGAGTAATGAATCTTAATACTCTTTCAATTGTGGAGTGCAAACAGATCCAATATTCTGGATGATGGACCTTCTTTTTATGTGGACATTTGCCAGCTTTTAAGGACTGCCAATCTTGTACCAGTCTAAAGCTGAAAACACAATGGGACCAATTTATTAAGACTGGTTCTTTGTGTGCCAGTTTTAATCCATGTGTGTTGACATAAGATGTGCCAGAATTATTAAGAGGGTCATTGAAAGATTCATACTATTAGGCCCTATGCACAAAGCAGAGGGAAAAATGCCCATTTGACAGCTGCTTCTGTAATGGTTGTCTCATGGTCACTTTCAGAACACATTGATTTCAATGGGGCTATTCACATCTTCATTTTTTGACAGTCTGTCAATAGACTAAAGTCTAAAGTCTATGAGGGATCGATAAAACTGGAAGTCCTACTGATACAAAACGAACTTGAAAAAAATTGAATGTTGCATCCATTTTTCCCAACCAGTTTTTACAACATTCTTATGCATATAGCCTTAGGCTTCTCCTCTCTTCCAAACCCATTTTATATAAAATCAATTCAGTACAAAACATACTAAAGAAATGAGACCTCTCAAGACCATGACTTTGTTCACCTGTCCTTTCCATGCCTTCAAAGATGGTATAACCCTAGAACTCCAGTGATAAAGAATAACTAAGTTAATAAAAAATGTAATAGCATCTTAGATTGCTTAACCTTGGAATTATCCTTTTAAAAAAAGAACATTTCTTAAATACACAGAACCATGTGGTATAATAACCAACAAAATGTTTGCCAGCATATCACAAAATCTCAGTCCAGTAGCATTTTGGGCAGTTCCAGAGCAGGTGGTCTGAGTCTACATCTGGTATTAAATAGTTTCAACAATTTGAAGTATTTCTAATTTTACGCTTACTGTATAGAAAAACTTTGGAGATGAAGTTTATAATTTGTCATAAAGAGAGATGAATTAACCGATTTGTTACAAACTGAGTTTGACTCGAATATTCCAAATCGTCCAGTTTATAACTAGACCAAACTAATGTCAATTCATCTCAGACAAACTAAAATGGCCACCACCACATGTATTGTTCATGTAAAATACACATGTCTTTTGAGTCAGTGTGATGTTCCAGCACCGCCTGACAGCCTCTCAGACAGTGGCAGGTGAACACCTTACAGTGCTGATGTCATATGCATCGTATTAGGTGCTGTAAACTTGAACACGAGGCATTTCTGTAATGGTGAAGATAGATAAGGATCTGTAATTCATCTCACTGCATCATTCAGCGAACTCAGTTTTGAAAAGATTACAATTGCAAGCAATAGAGTTAGAGAATCTTAGACCTTATGCACACGACTGAGTGTGCATCCGAGGTGGGGCCGATTTTGCAGCGGAATGCACTTGGATGACACTTGGAGTGACATCCGAGTGCAATCTGTGATGCACTTACCTCTATGGGAGCTTCCAATCCGTTATGTTCCAATGACATGGAGCAGAATAGGACCTGCTCTATTTTCATCGGAATGGAACTGACCATCAGACACCCCTTCAGAGACACCACCAAATTTGTTAGCAGGGACAACTGCAGCATCAGCTATGTGATCCCTCTACTGTATATCTTACAGGAAACACACTCATGCAAGGAGGGACAGAAGAGGAGGATCAGTTTCCACTTCTTACTCAACATCATCACCCTGGGAATTATAGTGGAGAAACTGTAACTCTTATACTGGAAGAGGAGGAGGAGGAAGACTCTCCTTTGGATGCAGAGGGCATCCTTGATATCTCACAGGCACAGCCAGGGGAGGAGGCTGACCCTTTTTTCTTTCAAGATGATCATGATGATTATGGTGATGATGATGATAATGACGACCACACTGGCCAAGAAGACCAACCATGTCAGGCCCTTGGGTCTGTGCACATTCTGTGTACACTTTAAGAGGAAGACAGGGAGAAGAAAGGAACAAAGGAAAAAGCAGTGGCAAAAAAAAGAGAAAAATAATTATATGTATAAATAATACATAACTTTATTAATTCATTAAAATGCTACCAAAAGGATGATCATTTAAAATTGATAGCGGAAGCATTAGGAGTGACCAAATCAACATTTTGGTACATTCTGCTAAAAAAGGCCTGGATGTCCATGGAAGTCAACAGTGGTGGATGATGGGGTGCAGGGCGGCACTCGACTCCAAAAGTCTCAAAATTAATTTAGGTGCACGATCACTGGGGAACTGACCAACTCCCAAGTGGAAACCATGTTAAAAAGAAATGTGACAGCACTCCCTTTTTTTTCTGCAAAAGTGTTTATTTACAATTAGTTGTAAGGTGCAACGTTAACGTTTCAGGAACTTTTCCCTTCATCAGGCATTGGTCACAGAATCTTTTCCATGGTGAAGAAAAGCTCCTTCAAAACATCCACCTAAGTGAAGAACACTCTTCAGGAAGTAGGTGTATCAGTAATAGTATTTAAGTCTACCATAAAGCAAAGAATTCATGAGAGGAAATACAGAGAGTTCACCACAAGGTGCAAACTAATAATCAGCCTCAAAAATGGAAAGGCCAGATTAGATTTTGCCAAAAAACATTTTAAGAAACCTACCCAGTTCTGTTACAGCATTTCTTGGACAGATGAGTTCTGAAGTGTAGGTGGAAATACTTTCTGCTCAGATTCAACCAAATGCAGCAAAGTTGATTGGACGGCTCTTCACAGTACAGATGGACAATGACACAAAACATACTCCAAAAGCAACTCAGGAGTTTTTTAAGGCACAGAAATGGAATATTCAACAATTGTTAAGTCAATCACCAGATCTCAAACTGATTGAGCATGCCTTCCACTTGCTTAAGACAAAACGTAAGGCAGAAAGACCCGCAAAAAAGCAACAACTAAAGACAGCTTTGGTAAAGGCCTGGCAAAACATAATGAATCAATCACGTTTGGTGATGTCTATGGGTTCTAGACTTCAGGCAATCATTGCATGCAAAGGATTCTCTGCAAAAACGTTTTATTTATGGTTATGTTAATTTGTCCAATTATATTTGAGCCCCTGAAATGAGGTGTAGAAAAATGGTTGCAATTCCTCAACGCTTCACTGGATATTTTTGTTTAACCACTTGCATTAAACCTGAAAGTATACACTTCAATTGCATCTCAGGTGTTTCATTTTTACAGCTAATGTGGTGGTATGCAGAGCCCAAAATGTCAAGATTGTGTCACTGTCCAAATATTTCTGGACCTAACTGTAACTTCAGCTGTGTTTTGTCTTAGAGAGTTAGAAATTAGAAAGGTTCCTAGGAGTACTGACAGTGTTATGCAGTATTTTCTAAGCCATTTTGAGGCAAAAAAAAAAAAGAAAAATGTAGCAGAAACGCTATGAAAATGCAAGCATGGTTTTTTTTTACGATGAATTTTTGCTACGTTTATTTTTTTCTGAGTTTTTTAGCTGTGTTTTGCTACATGTGGCCTTAGATTGAGAGGTGATTAATACTGGTTTTTATGTTTGTCACCTCCCCTGGGCCTCCGATCATTATACTCGGGGGTCTGAAAAAACCCCAGAGTTTAATAAAAGCATCCACTACGGCTGCTACGGTGGTACTTACACCACTGACTCTAGGCTTCTAGAGTTACAGGGACCCCAGGTCGGTATGGCAACAGTGCTAACCACTGAGTCACTGCCACCCAATAATAAGAATGATAATAATAATAATAATAATACATTTTACGCTAGGTTCACACCTGCATTCAGGTTTCTGTTCATGGGGTCCGCTTGGGGACCCCATGAACGGAAACCTAATCTGCTTAAAAAAGTGGTTTTCCATGGAAACCTGCAGACCCCATAGATTATAATGGGGTTTGCCTGGTTTCTGCCTGAAAAAGGCAGAAAAATGCGGAGAGAAAAGTCCTGCATTTTTTAAGCTGATTCGGGGACGGAAACCCGGAACGGAGACTGGGCTCAGGTGTGAACCTAACCTTAGTTATATAGTGCTAACATATTCCACAGCAATTTACAAATCGTATTAAAGTACAGACAAAATTAGACATTATATACAGTTAAAACCATGAGTTTACATACACTATATAAAAAGACACATATGCATGTTTTTCTCACTATCTGACATGAAATCAGAATAAACCTTTCCCGTTTTAGGTCAATTAGGATTACCAAATTATTTATATTTGCCAAATGCCAGAATAATGAGAGAGAGAGAATTTTTAAGGCATTTTTATTACTTTCTGCAAAGTCAAAAGTTTACATACATTTCATTAGTATTTGGTACCATTGCCCTTAAACTGTATGACTTGGGTCAAACATTTTGAATATCCTTCCACAAGCTTCTCACAATAGTTGGTAGGAATTTGGACCCATTCCTCCTGACAGAAGTGGTGTAACTGAGCCATGTTTGTCAGCCGCCTTGCTTGCCCCTGCCTTTTCAGCTTTGTCCATAAGTTTTCAATAGGATTGAGATCAGGACTTTGTGATGGCCACTCCAAAACATTGACTTTGTTATCCTTAAGCCACTTTGTAACCAGTTTGGCAGTATGCTTCAGGTCATTGTCCATTTGGAAGACCCATTTGCGCCCAAGCTTTAACTTTCTGGCTGATGTCTTGAGATGTTGCTTCAGTATTGCCACATAATGTTTTTTCCTCATGATGCCATCTATTTTATAAAGTGCACCAGTCCCTAGTGCAGCAAAACTACCCCAAAACATGATGCTGCCGTCCCAGTTTCACAATTGAGATAGTGTTCTCAAACCGTGGTTAGTTTTAATCTGGGATAACAAAGATCTGGTTATTTTGGGGTGATCACAGGTGACTTGCTGTGATCATAGGCAATTTGGGGTGATCATGGGCAATTTGGAGTGGTCACGGGTGACTTGCAGTGATTATGGGTAATTTGGAGTGATCACGGGCAACTTGCAGTGATCATAGGTAATTTGGGGTGATCATGAGCGACTTGCAATCATCATGGGAAATATGGAGTGATCACGGGCAATTTGATGTGATTATAGGTGATTTGGGGTGATCACAGGCAATTTATCATAGACAATTTGTGGTGATCAAAGGCAGCTTGCAGTGAATGGGGAGTTTGGGGTGATCACAGGAGACTTGCAATGAACACAGACAATTTGGGGTGATCATGGATGACTAGTGGTGATTGCAGGTGACTTGTGGTGATCACAGGAATTTAGGGTGATCACAGGTGATTTGCAGTGATCACAAGGAATTTGTGGCAATCACAAGAGCACCAGCAGATGTACAGTGTAGTCTAAAAGCACAGGATTTTAATAGAGATTCCTTTTGCTTCAGGTTCTGGTGGCTTGAGTCCCTGAATTGTTTCAGGTCGAACAAGTTTAGCATGAACTGGAAGTGAAATTATTATACTCTGGTGTCTCTCCAGACCAGGGAGGCCCATGGGAGGTGACATCAACTACCGTGATTGGGCATCGGTGGTGACTTGGGCAAGCTGAGCGTCATGAAGCTCAGCGTGCCGATGTGACTGGTGTGTGACAATCACAGGCCTCAGAGGTGACCCCAGGCACGTCACGTCACCAGTAGACCACTGGGTGCAGCAAGGAGGCCCAAAAGAGGTGTTTTTTTTTTTACACCTCCTCTGGACCTCCACTTATTATACTCTGAGGTCTCTTCATTTAATAATTTACCGTAATGCATGTCACTGCAGCCATTTTAGTTGGTTAAAAACCGAACAATTTGTGATGAATACGGCTTGTGCCGAAGCAGTTCAACCATCGCTAGATTTGAAAAAAGTTTATCTGTACTGTCACGAAACAACTACATTGAGGGAAAACAAATACACAAATGCACAAATCCTTGCTGCATTAATTAAATATGGGGCTATGATCACTGTGAGATATATCATAATAATCATATTATCAGGGACCATTGAAATTGGTTTTCATCAATGTGTGTTGATCTGTACAATTGGACCAGATGGGCTAGCCTTTACTTCCGACAATGTATCAATGAGCCTTTGGTGCTCCTGTCCCTGTTGCTAGTTCACTGAATTTGCTTTGTTGGGTCATTTTTGGTTGATAATAACCATGCATACCAGGAGCAACCTTTAAGTCATGTTATTTGAAAATACTCTGACCAAGTCGTCTAACCTTTGCAGATCGGCCCCTGTCAAAGTCTATTAGATTCTAATACAGGTGTCACTGTAATTAGATAATAAGAGTTACTCGCTGGTTTTAATGTTATGGCTGATTTATGTATATTGTACAGTAAGCAGGAATATCTGATAAAAGAATGTTTGAATGCCGACTGCAAATAGAACTTGTGAACACTGAAAAATAAATAAATAAAATCTACCCATTGTATTCATTTTTTATTTGTTGAGAATAGGTTTCTTAATTAAGAATGTCATGGGTGAAAGTGTTTTGTTCCTGCTGAATTGTACAGAAAAATGAAACACTTTGAATATAAAAGTATAGTATAGGCTTCTGCTTCAACATCATTAATCACAGTGCTGGGTCATAATGATTGAAAATAAAAATATGTATGTTCTCTGATGTATAGAAACTTCTTTTCTAAACTGATTTTATAACATAGACAAGTTACCATTGTTATTGTAGAATTCAGTTTTCTAAAAGAAGGTAATTTATAAAGAGTTTAAATGCTCAACACCCACAGCTAAACTATACAACAATAAAAATGCATTCTTCTTTCTTAGTATCCTTGGTTGCCAGGGAACTGAAGTGAGAAATATGTGTGATATTATATGATTGTATCTGTTAACAGGGACTATTAATTATGCATGCCTTCTGACCATTTGTGTACCAATCATACATATTTTTCAAGTGCCAATTCCATGAATAAAGGCTAATGAAGACATCAAGTAATCAGTAACCTGAGACCTTCAATCAATTACATTCTAATAGTCTGCAATCTATGCATCATTTGCAAAAACCCAATAATCAGAAAGCATTTCCAGATTGTGATATTTCCGTTTTTCCATCAACCTTCTGATATAATATCTTATTAACTAAATTATCTAGTTTGCATGACATGTTCCTAACTGAATGTGCTATGTATTATTTATTAATTATAAAGCACACACATTGCTCCAAGAAATGCATATTCTGCCTCCCTAAGCAAAAGCCAAAATTTTTTGACTGATAACTTTGTTTATTGTTAGTGTAGTTACTATCTCGCTACTCTTCTAAAATAAGAAAATGTATATTTTAGAGATGGGTGGGCAGACTTGTACCGAGCCGGGTTAGACCCCAATATTCCAAATTGTTTGGTTTCTTTACAAAACCACACAAATGGAGATTCATCTCAGGCGAACTAAACTGGCCACTGCATTATACTCTTGGGTCTTTTCAGACCTCAAAGTATAATAGGTGGAGGCCCTAGGGAGGTAGCAAAAAACCCACTCTATATACAACCCCCCTTTTATTGGCCCACCACACGGTACATGACCCCCCCTTTTTTTGGCCCACAACACAATACATGACCCTCTTTTTCTGGCTCTCACACAGTATATGAACCCCTTTTTCTGGCTGCCACACGGTATATGACCCCCTTTTTCTGGCCCATCACACATTATATCATCGCTTTTATTGCCCCCCACATAGTATAAAACCACCTTTTTTTGACAACCCCACACTGTATATAACCCCCTTTTTCTGGCCCATCACACACGGTATATAACCCCTTTTTTCTGGCTAATCACATGGTATATGACCCCTTTTTCTGCCCCATCACACGGTATATGACTCCTTTTTCTGGCCAATCACATGGTATCTGACCCCCTTTTTTTATCCCCCACACAGTATATGACCCCTTTTTTTGCCCCCACAGTATATGACCCCACTTTTTATGGCCCCCAAACAATATATGGCCCCTTTCTTTTGCCACGCCACAGTATATGACCCCTTTCTTATGGCCCCCACACAGAATCTGACCCCCTTTTTCTGGCTCATCACACAGTATATCACCCCCTTTTTCTGCCCCATCACACGGTATATGACCCCCTTTTTTCTGGCCAATTATATGGTATATGACTCCTTCCCCCCCCCACACGGTATATGACCCCATTGTTTTAGCCCCCCCACATGGTATATGACCCCATTGTTTTAGCACCCACACAATATATGACCACTTTTTTTAGCCCCCCATAGTATATCACCCCCGTTTTTGCCCCCATAGTATATGATCCCATTTTTTAGGACCCCCACACAGTATATGACCCCTTTCTTATGGCCCCCACACAGTATCTGACTCCCTTTTTCTGGCCCATCACATGGTATATAACACCCTTTCTTTGTTCCTCACATGGTATATGGCCCTCTTTTTATGGCCCCCAAGACTGTATACAGTGCTGGCCAAAAGTATTGGCACCCCTGCAATTCTGTTAGATAATACTCAATTTCTTCCAGAAAATGATTGCAATCACAAATGCTTTGGTAATAATATCTTCATTTATTTTGCTTGCAATGAAAAAACACAAAAGAGAATGAAAAAAAAAAGTCAAATCATTGATCATTTTACACAAAACTCCAAAAATGAGCCAGACAAAAGTATTGGCACCCTCAGCCTAATACTTGATAGCACAACCATTAGACAAAATAACTGCGAACAACCGCTTCCAGTAACCATCAATGAGTTTCTTACAATGCTCTGCTGGAATTTTAGACCATTCTTCTTTGGCAAATTTCTCCAGGTCCCTGAGATTTGAAGGGTGCCTTCTCCAAACTGCCATTTTGAGATCTCGCCACAGGTGTTCTATGGGATTCAGGTCTGGACTCATCGCTGGCCACTTTAGAAGTCTCCAGTGCTTTCTCTCAAACCATTTTCTAGTGCTTTTTGAAGTGTGTTTTGGGTCATTGTCCTGCTGGAAGACCCATGACCTCTGAGGGAGACCCAGCTTTCTCACACTGGGCCCTACATTATGCTGCAAAATTTGTTGGTAGTCTTCAGACTTCATAATGCCATGCACACGGTCAAGCAGTCCAGTGCCAGAGGCAGCAAAGCAACCCCAAAACATCAGGGAACCTCCGCCATGTTTGACTGTAGGGACGTGTTCTTTTCTTTGAAGGCCTCTTTTTTTTTCCTGAAAACTCTATGTTGATGCCTTTTCCCAAAAAGCTCTACTTTTGTCTCATCTGACCAGAGAACATTCTTCCAAAAAGTTTTTGGCTTTCTCAGGTAAGTTTTGGCAAACTCCAGCCTGGCTTTTTTATGTCTCTGGGTCAGAAGTGGGGTCTTCCTGGGTATCCTACCATAGAGTCCCTTTTCATTCAGACGCCGACGGATAGTACGGGTTGACACTGTTGTACCCTCGGACTGCAGGGCAGCTAGAACTTGTTTGGATGTTAGTCGAGGTTCTTTAGCCACCATCCGCACAATCTTTCGTTGAAATCTCTCGGCAATTTTTCTTTTCTGTCCACATCTAGGGAGGTTAGCCACAGTGCCATGGGCTTTAAACTTCTTGATGATACTGCGCACGGTAGACACAGGAACATTCAGGTCTTTGGAGATGGACTTGTAGCCTTGAGATTGCTCATGCTTCCTCACAATTTTGCTTCTCAAGTCCTCAGACAGTTCTTTGGTCTTCTTTCTTTTCTCCATGCTCAATGTGGTACACACAAGGACACAGGACAGAGGTTGAGTCAACTTTAATCCATTTCAACTGGCTGCAAGTGTGATTTAGTTATTGCCACCACCTTTTACGTGCCACAGGTAAGTAACAGGTGCTGTTAATTACACAAATTAGAGAAGCATCACATGATTTTTCAAAGGGTGCCAATACTTTTGTCCACCCCCTTTTTTATGTTTGGTGTGGAATTATATCCAATTTGACTTTTTGACAATTCTTTTTGTGGTTTTCCATTGAAGACAAATTAAATGAAGATATTGTTACCAAAGCATTTGTGATTGCAATCATTTTCTGGAAGAAATTGAGTATTATGTGACAGAATTGCAGGGGTGCCAATACTTTTGGCCAGCACTGTATGAGCTCCTTTGTCTGGCTTCCCACATGGTATATGACCCCTTTTTGTGGCTCACCCCGCAGTATATAATCCCCTTTTTCTGGATCACCACATGGTATATGACCCCCTTTTTCTGGCCAATCACATGGTATATGCCCCCCCCGACCCCCTTTTTTTGCCCCCCCCCCCACATTGTATGACTCTGCTTTTTATGACTCCCACAGTATATGACCCCTTTATTATTTCAACCCACAGTATATGACCCCTTTCTTATGGCTCCCCACAGGATATGACACATTTTTTGTCCCCCATACAGTATATGGCCTCTTTTTATGGCCCCCACACAGTATCTGAACCCTTTTTATGGCCCCCACACAGTATATGACCCCCTTTTTTTTTACCTTCCCACACAGCATATAATCCCCCTATTTATGGTCCCCACAGTTTATGAACCCCTTTATACCCCCCACTCAGTATATGACCCCTTTTTAATAGCCCATCCTCAGTATATGGCCCCCTTTTTCATCCACCCCCGCACAGAGTAGCGGCCGATAAATTCTACTCACCTGTCCATGCTCCTGTCCTGGCTGCTTCCTCCAGGGTGCTCTGTAGCCGACGCTGTAGAACGCCAGGACACTGTATGTAGAATAGCATTGTGACATAAGTGTAGAGCCGCCGAGAGGCGGCAGCAGAGGGTGCCAGGGCAGGAGTGTGGAAAGGTGAGTCAAAATTATCAGCAGCTGCTTATTGCAATAACACAATAAGTAGCTGCTGATTAAAAAAAAAAAAATTTTTCAGTGTATGTGCATGGGGCAAGTGACAATGAAAAAAAAGGACATTAAAAATGTATGACGCTATGTTCACACTAGTGTTTCCTCTCTGTATAGTCTACTGACCGTCGAGTGTCTCGCAGGGCCTGTTTTAGACAAACTGTGGCCCTGGGCAAAATTAAAAGCGGGGGCTCCAAATGCTGATATACCAACAACGCCATCATATTTCCAGTGGAAGCTCCTTTAATAACGCCCCCTTTCTGCCCCCAAAACAGTAACACCCACCACCTCTATGCCCACTCACAATTCAAATAACCACCTTTGTTCTACCTAATAGATTTTTGCACCCCCCTCATCAGTTATTATAGCACCTCCTTATAAATAATAGTCCCTGCTTATAAACAGTGCCCCATATCAGTAATAGTTCCCCCTCATAAATAATACTGCTCCCTTATAAATAGTCCCTCTTATTAATAATAGCCCCCTCTCATAAATAATAGTTCACCTTATAAATAATAGTCCACATTATCAATATTAGCCCTCTTATAAATAATAGACCTCTTATAAATAATAGTTCCCTCTTATAAATAGCCCCTTTAACAACACCCTCCTTATAAAGTTTCCCTAAATAAATAAAAGAGACCACATTATAATAATCGCCCATATAATACCCCCCTTATTATAGGCCTATTATAAATAATTCTTCCCTTATAAATAATAGCCTGCCTTATATATAATAATTTTCTCTTATAATAGCCCCCTTATAAATAGTTCCTCCCTTATACATAATAGCCCTCTTATAACAATCCACCTTATATACACATGTGGTCAAAATTGTTGATACCCCTCGTTTCATGAAAGAAAAACCCACAATTTTGTCAATGGAATTTGACAAAAGTAATAATATATAAAAATTCTATGAAAATGAACAAATAAAAGTCAGACATTGCTTTTCAACCATGCTTCAACAGAATTTTTTTTAAAAAGAAAACTCATGAAACAGGCCTGGACAGAAATGATGATACCCCTGAAAATAAAGTGACCAAAGGGACATGTTATATCAAGGTGTGTCCACTAATTAGCATCACAGGTGTCTACAATCTTGTAATCAGTCAATGGGCCTGTATATAGGGCTACAGATACTCACTGTGCTGTTTGGTGACATGGTGAGTACCACACTCAACATGGACCAGAGGAAGCGAAAGAAAGAGTTGTCTCAGGAGCTTAGAAAGAAAATTATAGACAAGCATGTTAAAGGTAAAGGTTATAAGACCATCTCCAAGCAGCTTGATGTTCCTGTGACTACAGCAGCACATATTATTCAGAAATTTAAGAACTATGGGACTTTAGCCAACCTCCCTGGACGAGGCCGCAGGAAGAAAATTGATGACAAATCAAAGAGAAGGATAATACGAATGGTAACAAAAGAGCCCAGTAAAACTTCTAAAGAAATTAAAGGTGAACTTCAAGCTCAAAGAACATCTTGAATCTGTGCAGGGTACAATGAAATCTCAAGACTATCAACGGATTCTAGAGAGAAATGTGCTGCCCAGTGTCTTGGTCTCAGTCGCAGGTCATGGGTCTTGCAACAGGATAATGACCCAAAACACACAGCTAAAAACACCCAAGAATGGCTAAGGGGAAAACATTGGACTATTCTGAAGTGGCCTTCTATGAGCCCTGACCTAAATCCTATTGAGCATCCTTGGAAGGAGCTGAAACATGCTGTCTGGAAAAGGTACCCTTCAAACCCGAGTCAACTGGAGCAGTTTGCTCATGAGGAGTGGGCCAAAATACCTGTTGAGAGGTGCAGAAGTCTCATTGACAGTTACAGGAATCGTTTGATTGCAGTGATTGCCTCAAAAGGTTGTGCAACAAAATATTAAGTAAATGGTACCATCATTTTTGTCCAGGCCTGTTTCATGAGTTTTTTTTTTTTTAGATTCTGTTGAAGCATGGTTGAAAAGCAATGTCTGACTTTCATTTGTTCATTTTCATAGAATTTTTATATATTATTACTTTTGTCAGATTCAAGTTATTTCTGTGATCATTGTGGGTTTCTCTTTCATTAAACGAAGGGTACCAACAATTTTGTCCACGTGTGTATAATAGTTCTGCTCCTATAATAACCCCCTTATATATAATAGTTTCCCCCTAATGAATAACATTTCCCATGTCATCCACCAATTGTGCAAGTTCTCCCACTTAAAAAGATGAGGCCGGCCTGTAATTGACATCATAGGTAGACTTCAACTATGAGAGACAAAATGAGAAAACAAATCCAGAAAATCACATTGTCTGATTTTTAAAGAATTTATTTGCAAATTATGGTGGAAAATAAGTATTTGGTCAATAACAAAAGTTCATCTCAATACTTTGTTATATATCCTTTGTTGGCAATGACAGAGGTCAAACGTTTTCTGTAAGTCTTCACAAGGTTGGCACACATTGTTGCTGGTATGTTGGCCCCAGTGGCGTAACTAGGAATGGCTGGGCCCCAAGGCGAACATTTGACATGGGCCCCCCCCCCGAACCGCTGCCCCCAATCGTACCCCCCCAACCCCACCCCAAAAAAACGCATTCCTGCGCCATAGTGGCTCCTGCACACAGTATTATGCCCCATAGTGGCCCCTGCACACAGTATTATGCCCCATAGTGACCCCTGCACACAGTATCATGTCCCATAGTGGCCCCTGCACACAGTATCATGTCCCATAGTGGCCCCTGCACACAGTCTCATGTCCCATAGTGGCCCCTGCACACAGTATCATGTCCCATAGTGGCCCCTGCACACAGTATCAAGTCCCATAGTGGCCCCTGCAGACAGTATCATGTCCCATAGTGGCCCCTGCACACAGTATCATGTCCCATAGCGGCCCCTGCACACACTATAATGTCCCCTAGTGGCCCCTCCACAAAGTATCATTCCCCATAGTGCCCCTGTACACAGTATTATATCCCATAGTGGCCCTTGCACACAGTATTATATCCCATAGTGGCCCCTGCACACACTATTATTCCCCATAGTGGCCCCTGCACTGAGTATTTTGCCCCATAGTGGCCCCTGCACACACTATTATTCCCCATAGTGGCCCCTGCACTGAGTATTTTGCCCCATAGTGGCCCCTGCACACAGTATTATGTCCATTGTGGACCACCCATGAACAATTATTATACTCCGGGGTCTTTTCAGACCCCAGAGTATAATGATCGGAGACCCAGGGGAGGATAGAAACATAAAAAACAACGTTGCTTACCTGTTCCTCGCTCCGGTCCACTCCCTGCTGCTTCAGCCGCCTTAAATGTTGGACCAGGCCCGCGTCACGTGATGCGGGGCGACGTTGCGACGCAAAATGACGTCAGGGACGTCACCAAACAGGCCCGAAGCCTGGAGAAGCGCAGGAGAGGTAAGTACAGTGTTCCCTTAGCTCCCCTGGGCCTCCGATCATTATACTCCGGGGTCTGAAAAGACCCCGGAGTCTAATGATAGCAGTGATTGTGGTGTTCGGCCCGCGGCCTTAGCTACCGATCCCCGCTACTGCGCACAGCCACCTCCGCAGAATTGGAAGCGCAGGCGGTCGTGAGCGGGACCCCGGGGATCGGTAAGTATATAGGGCCAGATACCTGCTGGGGTAATGGCCTATTAAAAAAAAAAAAAAAAAAGCATCGGGGGCCCGCGGGGCCCCATAATGTCCCGGGCCCTTTGGCAGCTGCTACCGCTGCTACCCCGATAGTTATGCCCCTGATTGGCTCATTCCTCCATGCAGATCTCCTCTAGAGCAGTGATGTTTTGGGGCTGTTGCTGGGCAACACGGACTTTCAACTCCCTCCAAAGGTTTTCTATGGGGTTGAGATGTGGAGACTGGCTAGGCCACTCCAGGACCTTGAAATGCTTCTTACAAAGCCACTCCTTCGTTGCCCTGGAGGTGTGCTTGGGATCATTGTCATGCTGAAAGACCCAGCAAAGTTTCATCTTCAATGCCCTTGCTGATGGAAGGAGGTTTGCACTCAAAATCTCATGATACATGGTCCCATTCATTCTTTCATGTACACGGATGAGTCGTCCTGGTCCCTTTGCAGAGAAACAGCCCCAAACCATGATGTTGCCACCCCCATGCTTCACAGTAGGTATGGTGTTCTTTGGATGCAACTCAGCATTCACTCTCCTCCAAACACAACGAGTTATGTTTCTACCAAACAGTTCTACTTTGGTTTCATCTGACCATATGACATTCTCCTAATACTCTTCTGGAACATCCAAATGCTCTCTAACAAACTTCAGACAGGCCCGGATATGTACTAGCTTAAGCAGGGGGACACGTCTGGCACTGCAGGATCTGAGTCCCTGGCGGAGTAGTGTGTTACTGACGGTAGCCCTTGTTACATTAGTCCCAGCTTTCTGCAGGTCATTCACTAGGTCCCCCCATGTGGTTCTGGGATTTTTGCTCACCGTTCTTTTGATCATTCTGACCCCACGGGGTGAGATCTTGCGTGGAGACCCTGATCGAGGTAGATTATCAGTGGTCTTGTATGTCTTCCATTTTCTAATTATTGCTCCCACAGTTGATTTCTTCACACCAAGCTGCTTGCCTATTGCAGATTGAGTCTTCCCAGCCTGATGCAGGTCTACAATTTTGTTTCTGGTGTCCTTCCACAGCACTTTGGTCTTCACCATAGTGGAGTTTGGAGTGTGACTGTTTGAGGTTGTGGACAGGTGTCTTTTATAGTGATAACAATTTCAAACAGTTGCCATAACTACAGGTAATGAGTGGAGGACAGAGGAGCCTCTTAAAGAAGAAGTTACAGGTCTGTGAGAGACAGAAATCTTGCTTGTTTGTAGGTGACCAAATACTTATTTTCCACCATAATTTGCAAATAAATTCTTAAAAAATCAGACAATGTGATTTTCTAGATATGTTTTCTCATTTTGTCTCTCATAGTTGAGGTCTACCTATGATGTCAATTACAGGCCTCTCTCATCTTTTTAAGTGGGAGAACTTGCACAATTGGTGGCTGACTAAATCCTTTTTTTCCCCACTGTATAACAGACACCTCCTTATACAGTATATAATAGCCCCTTATATACAGGTGCATCTCAATAAATTAGAATATCTTTGAAACGTTCATTCATTTCAGTGATTCAGTAATTCAATTCATTATCAGCAGTCTTCCATGATTGTGTGTCCTACTGAACCAGACTGAGGGACCATTTAAAGGCTTAGGAAACCTTGGCAGGTGACACACTGAATTTACAATACTGAACTTTTTTACAATATTCAAATTTTCATAGATTTTGGTTTTCATTACCTGTAATCCATAATCAACATTTACAGAAATAAAACACTTGAAATAGAACACTGTGTTTAAAGAAACTAGAAAATATAGGAGGTCACTTTTTTAATTCAAAGATATTCTAATTTATTGAGATGCACCTGTATAGCAGTCTCCCCCTTATAACAGCAAACCTTATAGATAATAGTTCCCCCTTATAATAGCCCCTTTATATATAATAGTTCCTCTCCTATAATAGTCTCTCTTATATATAACAGCCCCCCCCCCTTATAATACCCCCTATATATATTAATTCCTCTCTTATAATAGCGCTCCTTATATATAATAATTCCTCTCCTATAGTAGCCCCCCCTTATTTATAACGGTCCAACCTTGTAATAGTGCTCCTTATAGATAATAATTCCTCTCTTATTATAGTGCTCCTTATATAAAACAGTTCCTCTATTATAAATAATAGCCCCCTTATATATGTCTCCCCCTTATAACAGCCCCCTTATATATAATTGCCCCCCCTTATAATAGCCCGCTTATATTTAATAGCCCCACTTATCTCTTATATATATAAAAATGAGTTTCTGTCTGTCTGTCTGTTCTTTATGTGCGACCAAACAACTGTACCGATCCTCACCAAATTTGGCACACATGTACATCATGTGTCCGGGAATATTATAGACTGGGTCTCAGCTCTCTTCGACGTACTGTTCCTGAGATACAATATTCCCAAAAAATGACCAACATTAGCTAATACAAGCCTGCAAGTCTTTCACTCATATTCCAACTGCCATACACACGGTCACATGTCCCTTATCAGCCAATAAGAGCTCGCAGGCACTTACTCTCCTCAGGCACACAGGTTTCCATAGCAACCAAGCTATTTATGACCTTTATTAGTCAATAGCAGTTCGCAGGTCCTTAAATATTAAGTAATATCACGTGTATCAGCCAATATAAGTTCACATTTAACTTACCAGGTTTCCATAACAACACAGCCATAAATAGACTGTACCTATACTGGACTCAGTGGCGTAACTAGGAATGGCTGGGCCACAAGGCGAACATTTGACATGGGACCACCCTCGGCAAACGCCCCCCCCCGCACAAACTGCATTCCTGCACACAGTATTCTGCCCCATAGTGGCCCCTGCACACAGTATCATAGTGGCCCCTTCATATAGTATTATTCGCACTCCCCGCTACCTCTTCAATGTTGGACCAGGTGTCACGTGAGCCAGGCATGCATCGCAATGCATAATGACGTCGGACTGGCCCACCAACGTCTGGGACATCCCCAAGGTTGCCCGAAGCCTGCTGAAAAGACCCCATAGTATAATGATAGCAGTGTTTGTTGGGTTCAGGGCCCGCAGGACTTACTTACTGATCCCCGCTCCTGCTCAAAGCCACCTCTGTACAGTCATGGCCAAAAGTTTTGAGAATGACACAAATATTATATTTTCACATGATCTGCTGCCCTCTGGTTTTTATGTGTGTTTGTCAGATGTTTTTATCACATACAGAAATATAATTGCATTCATATTATGAGTAACAGAAGCTTATATTGACAGTTAGAATGAGTTAATGCAGCAAGTCAATATTTGCAGTGTTGACCCTTCTTCTTCAGGACCTCTGCAATTCTCCCTGGCATGCTCTCAATCAACTTCTGGACCAAATCCTGACTGATAGCAGTCCATTCTTGCAGAATCAATGCTTTAATTTTGTCTGAATTTGTTGGTTTTTGTTTGTCCACCCGTCTCTTGATGATTGACCACAAGTTCTCAATGGGATTAAGATCTGGGGAGTTTCCAGGCCATGGACCCAAAATCTCTATGTTTTGTTCCCTGAGCCATTTAGTTATCACCTTTGCTTTATGGCAAGGTGCTCCATCATGCTGGAAAAGGCATTGTTGAGCGCCAAACTGCTCTTGGACGGTTGGGAGAAGTTGCTCTTGGAGGACATTCTGGTACCATTCTTTATTCATGGCTGTGTTTTTAGGCAAGACTGTGAGAGAGCCGATTCCCTTGGCTGAGAAGCAACCCCACACATGAATGGTTTCAGGATGCTTTACAGTTGGCATGAGACAAGACTGGTGGTAGCGCTCACCTCTTCTTCTCCAAATAAGCTGTTTTCCAGATGTTCCAAACAATCGAAAAGGGGATTCATCAGAGAAAATGACTTTACCCCAGTCCTCAGCAGTCCACTCCCTGTACCTTTTGCAGAATATCAGTCTGTCCCTGATGTTTTTTCTGGAGAGAAGTGGCTTCTTTGCTGCCCTCCTTGAGACCAGGCCTTGCTCCAAGAGTCTCCGCCTCATAGTGCGTGCAGATGCACTCACACCTGCCTGCTGCCATTCAACAGCAAGCTCTGCACTGCTGGTAGCCTGATCCCGCAGCTGAAACACTTTTAAGAGACAGTGCTGCCGCTTGCTGGTCTTTCTTGGGCGCCCTGGAGCCTTTTTGGCACCAATGGAACCTCTCTCCTTGAAGTTCTTGATGATGCGATAGATTGTTGACTGAGGTGCAATCTTTCTAGCTGCAATACTCTTCCCAGTTAGGCCATTTTTGTGCAGTGCAATGATGACTGCACGTGTTTCTTTAGAGATAACCATGGTTAACAGAAGAGAAACAATGATGGCAAGCACCAGCCTCCTTTTAAAGTGTCCAGTGGTGTCATTCTTACTTAATCATGACAGATTGATCTCCAGCCCTGTCCTCATCAACACCCACACCTGTGTTAATGGAGCAATCACTGAAACGATGTTAGGTGGTCCTTTTAAGGCAGGGCTGCAATGATGTTGAAATGTGTTTTGGGGGATAAAGTTCATTTTCTAGGCAAATATTGACTTTGCAAGTAATTGCTGTTAAGCTGATCACTCTTTATAACATTCTGGAGAATATGCAAATTGCCATTAGAAAAACTGAAGCAGTAGACTTTGTAAAAATTAATATTTGTATCATTCTCAAAACTTTTGGCCATGACTGTAGAAGGTGAAGCGCAGGCGGCCATGAGCAGGAGCTGGGATCGGTAAATAAATAGGGCCCGCCGGGACCCCTAATGTCCCGAGCCCTGTGGCAGCCGATACCACTGCTGCCCTGGTATTTACACCACTGACTGGACTGCCATACTGGATTTCAGCATTCTTATAAATTGAAACGTTTTTAAACTACTCATGCTTCCTGCAGCAAAATGCATGGCTGCTGCTCGAGCTAATGAAAACTCTCAGCAGACCCAAGCCTGTCTCTAATCTGACAAGATATGTCACAGACAACAGTGAGCTGCTGAAACAACCCAGCAGACCCAAGCCTGTCTCCAATCTGACAAAGCATTGTCAGCCACATGCACACACCTGCACTCCATGTTTCCATAACAACCCAGCCATTTTTATTCACTGCTGTAGGTCAGCTTTAAAGGGGCAGGGCGCTGTGGATGACACTGTTACACAAGGTCACATACACACAGCTTTACTCCAGGTTTTCCATAACAACCGATCGCAGGTATTTCACTGATATCCAAACTGAGATACACATGATCACATGACGCTTATGGACCAATGGAAAATCACAGGTTCTTCAGTCTTGACATACACACAGCTTTACACCAGGTTTCCATAGCAACCAAGCTATTTATGACCTGTATGAGTCAATAGCAGTTTGCAGGTCTTTAAATATTCAGTCATATGACGTGTATCAGCCAATATAAGTTCACATTTCATTTACCAGGTTTCCATAGCAACACAGCCATAAATAGACTGTACCTATACTGGACTGCCATACTGGATGTGAAGTGCAAAACTGGCCAATTCTTATGGGGTCACTACACAAACAAAAAATGAAATATACTTGTGCGTAGTCGGGTCCTTCTGCTAGTCTCTTATATATATAAAAATGAGTTTCTGTCTGTCTGTTCTTTATGCGCGACCAAACGACTGGACCGATCCTCACCAAATTTGGCACACATGTACATCAGGTGTCCGGGAATATTTTAGACTGGGTCTTAGCTCTAAAGAATGTACCGTTGCTGAGGTACAGTGTACCCAAAAAATTACCAGCATTAGCTAATGCAAGTCTTTCACTCATATTCCAACTGCCATACACATGGTCACATGTCCCTTATCAGCCAATAGAAGCTCGCAGGCGCTTAGTCTCCTCAGGCACACAGGTTTCCATAGCAACCAAGCTATTTATGACCTGTATTAGTCAATAGCAGTTTGCAGGTCCTTAAATATTCAGTCATATCACGTGTATCAGCCAATATAAGTTCACCTTTAATTTACCAGATTTCCATAACAACACAGCCATAAATAGACTGCACCTATACTGGACTCAGTGGCGTAACTAGGAATGGCTGGGCCCCAAGGCGAACATTTGACATGTGACCCCCCCCCCAGCAACCGCCCTCCCCCCCCGCACAAACTGCATTCCTACACACACTATTATGCCCCATAGTGGCCCTTGCACACAGTAACAGTGTTTTTTATGTTCCCTCAACTCCTCGGGGCCTCCGATCATTATAATCTTTATAATCATGTTTGCAACCTGTAGCCTTCTTCTCGAGGAAATTCTCTCCTACGCAGTGCAACTATGACGTTGGTAATCGAGAACTCCTAGCCATTAAATGGGCATTCGAGGAGTGGAGACATTTCCTCGAGGGGGCCAAACACCAGATCACAGTATTCACAGTATTTCATAAGAACCTACTATATCTGGATAACACTAAGCGACTGTCTCCTAGGCAGGCCCACTGGGCGCTATTCTTCACACGTTTTAATTTTGTAGTGGCTTATTGTCCAGGCTCTAAAAATGTACGGGCTGATGCCCTATCTCGCAGTTTTGGTCCCAGCGGTGCCCCTAAGGATGTCCCAGATAAAATCTTGTCTCCCGGAGTGGTTCTTGCCATTATTACTCCTGATCTTGCTACTTTAGTGGTTAATTCACAAGAACTTGCTCCCAGTAATACTCCCTGTGAAAGATCCTCAGTGCGCCAACACCGCGTTGGCCCACACCTGAGACTTCTTTCCTAAAAAACCACACTCACCGCCAGTTAGTGCTGGGTTCACACAATAAATACAAGACAAGCTTTCTAAATTTTATATATTTATTAACCCCTAAATGGGTCGGTATTAACATCTAACACATGCAGTTCAGAACAGATATGTAGATATATAAAAGCATTAACAGTTACTAGTTACAAGATACAGTGCAATAAAATAAAAGGGAATAAAGGTGAAACGATTACTTTACCACACATCTCCTTGGTTCTGTGGTCCAACATTCACACATGCTCTGATATGTGTGAATAACCAGTGGAGGCTTCTAGCATGTGGCATCAACACAGTATTCCAGCCTGCATGCTCTCATCACAGTCTCTCAGTAATAGTCTCTCAGTCTCTTGTAGTCTCATCATAGTCAGCAGCAGCATTCCAGCCTGCATGCTCATCACAGCAGCCTCTCCTCATAGTAGCATCTCAGTGATAGTTTCTGCACAGTATTCTCCTCTCAGGGGTAGTCTCAGCCCAATCTCCTCCCACTGACCTCTTACCTCATCTTTTATACCCTTGATTACACCACCCAGAATGAGGTCACCGGCGACGGCAAGTCTGATTGATTAATGCACTCAAGTCCAGATTCTTTGTATTGAGCTGAGACCAAGTGAAATGATACAATGTTATCAACCATGTCTGATCTAACAGCCCAGACTGAACAATGCAGGTGTGTTTATTTGATCACCCAGGTTTATGTAGGAATACAATAGAGACATTCTGGGATGGATACAAAGCCCTATTGTCACAATGTTGCCACTACTGGCCATACACCTAGGATTATAGCTGCGCACATTATGAATAAAGGGAAGTAAGAGAGAGGTACGCTACCCAGAGATCAAAATACAGCTTTGAGTTATAGCCATATTTAAGCGGAATCATCACACTCCCACTGGGAAACTATTTGTACCTCCAAATCTTCGTCTTCGTGTTTTGGAGGAAATTCATTGTTCTACCTTAACGGGACATCCCGTCTTCGCTGGGACTAAATACCTTCTCTCCCGCTCTTACTGGTGGCCGTCCTGGTCTCGAGACGTATGTGAATTTGTTGCTGCCTGTGAGACATGTGCTAAGATGAAGACTCCTAGGAGATTACCCGAGGGCCTTCTTCATCCCCTTCCTATACCTAAGAGACCATGGTCCCATTTGTCAATGGACTTTATTACTGATTTGCCTTGTTCCCAAGGGAAGACTGTGATTTGGGTTGTTGTGGATAGATTCTCCAAAATGTGTCATTTTGTACCCCTAAAGAAAATTCCTAGTGCTCCACGTCTAGCCTCGTTCTTTATTAATCACATACTCCGCTTGCATGGTTTACCGGAAAATATTGTATCTGATCGGGGTGTACAATTTGTCTCTAGATTCTGGAAGGAATTTTGTGGTCGTCTGGGGGTCTCTCTGTCTTTCTCTTCCGCATTCCACCCTGAGACAATGGCCAGACAGAGAGAATCCACCAAACTTTGGAACAGTACTTAAGGTGTTTTGTGTCTGATGCTCAAGAAAAATGGAGAACCTTTCTTCCTCTAGCAGAGTTTGCAATAAACAACAGGGTTAACGTCACCACCAAAATGTCTCCGTTTTATTGCAACTATGGTTTTAACCCCAGGTACTCCTCTCTCCGTAGCACTGAGTCTGTTAATCCCACCGCCGAACAGACTTATCAGCGACTGTGCACAGTCTGGGCCCAGGCTCGTCTGAGCCTGGCTAAAGCCCAAGAATATCAAAAACGGCAGGCAAATAAAAGATGCTTACCTGGCCCTGAATAGGGAGATCGAGTCTGGCTGTCCACTAGGAATCTGCGTCTTAGAGTTCCTTCGGGGAAATTTGCACCACGTTACATTGGGCCCTATGTCATTTCTGAACTCATAAACCCAGTATCTTTTAAATTACAACTTCCAAGTTCTTTTTGTATCCACAGCGTCTTCCACAAGTCGCTTTTGAAGAAGTATATCTCCCCTGTCCTTACTTCTTCCAGTCCACCTGCGCCGGTGGTGGTCCAAGGGGAACTAGAATATGAAGTAGAAAAAATTCTGGATTCCCGTTGGGTGCAGAGTGCTGTTCAGTACCTCGTGCACTGGAAGGGTTATGGCCCAGAAGAGCGAACGTGGGTTTCTGGTAGGGACCTACATGCGCCACGTTTGATTAATCTCTTTCATCGCCAGAACCCTTCGAAACCTGGTCCATCTGGCGAGGGTCCAGAGGCCCCTCGTAAAAAGGGGAGTACTGTAACGTCCTTGCCTGTCGGGCTTTGGCGCCGTCATCCGGGCGCACGCTGCGGCGCAGGAGGCGTGCCCGGTTGTGATACCTTGCTTTGGGTTTTTCTTGTATTGTCTGAACACTGTCCTATTCCCTCACCTCCTTAATTGATTTTCCACCATGCCCTTCTCCTTCACCTTGCTCTCCTCCTGCTCCACTAAGAGTTAACTTTAGTCCTACCTTTGTGATTGACAGCCTGTCCTCCTATCAAGTCTGGGGCGGGCTCTTTCTCCCTTTTTATTGTTTGCTCACTTTCCCATTGGTGCCTGCTATTGCATTTCGCTTACTGGCTATACTCCTTGTTCCTTGTTACCTGCTCTTCTGATTTTCTGACCACTGGCTTACCTTTGACTTCTCTTGGATTGTGATTTTGTACTGCATTGCTCGTTTGTTACCGACCCCTTGGCTAGCTGACCTCCCTTTGTTGTTGTGTGTCCTGTCTGCGTTCTGTGTTATCACTTATTATAAGGAGGCACTGTCGACTGGTTGCTGGCTGTCACCTAGGACAGATCGGGCAAGTTAGCCAGGTACAGTGGGCGGGATTCAGCTTAGGGTCCACTGTCTTGTTGTGCTCCTCCCCCCTAAGTTCTCCAGCAGCTACTGGGGAATCGCTCCTCTAGTGATTCTTTTACAGTATTATGTCCCATCATGGCCCCAATGATGTTCATTGCAAATATTGCAAAAATTTTGGGTTCAGCAGAACCCAAAATTTTTGGGGTACACCACCCACAAACTATTATTATACTCTTTATCATTATACTCTCAGTAGAGTATAATGATCAGAGGCCCAGGAGAGGTGACAAACTTAAAAACCAGTGGTGCTCACCTCAGAGTATAATAATCAGAGGCCCAGGGGAAGTGATTAAAAATAACAAACACTTATACTCACCTTAACCTCACCTCTCCTGGGAGTTTGACCATGGCATCCAAGGGGTTAAAACCCCCAATCGGAAATATGCGATTCGATGCATCGAAGCGTGAGAAAATCTGGAACCGAAGCGAATCGAAGATTTCCTGAAATTTGGATCGAATTCCACTTCGTCAGCTTCGATTCGATCATCACTACTTTTGAATATACAAGCATTTTCAATACTCTCAGGATCTTCAACTGATGGATAACTCTGTGTGATATTTATTATTTATTCCTTTCAGATCAAGTGAGTATTCAGGTCCTTCCAGTCATCTAAACCTAATGCAAGAAATAAATTAATTATATCTCAGTCTCTTCAGTTAATTATGTGTAAAACTGAAATCAACATTTGCATGCATAGTTTATTAAAGATGATTTACTATATTACAAAATAGTATTATTAATAATAATAATGATAATGATAATAATAATAATAATAATAATAATAATAATAATAATAATAATAATAATAATAATAATAAACAAACTATAACTGGAATGATAGTGCCTCCTGTAATTTTATTTATTAAATATTTTGTTACATAAAATGATGAATTGTATTGTGAAAAATATAGTTTACAAACCTTAAGTTCCCACTCTCCCATTTTTGAAAAAAATGAAATGAATTACAATGTATGAAACTCCATTAATACAATGTACCAATATAAAATTTAAAATTAAATTTAAATACCTGTCTAATAATTTCAAAGGATGAAATTGATTCAAAGAGAACCTGTTATAGAATCTGCTATTAGCAGAGAGAGGGGGTTAAAGAAGACCAGTCACCAGGTCTAAAAAGCCCAATGACATACTTAATCTGATAGGCACTGTCACCCTGTTTTTTTTATCCAAATCTGTTCAGCCATTTAAAGGATGTAAGCCCCATTTGTGCTTATGCAAATTAAGGTCTATTAACCTCACAGGCAGTAACACTGCATGATATAGCGCACACAGAGACACACCCTAAGAGAAATCACAGGTATGTCATTGGGCTTTTCAGAGCTGGTGACAGGTCTTCTTTAACCCCCTCTCACTGCCAATAGCAGATTATGCGGCACATTGTTCTGATATTAAAGAGATACTGTGTCAGCCCAATTTGTATATGGTACTAAAGCTGAAATTATCAGCTCCCTGATACAAAAAAGCTAGACACAGCCAATGTGAGCCCTTTGTAGGGAATTCACCAAGTTCAATGTAGTGTATGCTGGTCTTGAGATTAGCCTGATTTATGATGAGACACAGGATTTGTCATAAATTAGGCATATCCTACATCAGGTTGTGCACCTAACTGAAATCTACTCCAGATTATAGCTGGCATAGATTCTATTGAATCATTTACACCAGAAAACTAGAATAAATTATAATGAATCGGGTGCACCTTATGGCCTCACCCCTCAGCACATCTTTGCTATGCTGATTCAGGTATTGGATAGAGTTTTGTAGATATGTCAAAGTGACAGAATTAAAAATAAAACTTCACTTTTATTATTTATATTAAAAGATAAAGACATACTAATTATTTAGTAAAATTTGCAACAATTAATTAGTATAACTAAATGTGCACAAATCATGGCTTAAATTTGTTGTACTTTAGTTAAAAAGCTCATAATTGGACCTTTGGATCAAGCTGGTGGTTCACTATGATGCAATATAAAGCCTGTCCCAGCCCTTACCTCTCAGGACCTGTCTGATGGCCTTGATTGAACATCCCAGGGCCTGAAGAATTTACTTTGAAAGAAATTAAAGTTCCTAAAGCAGTTCAGTGGCTGCAATACTTCATCTAGATCTGGGTTTATGATTAAACTAATATAACTAAGTATGCACCAATTAGGAATAAAACTTGTGGTGTAAAAATTAAATGGTATACCTAAGCATGCGTCAACCAGGAGTAAAATTTCTGGAGAACAAATGAAATGGTATAACTTGGCGAACACCAATTAGAACTACAACTTGTGTCACATAAATTACATGGTATAATTTGGCATGCACCAATTAAGATTAAAAACTATGGTGCATAAATTACATGGTATAACTCGGTGTGCACCAATTTGAAGTAAAACTTGTGGCACGCAAATTAAATGGTAAAACTAGCTGTGCACCATATGGAAATAAAACCTGCTGTGCAGAAATAAAATGCTATAACTATGTGTGCACCAAATTGCACTAAAACCTGTGATGCACAAATTATATTTTTAACTAGGTGTGCACCAGTTAGAATTTAGACTAAACGCTGATGGGCTAGGGTACCCCTGTGGCAGATGAGGGTGACACTGCAGCTGATCATAGTTACAATGAGGCCGATGAGAATGACCAAAATATTTGGATATCAGTCCCGCATCTTTTGCCTAGTGCCCTGATGACCTGCACTACATCACAGTGACAGGGAACAGGAGTGAGTTTTTTTTTTTCATAAACTGTGTGGTACATTGAGGAGTATTATACTGTGTGAGAGGGCTACTAAGGGGCATTATAATGTGTGAGGACAATGAGGGGACATTATATTATGAGGGAGTACAAGTTAACTGAATGGAGGCAGAGGTGGCATAGATTGAGTTAGCGGCTTGATTTAAAAATTTGCCACTTCCCCATGTTAAGCAATGGCCCTAAAAATTTCCCCCTTTCTTTTCCCCCCTGCAGAAACAGTTTGTGGTTTGAGGAATTCCTGGTGGTCTGTGTAGAATTGATATAATAGTTTTGGACCATAAAGTGTTTGCTGATGCTCATTTGTGTATGAGAGTGACTGTGTGTCCCTGCTATTACACTAGTTATCAGGCATTTCAATAATTGGCCCCACACAGCTACTCATTTGAACCATCATGATTGATATTCTTATTTTTGCTTATTGATTTCTTTATTTATTTGTAGTAGGTAGGTGGCGTTTTAGTCTGCATATACATTTATTTGTAATTCTTGAGTATTGAGAGCAGACAAGCACTTTTATTTAAGAACCATCAAATGAAGAATCTTCTGCTTTTCCTGATACAAAATCCCTTTTTATGTGGTAGTGAACAATGCCTGATAAAACCTGATATTTTTTAGTATCATGATCTGTGTTTCTGAGCTTTGTAAATTTCCCATTTTTCTGGATTGTATATTAGCCCACTTATTCATTGTGTTACTATATTGCAATATAACTGCTTAGAATTGATCTATCCTAGGAAAGCTGAGTGATAGCTTTGTGTTGGCCATATTGGTTGAGTTCCAGCTTTTCATTACAGAAAATACAGTAATTATCTTTCTGATTTGTAAATTTTCAAGTGACTGCAGCAATAATTTCACAGTGTAAACACACAAGGCAATTAATGATAATAATCAATAGCATTATTATTCATCTTTTATAAAAAGTGGTAATTTAAACACAAAAAATATTGTTACTTTTAAAACTGCATTGCCAGTAGGATAAAATGCACATTCAAGGATGCCCTGATACTGTAAGTATAACAATTGTATTAATGGAAGCCACAATGAATAAAAATGTCAGAATTTTATAAGAAGGACCTATCACCAATGAATCATCATTTTTTTAATTGATAAATCATTATTCACCCACAAAAAATATATATTCTCTGCATAAAACTAACAAACACAAAAGTAAATTTATGCAAGTTGGCCAACTCACCTCTGAAGCTGATCCCAGCCTCCTCTCAAGCTTTGTGCTGAGCACCTCTCACATATTCTTCTCATAAAACCCAGCAACATAGAATTATTATATATATATATATATATGTATATATATATATATATATATATATATATATATATATATATATATATATATATATATATATATATATATATATATATAATATATAAAAAAAAAAATATATATATATATATATATATATATATATATATATATATATATAGTGGGGAAAAAAGTATTTAGTCAGCCACCAATTGTGCAAGTTCTCCAACTTAACAAAAAAGTTGAGAGAGGCCTGTAATTGACATCATAGGTAGACCTCAACTATGAGAGACAAAATGAGAAAACGAATCCAGAAAATCACATTGTCTTATTTTTTTAAGAATTTATTTGCAAATTATAGTGGAAAATAAGTATTTGGTCACCTACAAACAAGCAAGATTTCTGGCTCTCACAGACCTGTAACTTCTTCTTTAAGATGCTCCTCTGTCCTCCACTCATTACCTGTAGTAATGGCACCTGTTTGAAATTGTTATCACTATAAAAGACACCTGTCCACAACCTCAAACAGTTACACTCCAAACTCCACTATGGCGAAGACCAAAGAGCTGTGGAAGGACACCAGAAACAAAATTGTAGACCTGCACCAGGCTGGGCAGACTGAATCTGCAATAGGCAAGCAGCTTGGTGTGAATAAATCAACTGTAGGAGCAATAATTAGAAAATGGAAGACATACAAGACCACTGATAATCTCCCTCGATCAGGGGCTCCATGCAAGATCTCACCCCCTGGGGTCAAAATGATCACAAGAACTGTGAGCAAAAATCCCAGAACCACACGGGGAGACCTACTGAATGAATTGCAGAAAGCTAGGACTAATGTAACAAAGGCTACCTTCAGTAACACACTACGCCGCCAGGGACTCAGATCCTACAGTGCCAGACGTGTCCCCCTGCTTAAGCCAGTAAATATCCAGGCCCATCTGAAGTTTGTTAGAGAGCATTTGGATGTTCCAGAAGAGAATTAGGAGAATGTCATATGGTCAGATGAAACCAAAGTAGAACTGTTTAGTAGAAACATAATACGTTGTGTTTGGAGGAGAGTGAATACTGAGTTGCATCCAAAGAACACCATACCTACTGTGAAGCATGGGGGTGTCAACATCATGCTTTGGGGCTGTTTCTCTACAAAGGGATCAGGACGACTGATCCGTGTACATGAAAGAATGAATGGGGCCATGTATCATGAGATTTTGAGTACAAACCTCCTTCCATCAGCAAGGGCATTGAAGATGAAACGTGGCTGGGTCTTTCAGCATGACAATGATCCCAAGCACACCATCAGGGCAACGAGGGAGTGGCTTCATAAGAAGCATTTCAAGGTCCTGGAGTGACCTAGTCAGTCTCCAGATCTCAACCCCATAGAAAACCTTTGGAGGGAGTTGAAAGTCCATGTTGCCCAGCAACATCCCCAAAACATCACTGCTCTAGAGAAGATCTGCATGGAGGAAAGGGCCAACATACCAGCAACAGTGTGTGCCAATCTTGTGAAGACTTACAGAAAACGTTTGACCTCTGTCATTGCCAACAAAGGATATATAACAAAGTATTGAGATGAACTTTTGTTATTGACCAAATACTTATTTTCCACCATAATTTGCAAATAAATTCTTTAAAAATCAGACAATGTGATTTTCTTTCTGTCACATTGTTTCTCATAGTTGAGGTCTACCTATGATGTCAATTACCGCCCCCTCTCAAGTGCAAGTGGGAAAACTTGCACAATTGGTGGCCGACTAAAACTTTTTCCCCCTGTATATATATATATATATATATATATATATATCGTCTATGAGTTTGGGCACCCCTATTCTCTCATTTTTTGTTTTTTGGGTGTTTCCAGCCATTTCAATTTGTTTCTAATACTGTGGACACAGTAATATTTCACGATTGCACAATTGTGGCTTATTGTCTAACGATACTTTTTTGCAATATGCATTACCCACATTTGCCTATATATATATACTATCATTTATATATATATACTACTCTTTTTTACTGACTTACTGGCACTTGGTTTTGTACCTCCTGGCTTTGCTTCTGCCGGTGTTCCATCATGAAAAAGGTTTTTTTTTTTGCCAATTCCAAGTTGTTCTCCTATTTGTCTCCTCTGGGTGGCATCTGGGCTCCTGCACTCTCATGATCTGACGATTGTTCAACATAGTTGTTCAGGGGGGTCGTTGTCTCGGTTTAACCTGTCGTTTCCACTGTGGGAACTGTGGTGGAGCCACAGGGCAGTTCTTGTTGCCCAGGTGGCAGGCCGTATCAGAAGGCAGAGGAGATGGTGAGACAGTCGGACAATCCACAGCCACCTCCAAGGCTGCAGCATCATCTTGCTGCGTGGTGTCCTGTGCTCGGTCAACTCAGCACACTTTGCACAGGAGGCTGTATGGGGTGATGCGGGCCGTTTCTGAGCACGCCACATACGGTCGCCTGGGTATGCGCACATTTGGCAGCCAGCTTCATTTTGAGGGCCCTGTGGCTGTGAAACGATTGAGTTGTTTGGTCATACAAAAGGCGTTATGCATGGCGTCAAAACCAGCATTCCAAGCACTTGCTACCCACTGTTTTGGTGGGGTTCCATCTGCTTTGGGGCTGTGTGGCCATGCCGGCACCGGGATCTTGTTAGTTGGGGTCGCTGGATTCAACTCAGTATCAGCAGATTCTTGAGATTGTACAAGAATCAGTGACGTTTGGTTCGCCGGGGATGGATATTTCAGCAAGACAATGATCCAAAACACAGCTCCAAATCTACTCAGGCATTCATGCAGGGACTTACATGTTCTGGATGGCCATCCCGTCCCCAGACCTGTTCTTGAACATCTGTGGGTTTTGAGCGGGCTGTCCATGCTGGGGTTGTGGGGGGGGGTGGGGATTAGCTCGGTAGCGCTAGGGCTGTTATTTTTGCAAAGGAGGATCTACTATTTTGTCACTTTTCTGTTGGGTGCCCATCTTTTGCCCGGTCATTTTTGGTTTATGCATATTGCACATTTTCTGTTAGTATAATAACCTCATTTCAATCCTGTTTACTGTGTCCATCGTTATTAGATATATCAAACTGATGGCTGTTGCACACCCATATTTGCTTGTTGTTTGGGGTGCCCCTTTTTCATATGCTGTATATACTGTATGTCATGTATAGATGTGTCCTTTTTTACTTTTCTTCTAGGCAGGACATATCAAAATGTGTGTATTTCTCAGATTTCCGTTTATGTAGTTATATGAAGGCTTGATTTGACAAGTTGTGCTTCAAAATGACACCATTTGTTATCCTGTACAATGTACTAAGAAGCAGGAAAAAAATTCAGAATGAGGTGGAATTGAAAACAAAAAAATGCAGCACCCCCATTTTTTACAGCTTTTGTTTTTATGGCTTCCACTGTTCGGTATAAATGATATGTTAGCTTTATTCTTTGGGTTGGTATGATCATGGTAATACCAAATTTATATAACTGTACAAAAATTTTAATTTTGAAAAAAACATTTTCTTTGAATGACCATATTCTGCGTCCTGTAACTTTTTCTTTTTTTGTGAGACAATATCTAGTTTTTATTGATACTATGTTGGGGAATGTATGATGTTTTGATGACTTTTCATTCCATGTTTTAGTGAGGCAAATCGGCAAAAAACGGCAATACGGCCATTTTGATTTTTTTTTCCTGCTGTGGGGGCCCAGGGGGCTTGAATATCTTCAAATCACTTGTGCCATAAACTGCAAAACTACTGTATTGCAGTCTATGGTAAATTCCCTATGTAAATATTGAAGCCTGCTACAGGCAGACTTCAGTAGTTCCTTTATTATGTCAATATTTATGTTTAGTATGGCCTAGATGCACCCCATTAATACTTACTGGTGCCCACTATACAAAATTAGTAGAACACTTACAGCCATGACTGTATACAGGTATGTCCACAATCAACTGATCTCCAGTTTGGTTATAGATTCCAATTTGTCTTGAAAACAATTACGCACAATATCATAACATGCTAACAAAAGCTTTGAAACGCTGCAATTCACCCATCCAAATGGGTGGTAACACATAGACACAAATACCTTAGTTAGTATATCACTTTGTGATAACTTGTCAGTTATATTTCAGGCATTTGAAAAAAAAAAAACATTCTAATTGAATTTGTCACTTTTTAAAACTTTTAAACTTAAGTTGATAATAGAAGTAGATATAACAAAACACATTACCCAGTTCAAATAAATATTTAAAGCTATTTCAGCAGCATCTCATGTGTTAATAATATGGAGTTTTTTTGTATTATCCTAAGACTGTTTCACACAGCTGTCTGTGTATATACATAAAACACACTATCAAGTGGTCTGGACACTAATGTTGATCCTTTTGCAGAATTCAAATGATCCCTGCAGGCAACCAACAACTGGTAGATCTGTGGAATGTGCTCTTTGAACTGTACAAAAGCCTTCAGCCTTCCATGTATAGCTGCAAACAAAAACTGCCAAGTGCAATTATTTCAATGTTTAAATGTAATGGAAGTGTTGCATCATATTTTTTCACAGTAGTTACAGAACAAAAAAAAAATCAACATAGATATAATATTTGCATCAATATTTGACGAATACCCATATCTTACAGTGGTTCCACCAGGAATTGCAATGATATCTACATAAAAATCTTAATAACATAAATACATAAATAAACATAAATATATAATGTTTCAAATGTAGCTCATTTGAATTAATAATTCTGTTGAAAATTATGTATTAAAAAGATTACCCCCATTTGAAATTAGCATTTTCATCAATAAAGAATTCTTGTCAAAATGCATTTGTCCCCTTTTAGATATTACTATTATTTTACAGTTGACAAAGTGAATCATTTGTAATCTTCAAGAAAATTATATTTGTCACAGGGGACCTTGCTAAACATAGAACACTGATCCACGTTACTATATTTGTTGGAACACATTCGAGCTATAGTTTACACCAAAAATTTTGGTGAACCCCATACCTGGCTCATTTATCTTTCTGCTGCACCAAAAAAATTAGATTTTCTGACATCTTTCACATTTTCTGTTTTCAGGAAATGTGTCACTAGAAAGTGACCTATTTTTGAACCAAGTTTTATGTTAAACATACCTTTTAAAGAATTTGTGGTATATTTTTAAAATTTTCCATATAACATAGTAAATGAGGTTCGATGAAGACAGAGGTCCATCAAGTCCAACATATAACCCTACAGTGTTGATCCAGAGGAAGGCTGGATCAACTTGTCTTTATCAAAAATCTAAAATCTGTAACCTGTAATATTTTTCCATTCTAGAAAGGCATCCAAGCCCTTTTTTAACTTTCACAGTGAATGCACCCTCACCACCGCCTGTGGCAGTGAGTTCCATAGCCTCACTGCTCTACATCTATGATGCTGGTGAAATGTGCTTTCCTCTAGGCATAGAAGATGTTCCCTTGTCATTGTCACAGGCCTAGGAGTAAAAAGATAATTAGAAAGGACTTTATACTGTCCCTTCATATATTTGAACATTGTGATCCGTCGTTTTCTAAATGAATATCCCCAAATTGGTTAATCTATCTCTGTATTCCAATCCACCCATTCCTCTTTGTAGCCCTTCTCTGCACTGTATTCTGTGTGTGGCCATACTAGTGCTTTGTATAGAGGCATAACTATGTTCTTGTCATGTGTGTCTATGCCTCTTTTGATGGATCCCATAATTTTATTTGCCTTGGCAGAACCAGCTAAAGGTAACCAGCTAAAGGTAAGCTTACTGTCCACCAAAATCCCCAAGTCTTTTTCAGTGGTAGCCTTACCCAGTAACTTACTATTAAGTACATAATCATATATTTTATTTCTTTAACCAAAATGCATAACCTTACGTTTGTCGACATTAAACTTCATTTGACAAGTCTCTGCCCATGCTTCCAGCTTCACTAGATCCCCCTATAATATTCAACTATTCTCCTTAGTTTTGATTACTTTACAGAATTTAGTATCATCTTCAAATTTAAAAAATACTGCTCTGTAAACCTTCTACCAGGTCATTAACCCCTTCCCGCTGGTGATGATTTTAGTTTTTGACTCCCTTCCCCATAACTTTTTTATTTTTCTGTGCACTGAGCCATATGAGGGCTTAATGCCTGCAGGACAAATTGTTTGTCATAATAGTACCATTTATTATTCTGTACAATGTACTGGGAAGCTGGAAAAAAATTCACAATGGGGTGCAATTGGAGAAAAAGTGCATTTGTGCGACTTTCTTACAGGCTTTGTTTGTACGGCGTTAACTGTACAGCCAAAATGTCACCTCTATTCTATGTTTTGGTATGATTCTATAGTTTTATTTGCAAATTTCTATAGTTTTGTTTACATTTTAAAATTAACAAAAATCCAAAACGTTGCAAAAAAACAATTTTTTCTCAAGGTCGCATATTCTGACACCCGTAACTTTTTTTTATTTCTGTGTACAGGGTTGCATAGGGAATCTTTTTTGAGGGACCAGTTGTACTTTTTAGTTATACCATTTTGTTGAAGGTCTATTGCTTTGATCACTTTTTATACAAATTTTTATCAGAGAAGACACAGCGAAAAATCAGCAGTTTGGCACTTTTGATTTTTTTTCTCACTACATCGTTCACTGCACAGGAAAAATATTTTTATAAATTTGTAGACTGGGTGTTTATGGACACAGGGATACCTAATGTGTATATGTTTCACAGTAATTCTTTAGTTTTACAGTGGGGAAAAAAGTATTTAGTCAGTCACAATTGTGCAAGTTCTCCCACTTAAAAAAATGAGAGAGGCCTGTAATTGACATCATAGGTAGACCTCAACTATGAGAGACAAAATGAGAAAACATATCTAGAAAATCACATTGTTTGATTTTTAAGAATTTATTTGTAAATTATGGTGGAAAATAAGTATTTGGTCAATAACAAAAGTTCATCTCAATACTTTGTTATATATCCTTTGTTGGCACTGACAGAGGTCAAACGTTTTCTGTAAGTCTTCACAAGATTGGCACACACTGTTGCTGGTACAGTATGTTGGCCCATTCCTCCATGCAGATCTCCTCTAGAGCAGTGATGTTTTGGGGCTGTTGCTGGGCAACACGGACTTTCAACTCCCTCCAAAGGTTTTCTATGGGGTTGAGATCTGGAGACTGGCTAGGCCACTCCAGGACCTTGAAATGCTTCTTACGAAGCCACTCCTTCATTGCCCTACCAGTGTGCGGTATGCTTGGGATCACTGTCATGCATAATAATAAAGTAATAAATAATAACATTAATTTATATAGCAGCAACTTATTCTGCACTTTACAAATCAGACGGTACATGAACAGACAATATTAGACATTACAATGTAACAAAATGAAATATCAAACAATAGGAGTGAGAGCCTTACTCACAGGAGCTTACAATCTATGAGGAAATAGGGATGACACTTGTTCGGTACAATGGTCCAGCCATCTTTTAATGAATAAGGTTATATACTGTAACTGAAGCTGTATGAGCCAGTCACTAGCCAGTATATGTGAATAGACAGATACTATGTGCATGGAGTGCAGGGTAATTTCTGGATGAATGGTCAGGTTCTAAGGAATAGAGTAGAATAATAGAATAGATTAAAATAGAGTAAAAAAACATACAATTCCTTTTAAATGTACAGTAGGAGCAGACGTCATTTGTATATATTTTAGAAATATCTATGAAGTTTAAATCAATGATTGTGGTGCAAAAGAGGCACAGATTAGATCAATTTAGAGTAGGTTTAAAATTTTGCATGTTTTTGTTGAACAAAATTTTGGTACAAATGCACAGAATTTGGTGCATTGAGGCAAAAACACTAATGTGCTATAATTACATAGGTCTGTTCACCAGAAACATAAATCGAACTAAATGCATCTCAAAAAGAAGTAACTTTTTATGCAACTAATACCATATACTGTATTTACAAAGGTTTTGTCATCATAAGGCAACTGCTTCTCTGCCAAGAGAAGGACACTAGTTAGGGAAGACACTAGTCATATTTATAAATAAAGAGAGAGACAAAGAGAACGTAATTGGTTCACAATAGATAAGAAAAGTAGGAAAATAGAAGTAGTTTGCCTTTATGTACTCTTTTTAAAGGGTTGTCTGGACTTATTTTTTTATGGTATATCCTCAGGTTAAGCCATAAATATATGATCGTCTCTACGGGGCTGCTTCCGACATCAGTCCAGTACACAATACAGGACCGAAAGTAGTTAGAGCTGAGCTGCAGTGGAAGCACCGGGCCACTATATAGCAGACAGAGTTTTCTACTTCCGGTATTGTTTACAAGATGGGCGCCAGATGCCGCTACGTGCAGTTGATCGTTCTGGGAGTCAGTTGTCAACCCCCCTATCAATCAGATAAAGAAAACAAAAAGCCTGAACAACCTCTTTAGAGCCCAACAAATTGGTCACATCTGTGAATAAAATGATTCCCTATGATTGGAAATACCTGTAGGGAAAAACAATAACAAAATACTAATAGAACTAATGTTAAGGCAAATACCCATTAATACCAGGGAATGGGATGTGTGTCAGTGAAGAAGAGACATGGTTGACAGTCTAGGAAGGCCCTGAGGTAAATTATGTCTAACAACATTAGAGGAGGAGGAGGAACTTCCAGAAGCCTGGCTCAAGATGACATCACTTTCAGATGCAATATCCTCCTGTGAATGAGATGAGTAAGGTATGTAATCAAAAACTTCATCTTCATTCTCAGGAAGTACTATAATCCTGCAACTACTGGCGGTGTCACCAAAACAAGTAGTGTTGCTGTTACCACCCACATTCTCATTGTTAGTACTTACACAAGTGTTTCCTCCTCCCCCTCCTTTTGCTTGTCCCTGCCCTGTTTTTATCCAGACATTTTACTGCACACTGCTTAATTATAATAGTGATTGGCAACAAGTCTGACACTGTGTAATTGTGTCTTGTTTTGTTTTTTCTTTCAAGAAAAATAGCAAAGCATTAAAAGGGTGGTCTGGTCATTGAGTATTAGACTAAAATGGCATCAGTCATCTTGTGTTATTTTTTATGGCGTTACAATAGGAGCAGTTTGTATGTATATTGGGTATCCAAAAAAAAAAGACCTAGAAGATTTTTTAGATTAGCAGGCTGCGTCACAATGTTTATTGGGTGAGAAAAAAAACCAAAAAAACCTTCTTAGGTTAAGGCCCCATGTTGCATCAGACTGTTTATTGGGTGAGTGGAATAAAAATCCTTAAGAAGTGGACATTTTTCAGATTAGCACAGGCAGTATCCATGTATTGCTGTTAGAACTGCAATTAGCATGTATTTAACAAAAAATATATTAACTCGTGGCCAAAAATCCCTTAAGAAAAGATTTTTCTGTAACAGAATTGACTTTGTCAGTAAACACTATGTAAAATACTCTGTGGACAGTCACAGAATAATCTGCTCTATTGCAAAATAGATTTAGACAAAATAAGGATTTTGACAAGTACATGTTTAACTGTCCTTTGTCTGGATTACTGCAGCACTATGGCTCATACTACAGATATTCTCCCTCACTTCTATCACTACCTGCCTGGACTTGATTAAATATGATTAAACTTTCCTCTACTTCTCCTACTCCTAAGATTCTCTAGCTCTATTGAAAGTGTTGCTGCACTCAGTGCTGTGTAATTGCTTTGGATTATTCACTGATGAATAACACATTCATCCCCTACTTCCACCATCACTAAAATGCCTTGTGGTTCTGCCCATAGCATCTTATATACTGTATGTGACCTCAACACTGTAAACTGCCCACCTACCACTGACTATTGGCTGAAAGGCTGTCTGGTGATATCAGGCAATGGCACAGTGATTCACAGACATGTATGTCTTCTGTCTTTTCAATGTGCAATGCATGTTGCGGTGGCAAGTAGACCCTAAAATGCAATTTACTGGTGGGTCTTAGGGACCCTAGTCTGATGAATGCCAATGAAAATCAACACTGGCAGATGTAGTGACAAATAAGTATTAGTGACCATTAGTGTTAGTGAAATGTTGAGTGTATTTTTTAATTTAAACAGAGTGGCTAACGTTGGACAAGGTACTTTGGGACTGTTTGGTCTTACCGACATACCTATTGGTCACGTATGTGTTCTAACTGTATTTTTTACAGGTATAACAAATACACATTCATCTTAATGTAAATAATTGTATGTCTGATTTTATTTACAGACTGTGGGTTTATAAAAATAAAAAATGGAGACATGCTCTGTTTTGGTCCATTTTATGGATCATGGGCATCCATTAAAATCTAAGGTTAAAGATAAAAAAAAAAGGTAGCCTCCGGATGTCATCCATATTCTGTCCGTTTTTCATGGATCATACTCAATACAAAATAAAGCATTTTTTTCTCAATGAACTCAAAAACAGATGAACCACTTGACACAAAACAAACATAAAATCAAAACATCCGTGTGCTTTCAATGGGTGCATGAATAAGGCCTTATATTTTTCTTCAATTATGATAATTTGTAGTTTCTGGCTCTGTTAATAGAGGCTCACAAGCTTTTTTAAAACACTGTGAATGGAACGTTCTCTAGCACTGTGATCGGGAAATATCTGGCAATGTTAATGGACAGTACTCTAGTGCTTTTAATTGGAGTCATTTGGAACAGTCAAAGATGTTCCAATATTTTATATTCCAACTGAAAGTGTGTGTTTAAAGTTGACAACTGCACATTTTACTATTATTTTATTTTAATTAATATATTTTAATTGGTAGTCATTTTACTTACTAAACTCAAAAAAAAAATCTGATCATGCTGCCTTGTGAAAGTGATGGTAAACAGAGAAATAGTAAAGGCTCTTTACACTAGAATGGAAGCCATTTTATGGTTTCTGAACAAAACGAAGCTATAATTCTGCCATGTGCATGTGACCTAAATGTGATATGCCCTACCAAGGTTAGATTCTAGTACTGGTGGAAAGGGTAAATTCACATATATCAATCAAAAGACGGGGTAGAACAATCCTAACGCTAGTTAGAAATTTATGCATAAAACATAGGTCTGAGTAAGGTAAGTATTTAAAAAAAAAAAAAAGTATATAAGATATGACCTTTATTAATTGAACTTATAACTAAAAGCATCAAACATAAATAAAGCACAACTACTATTAAAATATAACCTTTATTCAACTCAGTAAAAATTGTCGGTGTACAGTTGATCAAAATGCGTAAATACGCCAAAAAAATAAAAAAGTGGACAATAGGAAATAATGGCTGGCCGATGTATATCTGGGGTAAAATGGTCCAAAATATCCTAGGACCCCTCAGATACAGAAATGTAACCACCTCCACATGTACCCGATATCAACCCCCTTTTCCCTTTGTAGATGTGGCCAAAGTAGTGTGATAACCACTGTATTAGGGTGTCATAATTTAATTTACCTCTTGATATATCAATGAGGACATCAAAATCTGTCAGAGTCACTAGTGATATCTCCCATGTATCAAAGACAGATACCAGTAATTTGAACAAGAGGTAAGTATAATGTACACCCCAAATATATGCAACCTATCCACTTATAATGAAATATCGGCTTGACACAAAATGCACATGATCACTATTACTCTTGCTACTATATCAGTGGGAAGAAAACAACAGAGCTGCAGGACCGAACCAAGCTGGGAGACAATGGGCACAGAAAAGTAAGTTTTGGGATTTTTTTCACGTGCCCCGGCCTAATTAAAAAAAAAAAAAAAGTTATCCTGGATAACCCCTTTAATGTCCCCCAGGATATTAGCCCCCATCACTGCCCCCCCAATATAATGGCCCCATAAATGGTCCCATACAGTATAGGGCACCAGTGAAGGGGCCACTGTATGGGGGGAGTGAGGGGTCAACTTTATGGGGGGGAATAGTGAAGGGGTCATTGTATGAGGGGAATAGTGAAGGGGCCACTGTATGGGGGGGAATAGTGAAGGGGCCACTATAGGGATGGAAGAATAGTGCAGGGGCCACTATAGGGGGGAATAGTGCAGGGCCTCTATAGGGAGGAGAATAGTGCAGGGGCCACTATAGGGGGGAATAGTGCAGGGCCTCTATAGGGAGGAGAATAGTGCAGGGGCCACTATAGGGGGGAGAATAGTGCAGGGGCCACTGTATGGCCCATACAGTAGCCCCTTCTCTGATCCCCCTATAGCAGTTTTGGGTGATTACTTACCTGTGTGCTGCCCGGTCCCGCTCCTTCTTGTTTAAGGCCCACTGATATAACGTCATGTGCGCCTGGAGCTGGAAGAAGCAGGAGGCGTGGAAGAACAGTTAGGCAAGTATCAGAGCTTAGCCTGTAAGCCACAGGCTCAATGGGGCCCGTGGCCTACAAGTCTGTGAGCAGTAGAGAAGAAAGCCTGTGGCCTGTGGCTTTCTGCTCTACTACTATCAGAACAGGGTCGGCGGCACCACTTCTCCCCGGTTTTGCGATCCAGTTCAGCCTCACTTACCTCACCTCACTCCTGCTCATGGCCTGTCCTCTTCCCGCAGCAGCCTGGGACCTGTGCACCGCACATTACGTCATCGCGACACGATGTGCGATGCACAGGGAGCCCTGGCCTGGAGCGGGGAGAGGTAAGTGAATGGGGGCCTTACCGCACCTCCACTGCCTATCAAAAAAAAAAAAAAGGTCCACCAGTGGGCCAGTCCGACCCAGCTTGTAGTTATAAGTTTAATTAATAACAGTTATATTTTATATTCTTTTTTGTTTATATACATACCTTATTCAGAACTAGGTTCACATATATCAGTTGCATCAGTATCAGTTTTTTTGTCCTTTAGTCATTACAACTGATGTCAAAACTGATGCAAAAATGCATTAGTTGTCATCAGGCTTTTTTTTTTTTTTTACAAATTTTTTCTCCAAAACCATAAGTTGTCATGAGCTGTTATCAGTTTGTACCATGATGGTCCATGAAGCATGAGGGGTACTCAGCTAATTTTTAGTAAAGGTCTGTTGACTGAGTTCCCCCATCAAGTAAAGGTATGAGCTGAACAGCAGCTGAACACATTCAGTATTTATGGCATTCTGACTATAAGACTCACTCCAGCTTTAGACTAGAAAAATTAGGATTAGGTGGGGGTGACTAATGTGGCATTTTACTGTGTGTGGGGGATGACTAACATGGCATTACACTGTGTGGGTGGTGACTAACGTGCCATTATACTATGTGGGGGTGACTAATGTGGCATTATACTGTGTGTGGGGTGACTAACGTGGCATACTGTGTGGGGATGACTAACATGGCATTATACATGACATTAATGTGGCATTATAATGTGCAGGGTCACTAAAGTTGCATTACACTGTGTGAGGAGTAACGTGGCAGTACACTGTGTGGGGGGGGTATCGTAGCATTACACTATGCGGGGGGCAATAACATGGCATTATACTGTGTGGGGTGACTAACGTGGCATTATACTGTGCAGGGGTGACTAATGTGGCATTTTACTGTGGGTGGGGGCATTAAGGAGCATTATACTGTAGGCGGGGACATTAAGGAGCATTATACAATGGGTGGGGGCATTAAGGAGCATTATACTGTGGGGTCATATGATTGTGCTTCCTCACAGTATCCTCCTAGATCACCTCTCCACAGTATAATTCCCCATTAGTGCCCCTACACCTAATTAACATTAATAGCGGCCCGGGAGGAACATTCATCTCCCGATCGCTGTCCCCAAGTCCTGATACCTTACACTATGCAGCAACGGGGATTGGTAGTCATCCCTGTTGCTTGCGCAAAAGCCCACAAGTGTGAAGGCAGCAGGGATGATTACCAATCCCTGCTACCACTAGGGTTTCGTCTAGAATTGAGTTGCTCCTGGTAGATCCTCCCTCCAGCAAAATGGAGTTGCTAGAGGGAGGACCTGCTAGAACCTACTCTAATCTAGACAGTTCATTACTGAAATGACTAGAATGGAGATGCTGCAAGTAGGTTCATGGTCTCAGTGTATTCTTTAGTTACTACAGTAGGTAATCCATACAACAACTCCCTTTCCGCAGACCCTCCATGATACAGTACCATGTAAATTCATCACTTCCATGCCTTTAACTCCCTCCAACATACAGTCCCATATAAAAAAAATAAAAAATCACTCCTCTCTCCACTGCCCTTTCCATCACACAGTCCCATGTAAAAAATCACTCCTTTGTCCACTGGGCCTTCAATCATTCAGTCCAATGTAAAAGCATCACTCTTCTCCCCACTGCCCCTTCCATCACTTAGTCCCATGTAAAAACACCACTCTTCTCCCCACTGCCCATTAAGAACATCACTCCCCTTTCTATCATGCAGTCCCACACTTACACTACTTACTACCACTGTCTGTTCACCAGCTTCATGTGCTCTGCTTTCATTACCTCTATAGAGCACAGAACTGTAATACAAGAGACCATGCCACTCTGAGAGGATCTGCCCCTTCCTGTGACATCATACATAATAGAACCAACTCCATTCTAGACACGAGCCTGTGGCTAGTACAAGGTATCAGGTCTTGGGGACAGCAGACGGGAGATGCTCACTGTCACAATGAAAGAGCCGGGAAGCAGGGGTCTGGACAACACACGGCTCCCTACTCCAATACAGTAGGTATGTAAATAGATGTACTGTGGAGGAAGCAGTTTGGGGCGCTCTTCCACAAAATGCTGGGCGCTGCAGCATCCATCTTCAGTCAGCATCTTGCACTGCAGGAATTTTAAGGTAGCCAGATGGAAAAATACTGCAGGTAGCCTTTTTTCCATCTGGCTGACACACAGATCCAGTGGTATACAGAGCCACATCAGAGGGAAACTGATAGTAACACTGTGCATATTTGTTTTTTCCAGTCATTTTACTTCACTACTTATATAACAGTGATTGACAGCATTTTTGACAATGTGTGTATCTGTGTTTTTTGTTGTTTTTTTATATATAAAAAACTATTTGAGGAAAGTTAGGAAACAAACTGGATTTGGAAGTGAAAGGGTGACCCAGCCAGTGAGTATTAGGGTAGAATACACTGTGTGAATCAGCTTCGATTTTTGGCATGACCATGGCAGTTTTTCTGTATTTTTTAACAAAAAAAAAAAAAGATTTCGCAAGGATCCTATCTATACTGCTAGCTTATGTAAATTCAAGACATTTACTAAATACATTGCCTTAGAAATGTTGCATTGTTTTCCTGCTATGTGAAATTATATACCCCATCGTTTACACAGCATTTTCTTGTTCCCTGTCCTGTCGTGTGATAACAGGGTGGAGGGATAGGTCATTGCTCTCTGAAGGGACTGAGTTCTCTGACTGTTTTGTGCAACTCTACCTGCAGGACAATCAGCTCAGCTAATTGCAGTTTGCTGATAAAGGCTCGGAGAGTGTTCTGTTATCTTTCTATGAAAACATAAAGATAATGCTCTCCTACAGCCTGTAAGTTTGTTTTTATCTCCAACCTCGTGTAATGTAATATTCTTTTACTGTGCATATTATTTGATCTGAATGTATATTAGATTTCTAGTAATGATAATAAATAATCTCTCTTGGTAAAGGTAATGGCTATATCTAGTGAGGTTCCTCATTGTGTCCTGTATATCAAACAGTCAAAGCCCGCTTAACAGCTTGTAGAATAATATAGGAAGTGAGAAGAAGAAACAGCAGGCAAAGCTGATGAGAGAGAAAAACTCTTTAAAAAATATGAGATTTAGCACTGAAAGCATGACCTGGCCAGTGAGTATTAGACTAGAACACACTGCATGACAGTCACATTGGATTTTTTTGAGTGAAAATGGCAATTTTGGCCTCCTCTCCTGTAATTCTGTAGTACAATTATAATGTTGGTATTTTTTCCACTATCAATGTATTAGAGTTGCTGTAGCTGCACTGAAACGGCTCTGACTGTCTTCTCTGTTACAAAATGGCTTTACTTCTTACTGTGCATTATCCTATATGCTGATATGACAACAGCACTGTAACCTCTCCACCCACCACTCATGATTGGCTGAGAGGCTGTGATGCCAGAAGCCTACCTATGTCACAGACACCATAACCTTAAACCTTCCTCTCTTCTTCATTTTGCTAGATGTGGCAGATGCCATTTTTGTCAAATAGCAAAACTTTTGGAACTTTCATGTCAAAACTCTCCCCCCCTTTCCTTTTTCTTCTCTTCTCGTTCACCCCCTTGTCTTGTCTAAGTTCTTCTTTCATCCGCCAAATTGTCATATGTGATTTGGCAGCGTACAGTCAGTATGTGGTAAGTTAATTTCCATTGTGGTGTTATACCACTTTTGGCTTTAGTGCTGAGCATTTTTCTGTAAATATTTGTAGGTGTTTTAAAATATTTTTTTGGTAACTAAATACATAAGTCTTGAAATATTACAAATGTTATACTGCCACTACAACATTCAAAACATGGCGATGCTTCCTGCTTTTGTACTGTAATTCATTTTTCAGCTTTGTTTCATAAATTGCGACAAGATCATATCATTGTTGGGATGGAGCTTGACTGCTGAGTGTAACAGCAGCATGAGTCTGTATCTCCATAGAGGCCAGAAACGATCGACACACCTGTGCTGCTGCGGCAAAAATGGTTAAAATCGGGAGAGATAAGAGTGGAGACTCTCCCTGCATCCCTAAAACCGCACGCCCGCCCGTAGATCTCCAGAAATTTATGCGAAAGGGGAGCCCGCATAGCAGAGGCGGTTCTTCCAAGATGGCGCTGGAAGGCGTGAAAAGCAGAGATACTTCAGTGGACTTGGATCTGGAGAGTAGCGGAGACGGTGAGAGCGTTGACCTACTCTCCACCCAAATATCCTCAGGAGAAGTCTTTCCTCAGGAAGGTTCTCACCCAGGCCCTTTATCTTGTCCTGTCAGACTTAGCGGACATCAAGTTTGAGCTGTCTCACTTAGGCCGCAGGGTGGAAATAGTGGAGGACTCCTCCGCAATGGTGAACCTGCTATCCTCCCAGAAAGCACAGCTAGATCGGGCACTCACGCTCTTGGAGCACCAGGAGAAACGTAGCCAACGCCGCAATGTATGCATTAAAGGACTTACGGAAACCTGTGGTTTCGGCAGAACTTAGAGACACAGTAGGTGCCATTTTCTCCTCATTGCTGGGCCCAGAACGTGCTGCTTCAGTGGTAATGTAGAGGGCCCACAGGATGCTACACCCCAAACCACGGCCTGACGATCCGCCTAGGGATGTCATCTGCGGTTTGCTGTCCTACGTGGACACGCAGGACATTTTAGCAGCAGCCCAGGCTAAAGATGAGCTGATTCATGGAGTGGATAAGCTAACTTTATCAGTACCTGGCCCCTACCACCCTGGCCAAACGTCGCCTGCTCTGGCCACTCCTTGAAACCCTGAGAAGGATGAATATTCCGTACTCCTTTCTCTACCACTTCGGGCTTTCTATACAACATCGAGGAAGGCACACACGCCAGCAGACTTGACCATGGTGTAGGAGCACCTCAACATCACCCCGCTGGAGATTCCTTCGTGGTTGCCAACTCCAGACACCAACACATTACTCCCGCTACCGGCTTGTTCTTCATGGAAATCCGCCCAGTGACTTAAATTGCCAAAGTCCAAGAGATCCCTGCAGTGGTTGCCTGAGACATCTTAGTGCCCAGTTGGGATGACTTGCAGCTCTCTGTTCCGGATGGTTCTGGATGGACTATGATCCTTCTCTCCAGGGCCCTCCGAATTGATGTGCGGTTCTATGTAGCAGGCCCAATGGTGACTGTGTTCCGTTTCCTTAACTGGGGTATAGTGTTACTGATTTAATGCTTTAAGTTAGTTATGATTTTCCTATTAATACTGTACTTACCTCTAGCTAGCTGTGTGCTGTCACTGACAGTTCTATGATGGCGGTAGCCCTCTTTGGTGATGTACCTGGAGGCTTTGCTGTCTCTCGCATATCTTCCTTGGTCGGCACACAGATAAGCCTTGCGGGGCTTTATTACCCTTATAACCCTTTTGCCAGCTTCCCGGCATGATGTTTAGCTCAGCTTCGCTTAGCTTTGTTTCAACTAACTTCGATTAGATTAGCTTCTCCCCGAGATGACTTTAGCCGATTGTTCTCATTGGCTTACCCCGCCATGTGTGATATGTTTTGTTGTCTTGAGCTATAGTGTCGATCCTCTAGTTGCCTCGTTCCTCAAGTTTGAGAAATTTCCCCGTATTACCGATCCCTCCAGGAGCTGTACGCAGTTCATAGACGACCGTGCCCCTATAGATATCTTATTGCCATGCTACAACAGGCTAGAGCACTTATTGTTGCTTTATATTGCACTTTTATTTGTTCAGCTCTTCCTCTTTATCTCTCTCCCTTTCTTTCTCTCTTTCCCTCACACCTTCTTCCTTCCTTCCTTCACCTCCCTCCTTCCCCTCCCTACAACTGCATCCGAGTGGAGTGATCTTGCTGTCTTCTATCAACAACAGTGGAAGGGCTAAAGTTGTGGTCACATCGTTTAACCCCTTAAGGACCCAGCCCAAAAGTACGTTAAGGACCAGGCCTCGTTTTTCAAAACTGACATGTGTCACTTTATATGGCAATAACTTTGAGACGTCTTAACTTACACAAGTGATTTTGAGATTGTTTTTTCGTGACACATTGTACTTCATGTTAGTGGTAAACACTAATGAATATTTTTGTATTTATTTATAGAAAAATAGGAAATTTGATGGAAATTTTGAAAAAAATCGCAATTTTCAAAATGTGAAATGCTCTGCTTTTCAGATAGATAGTCATACCACCCAAATACATTAATACATATTATCTACCATATCTCTGCTTTATATCGGCATCATCTTTTAATCGTCCTGTAATTTATTTTGGATGTTAGAAGGCTTACAAGTGTAACAGCGATTTTGCAGATTTACAAGAAAATTTCCCAAACTAATTTTTTTAGGGACCACTTCAGTTCTGAAGAGGATTATAAAGGCCTATATATTAGAAACCCCCATAAATCACCCCATTTTCAAAACTGCACCCCTCAAATAATTCAAAATAACATTTGGGAAGTTTGTTAACCCTTTAAGAATTTCACTGGAATTAAAACAATATGGAGGTGAAATTTAGACATTTAATTTTTTCCCACTAATTCCTTAATTTAGCCCTAAAATTAACACATTCACAAAGGGTTAAAGGAAAAAATACATCTCACAGTTTGTTATGCAATTTCTCCCGAGCACGGAAATACCCCACAAGTGGGTGTAAACTGATGTTTGGGCGAATGGCAGCGCACGGAAGGGAAGGAGCGACACTGGGCGTCTGAAAAGCAGATTTTGCTGGAATAGTTTTCAGGTGCCATGTCTCATTTGCAAAGCCCCTAGAGTACCAATACAAAGGAAAACCCCAAAAAGTGACCCCATTTTGCAAACTACACCCCTCACAGAATTCATATAGGGGTATAGTGAGCATTTTGACCTTACATTCGTTTCACAGATTTTGCTAACACTGGGATGTATAAATGAAACATTACTAAAATGTCACTTTATCCCCAAAGTTTTCATTTTCACAATGGGTTAAAGGAGAAAAAGCACCCCACAGTTTGCAAAATAATTGCTCCTAAACACAGCAATACCCCATATGTGGTCGTAATCTGCTGTATGGGTACATGGCAGGGCTCAGAATGGAAAGAGCGCTATTTAGCTTTTGGAGAGCAGATTTTGCTGGAATAGTTTTCAGGTACCATGTCGCATTTGCAGCGCCCCCAAAGTACCAATACAGTGGAAACCCCCTAAAAGTGACCCCATTTTGGAAACTACACCCCTCACAGAACATATCAAGGGACATAATGAGCATTTTGACCCTACAGCTGTTTCACAGATTTTATTAACATTGGGACATTAAAATGAAAAATTACTTTTTTTTCCAATAAACCGTCAATTTAGCCCCAAATTTTTCATTTTCACAAGAGGACAAAGGAGAAAAAGCACCCCAAAGTTCGTTACACAATTTCTCCTGAACACAGAAATGCCCCATATGTGGTTGTAATCTGCTGCATGGGTACATGGCAGGGCTCAAAATGGAAAGAGCGCTATTTAGCTTTTGGAGGGCAGATTTTGCTGGAATAGTTTTCGGATGCCATGTCGCATTTGCAGAGCCCCTAAAGTACCAATATAATACAAACCCCCAAAAAGTGACCCCATTTTGGAAACTACACCCCTTATAGAATTTATCTAGGGGTATGGTGAACATTTTGACCTCACAGCTGTTTCACAGATTTTATTAACATTGGGACATTAAAATGAAAAATTACTTTTTTTCCAATAAACCGTCAATTTAGCCCCAAATTTTTCATTTTCACAAGAGGACAAAGGAGAAAAAGCACCCCAAAGTTCGTTACACAATTTCTCCTGAACACAGAAATGCCCCATATGTGGTTGTAATCTGCTGCATGGGTAAATGGCAGGGCTAAAAATGGAAAGAGCGCTATTTAGCTTTTGGAGGGCAGATTTTGCTGGAATAGTTTTTGGATGCCATGTCGCATTTGCAGAACCCCTAAAGTACCAATATAATGGAAACCTCTCAAAAGTGACCCCATTTTAGAAACTACACCCCTCAAGGAATGTATCATGGGGTATTATCATTTAGAGCCTAAAAATGCTTCCCAAAAATTAATGTACAAAGTGAAAATTAAAGTTTTTAAAGAAATATCCAATTTCAGTGCCTAATACGTTGCGGCCACTTTGTGGCATCAGAGACATGCACTCCTAAAACTATTAAGTGGGCTATCCCGGGGAAAAAAAAAATTATATATGTGGGTATAAACTGCTGCTTGGGCACGCAGCAGGGCTCAGAAGGGAAGGAGCACTGTGGTTTTTTTTAGCTTTTGGAGTACAGATTTAGAGGGACTTTCTGGTCGCCATGATATTTTTGCAGAGCCCTGGAGGTGCCAGTAAATTGGAATTCCCCAACAAGTGACCCCCATTTTGTAGGGGCAATTTTAGGGTCTCTGCAAATGTGACATGGCGTCCAAAAAAACAACAATCTAAATATGCGCTCCAAAAGCACATAGTGCTCCTTCACATTTGCGCCCTGCTGTGTGCCCAAATGACAGTTTATGCCCACACGTATGACACTGGTGTACCCAGGATAACGTACTTAACAATGCCATATGTGGGTATAAACTGCTGTTTGGGCACAGCCAGGCACAGAAGGGAAAGAGCGCTATTTTGTTTTTTTAGAGCACAGTTTGCTTTTTGGACACCATGCCACTTTTGCAGAGACCATGAATTGTCAGTAAAGTGGAATCTGCAGACATGTCACCCCATTTTGGAAACTATACCCTTCAAGGGATTTATCAAGTGGGGTAGCGAGCATTATTAACCCTTAAGTGTTGCATTCTTTTAATTTCCAAAAATGAATGCACAGCTGATAATGAAAAGTTAAAAATGAAATTTTTCTATAGATACGCCATTTCAGTGCCCGATATGTTGTGCCCAGCGTATGTCTGCACAGACACACACTCCAAAAACTGGTGATCGGGGATCCCGGGCACATTAGCTTTTGGAGCGTTCATCTCTGATACAAGCCGGGCACAACATATTACGCACAGAAATGTCGTATTCCTGGAATAATTGTCATTTTCACCTTTCATCATCAGCTGCCTATTCATTTACGGATAATAAATTATAGCAACACTTGGGGGTTAAAAATGCTCACTGTACCCCTGGATAAATTCCTTCAGGGGTGCAGTTTCCAAAATGGGGTGACATGTCAGGGGATTCCACTGTACTGGCATTTCAGCTCTGCAAAAGTGCAATGGCGTCCAAAAACCAAATAGCGCTCCTTCCCTTCTGTGCCCGGCTGTGCCCAAACAGGAGTTTATACCCACATATCACATTAAGTACCTTATCCTGGGTACACCAGTGTCATACATGTGGGTATAAACTGCGGTTTGGGCACACAGTAGGGCACAGAAGGGAAGGAGGGCTATATGGCTTTTGGAGTGCAGATTCAGATGTTTGGGATCTGGATGCCATGTCATGTTTGCAGAGCCTCTAAAGTACCAGTAAAGTGGAATCCCCTAGGGAATGACCCCATTTTGAAAACTGCACCCCTCAAAGAATTTATCAAGGGGTGTAGCGAGCATTAGTATCCCAGACGTGACTGCACAGCGGATGGGGAAAAGTGAATATGTAATCTGTGCATAGTACATTGGGTACACTAAATTCCCTACTATTTCCCCAGTAGTTCCTATTATTGGGGGGTCACTCTGGGGGTCACTTCTGGTTTATTATCCCTCGTAAGCTCTAAATCTGGGGTGTACCCTAATATACGCTCACACAGCTTATACATTCCCTTCCTGCCGCAGCCAATTATGCTCTAATGATTTGGCGATTTTTGGGGTTTTTGTCTTCACATTGTACGAGTTATATTTTCTTTATTTCTCTGGTGATGTAGCCATATGAGGGCTTGTTGTTTTCAGGGTGAGATGTATTTTTTAATGACATCATTTTTAGGTGCTTACAACTTATTAAATAAATTTTATTAACTCTTTCTTGGTGGATTAAAAAACAACCCCATCAATTCTGGCACTGCGTTTTATCTTTTAAATTTTTCACCATGCAGCGTAGAGCATAAGTAACATGTTATCTTTATTCTGTGGGTCGGTACGATTACGGCGATACCTCATTTATAATGTTTTTTTATGCAATACCAATTTTGCAGAACAAAAACCCATTTGGGGACATAAATTAATTTTTTTTGCATCGCCATCTTCTAAGATGCGTAGCATTTTTATTTTTCAGTTTAGAGAGTTGGTTTAGGGCTTATTTTTTGTGGTACAACCTGTGCTTTTTATTGGTACTGTTTTGGGGTACATATGACTTTTTGATCACTTTTTATGGCATATTTTGTAAGGTGAGATGGCGAAAAATCGTTATTTTTGGCGGGTTTTTTCCGTTTTTTTTCCCCGACTTTCACCGTGTACATTAAATATGGTTTCAGTTTTATTGTACAGGTTGTTACGGACGCAACAATACCAAATATGTATTGTTTTTATTAATTTTTAGGTTTATTTTTTATATAATTCATTTTATATAGGAAAAGGGAATTTTTGGGGCTTTATTCTTTTATTAATTTTTTTTCACATACTTTATTATTTTTTTTTTTCACTTTTTTTTACTTTTTCTTGTGTCCCATTAGGACACCTGAGCCAGCAATGCTTTGATTGCTGGCTCAGCACTATAGACTGCAAGACACGAGCATACTCGTGTCTTACAGCCTATACAGGAAGTCAGCGCTATGGAAACACAGCGCTGACTTCCTGATGTCTCGGCAGGATCAACCAGGTACTGGGGGCTCCAGGCAGCCTGGGGTCACTTGGCAGACCCCGGGCTGCACATTAGAGATATCGGCACCCCCCGATCTCGCCGCGGGGGGGTGCCGGGGGGGGGGGTCGGCAAGACGGCGGAACCCCTTGGATGCCGCGGTCATGTTTGACTGCGGCATCCAAGGGGTTAAAACCGCCGATCGGAAGTTATGGACGACTGGGGGTTATGGAGCAGGGTGTTAGCTGTCAGATACAGCTAACACCCGGTTCCGATACCGCCCGCTCAGATAGTGAGCGGGCGACCGGCCGGCCTCGGGCGTAGTATTACGTCCTGGTGCGCGAAGTACCTAGCGCCCAGGACGTAATAGTACGTCCAAGGTCGTTAAGGGGTTAATGCCCATGGGCTCAATTCTCCAGAGAAGAGACACAGTGTCTTCCTCCTTGTGAAGAAGCTCCAGAAAAAGCTCCTCTTCCTTCAGGAAACGCACTTCAAGAACTCTAAGATCAACATAACTACTTCTCCCAGTGGTTTCACAATGCTAGTGATTCCTCTGCATCAAGAGGAGTGACAACCGCTATCCATCATTCCATTCCTTTTCAATGTGAACACTGCTACTCAGACTCAGAGGGCAGAGCCCTATTTCTGAAAGGCAAATTTGCCTCCGAGAAATATACCCTAGCGAATTTATACATGCCCACATCGGGACAAGTCGACTGGCTTATTCGCACTTTGGAGGCGCTTCATCTCTTTGCTGAGGGAACGCTACTGACTGGAGGAGATCTGAACATTACTCTTGATCCTGCTATGGACTCCTCTATGGACAGATCCCATATACCCCAATAGGCCTTGCGCAAGTTGCATCAGACCCTCCAGACCCTATCACTCCTTGATGTGTGGCACATCCACCACCCTACCACGAAGGACTATTCTTTCTATTTGAACCCAAGAGCTTCCTACCAGAGGCTTGACTATCTGCTTGTCTCACGCAACCTGCTGACTCACTGCCGGAAGTTATCCATTGGCTCGATTTCAGTCTCAGACCATGCTCCGGTCTCCTGTAGAATTTTCCTCACCCCTTTACCTCACCCAGAGTGGAACTGGCGCCTACATGAAAGGCTCCTTGACTTGGTGGAGGTGAGAGATTCCATCAGCAAACACATTACTGAGTTCTTTTCTTTGAATGTCACACCAGACGTTCGCCTGCCGATAGTATAGGAAACCCTCAAAAGCTATATTAGAGGATTCCTCATTGCCCATGGGGCGAGAGTAAAGAAACAGCAGCAGATGAGAATAGATTCTTTGTTAACACGTATCTCTAGGTTGGAGGTACTCCACAAATGCTCCTTAGCGGTCAATCATCTCATGCAATCGGAGCTGCGCACTGAATTAAAAGACATTCTGCATGCTCAGTCTGCAAAGCATTTCCTAAATTACAAACAGAAGGTCTATGCCCATGGGGACAGGGGAGGCAGACTGATGACTACCTTGATCAAGAAGGCAAAGGCAAGAACGTATATCTCTTTCATTAGGACTCCTGACGGCAAGACCCGTACGACTAACCCTGCGATTGCTGAGGCATTCCACTCTTTCTACGAAGCTTTGTACAACTTATAGTCTGCTGGTTCCGCCTCCTCTCATGAAACCCAGACCACACTTATTCACCGGTTTCTGGATTCGGTGACGCGGCCGGAGCTGTCACCTGAACAGCGCTCCTCTTTGCTGCTACTGATCACCGTTGAGGAACTAAAATGTGTTATTACAAGTTTCCTGCCAAATAAAAGTCCAGGGCCGGACAGTTATTCTTTGTCTTATTACAAGACATTCTTGCACCTTTTGCTTCCTCAATTAGCTCGCACCATGAATGCTTTACTGGGAGGAGACCAACTGCCCATCCAAGCAGTAGAAGCTCATGTGACTCTAATTGCCAAGGAAAGCAAAGGAAAGGACCCTCAAACATGCGGTAGCTACTGCCCTATTTCACTCCTCAACCTGGATCTTAAGTTCTGGGCGAAACTACTGGCCTTGCGTCTTCAACCGGTTTTGCCCTCCCTTGTCCATGAGGAACAAGTGGGCTTTGTCAGATCCAGAGAGGGCAGGCAAAATACCATCCGTTTGCTACACTCTATTAGACTATCCAAGTCCACTGATGCTCCTCTTGTTCTTCTCAGCTTAGATGCTGAGAAGGCATTTGACAGGTTCAGCTGGAGATTCATGTTTGAGATGTTGAAGAAGTTCGGTCTCCCACCTGCCTTTGTGACAGCTGTCTTATCGCTTTACACTGAACCTCATGCCAGATTGAAGATAAATGGTACTCTTTCTCCCTCATTTACCATCTCTAATGGGACACAACAAGGTTGCCCTCTGTCCCTGGCCCTCTTTATTCTCACCCTTGTTGCAGGCAATAAGGGAACATTCTGAGATCCACGGCTTCAAATTTGGATCTGACTCCTTGACGTCACTGGCATTTGCAGACGATGTGCTCTTTCTAGTCACAAATCCTGAAGTAGGGCTGCAGAAGATACTGGATAACTATGGAACTCTGTTTCATTACAAAGTGAATGTCGAGAAATGTGAGCTCCTTAACATCTCCCTTCCTCCAACCAGGGAGGCAGTGCTTCATAGTGTGTTGCCGTTCTCTTGGTCTCCCTCCTACATTAAATACCTAGGGATTAAGATGCCTAACTTACTGGACTGTATCTACTCACTGAATTATGCTGAGCTCCTCCTGGAAGTCAAAAGGCTGTTGCGACAGTACAATATTCCGTATATCTCCTGGTTTGGCAGGTGAAATCTCACCCAAACATATATTCTGCTGAAAATTACGTATATCCTCAGAATGCTCCCAACTCCACTGCCTTCCTCCTTCTTCATCTTGCTGAGGAAACTGTTCTTGAAGTTCCTATGGTGGGGCAGGAGACCACGCCTGGCTTACTCGGCATTACAGAGACACAAGATGGCAGGAGGCATCGGCCTGCCAGATGTCAGATGCTACTATGAAGCCATCCAACTCCAACTGTGGCTGGACCTTGCTGTTCCCTCCTCGGACTCACTCCTCAAGCGACTAGTAGGAGCTGCATATGGATTGACTATTGCCCGTGACCTATGGCTCCTGAGCTTTGCACAGCCTCATTCCAAGGTTAGAAAAGATGTTTTGCTTGGAGGAGTCTTTGAGGTTTGGGAGAAAGTGCAGTCGACATGGGCACCTGTGCCATCACTTTGCTTACCAGTGTGCCTATTACCATATGTACTCCTGGAGATCAAAGAACCCATAGAAGATTTTTGGAGACATCTGCTACTCACTTCCATTAGCACCTTTTGTATAGATGGCCATTTACCTGCAGCTGACATTCTGGATACCCACCCTGCCCTCCTTCATTTGAAGACTTTGAGCTTTCTCCATCGGGAACATTATTTGACTTGCAAGAAAAGCTTTCAAAAGTTCTTCGACTGGAAGAGACCACCCACTGATTTTGAGAAATTGTTCTTAGCCGTAGACCTGAAGACCTTCAGAGTATCTACGCTACTCCATCAATTTATTAACCCAAACAAGGTTACCAAGCCCTTTTTTCTCTCAAGTTGGGAATTGGACTTAAATATAACTTTGGATCCACAGGCCCTTAAATGGGTTTTGACTAGAGCACACAGAGTGTCCATCTGTGTTCACCTCCAAGAAAGTCACTTCAAGCTGCTCTCGCGATGGTACCGGACTCGGGAAAGGCTCCATTCACACAATTTGACTAATTCGGGTGCTTGTTGGAAATGCCAGTCGGAGGTTGGGTCTCTCCTGCATATATGGTGGTCCTGTCCTTTGCTATCCTCCTATTGGTCCTCGGTGGAAGCAAGCATTAGAAGATTAGGTTTCGAAGAATTTGTATTTGATCCGGCCTTGTTGATTCTCTTTCTTCCCATCCCCAAAGTAGACTCGAACTTTCAATTTCTGATATATCACTTGTTGGCAGCCGCACAATCGCTGATACCCCTCTTCTGGAAGCAAACATCCCCACCGACTATAGAGCAATGGCTCTCAAAGGTGAACCAGATAGTGAGGTTTGATGGGATGCTGAGCTGGTCCAGAAGAACAAGACCTAGATTTCTGGCAGTGTGGTCACCCTTGCTGGAGAATCGTACACCTCCTGCTACTGCATGTACCCCTCTGGATGCTGGGGAAGTGACCTCCCTTCTCCTCTGGAAATGCTCGTGTTCAAGACGCCCAGCTCTAGGCAAGTTCCTGACAAGGACTCCTCCTTCCACCCCCATCTATATTTCCTCCCCCTCTTCTCTCCAGCTCTTTCTCTCCTATCCTCTTTCCTTTTCTCTTCTTCTCCTTTCACCTTTTCTTACAGTCTTACTTGCTCATTCATTCTGGTCATATAAAATGATAAAAGTTTATTGACTTTGCTTGTAATATATGCCTTTGCCAACAGGGTACGCGCATTCCCCATGTGATCCTATATATCACAACGTTACTCCTGTAAATTCTTTTGCTCTTGTCAATAAACTAAGAATTCATAAAAAAAAATCATATCATTGTCATTAGAGGGTGGGTTCATTATTGATAGTTTTATTGTATTTCAGGAGGCTTTGATATGGCAGGATAGCAATCCAATATGTACAGATAAGGCTTTATATACTGTACATCATCCAAGCCACTGTCAGATCTCTGGGGAAGCTGACTGTACTTCCTGGTGATTCCAAAATTTAATGACATTTTCTCTGTCAATTGACTTCCATGTCTATTGTCATGAAGGATGCAGTTCCAGCCGTGCAGTCTATACAGACAATATAGTAAGAATATACAGTGGCATGAAAAAGTTTGGACACCCCTGGTCAAAATGACTGTTATTGTGAACAGTTAAGCAAGTTGAAGATGAAATGATCTTTAAAAGGCATAAAGTTAAAGATTAAACACACTTGTCTATAATTTTAAGCAATATTAGTGTATTATTATGTTTGAGTACAATTTTACAGTGAAAAAGGGAAAGGAGTACCTTGCAAAAGTTTGGAAACCTTTGTAGATTTGTGTGCTCAGACCTTAATTATCCAGTTAGGGCTATGACTTGTTCACTATCATTGTTAGGAAAGGCCAAGTGATGCAAATTTTACAGCTTTATAAATACCCAGCCTTCTCTAGCCTTGTGCCAAAAACAGCAGCCATGGGTTCTTCTAAGCAGCTGCCTAACACTCTGAAAATGAAAATGGTGGAGGCCCACAAAGCAGGCAAAGTCTATAAGAAGATAGCAAAGTGTTGTCAAGTTGTCCTTTCCTCAGTTCGAAATGTAATAAAGAAATGGCAGTTACCAGGAACAGTGGAGGTCAAGATAAGGTCTGGAAGACCAAGAAAATTTTCAGAGACAGCTGCTTGTAGGATTGCCGAAGTGGCAAATCAGATTCTCACTTGACTGCAAAAGATCTTCAGGAAGATTTAGCGGACTCTGGAGTTGTGGTACATTGTTCTACTGTTCAGCGATACCTGCACAAATATGGCCTTCATGGAAGAGTCATCAGAAGAAAACCTCTCCTGCGTCCTCACCATAAAATTCAGTGTCAGAAGTTTGCAAAAGAACATCTAAACAACCCTGATGCATTTTGGAAACAAGTCCTGTGGACCAATGAGCTTAAAATAGAACTTTTTTTTTGGAGATAAAAGGGCACAGAATTTCAGGAAAAGAACATCTCTCCAACCATTAAGCATGGGGGTGGATCAATCATGCTTTGGGGTTGTGTAGCAGCCATTTACACGAGGAACATTTCACAAGTAGAGGGAAGAATGGATTCAATGAAATTTCAGCAAATTCTTGAAGCAAACATAACACTATCTGTAAAAAAGTTGAAATTGAAAAGAGGATGGCTTCTACAAATGAATAATGATCTTAAACACAAGTCAAAATACACCGTAGACTACCAAAAAATGTACATCATTGAAAATCTGTGGCTAGACCTCAAAAGAACAATGCATGCAAGACAACCCAGGAATCTCACAGAACTGGAAGACTTTTCCATGGAAGAATGGATGAAAATCCCTCAAACAAGAATTGAAAGACTCTTGGCTGGCTACAAATAGCATTTACAAGCTGCGATACTTGCCAAAGGGGATGCTACTGGTTACTAACCATGCAGGGTGCCCAAACTTTTGCTTCGGGTCATTTTCATTTTTTGTTATTTTGAAAATGTAAAATATGAAAATATTTTTTTCCCCAAAAAATACATTGGGAATGTGTCATCTTTAATGTTATGCCTTTTGAAGATCATTTTATCTTCAACTTGCTTAACTGTTCACAATAACAGTCATTTTGACCAAGGGTGTCCAAACTTTTGCATGCCACTGTATGTGTCTCCACTATGGCACCATGGAATTTTTTTTACATGAAAAAACAGCTACATATAGTCTAAAAGAAAAAGAGTCTTTATTTCTCAAAGCAACCAATCACAGTTCAGCATTTATGTTTTATAGTGCTCTAGTTGCTGCGGATTGCAAAGACAACTTTTTCTTTTAGACATTTTCATAAATCTACTCCTATAATTCTCTTATACAGTACAGACCAAAAGTTTGGACACACCTTCTCATTCCAAGAGTTTTCTGTATTTTCATGACTATAAAAATTGTAGATTCACACTGAAGGCATCAAAACTATGAATTAACACACGTGGAGTTATATACTTAACAAAAAAGTGTGAAACAACTGAAAATATGTCTTATATTCTAGGTTCTTCAAAGTAGCCACCTTTTGCTTTGATTACTGCTTTGCACACTCTTGGCATTCTCTTGATGAGCTTCAAGAGCTAGTCACCTGAAATGGTTTTCACTTCACAGGTGTGCCCTGTCAGGTTTAATAAGTGGCATTTCTTGCCTTATAAATGGGGTTGGGACCATCAGTTGTGTTGTTCAGAAGTCAGGTGGATACACAGCTGATAGTCCTACTGAATGGAGTGTTAGAATTTGTATTATGGCAAGAAAAAAGCAGCTAAGTAAAGAAAAACAAGTGGCCATCATTACTTTAAGAAATGAAGGTCAGTCAGTCCGAAAAATTGGGAAAACTTTGAAAGTGTCCCCAAGTGCAGTGGCCAAAACCATCAAGCGCTACAAAGAAACTGGCTCACATGAGGACTACCCCAGGAAAGGAAGACCAAGAGTCACCTCTTCTGCGGAGGATAAGTTCATCCGAGTCACCAGCCTCAGAAATCGCAGGTTAACAGCAGCTCAGATTAGAGACCATGTCAATGCCACACAGAGTTCTAGCAGCAGACACATCTCTACAACAACTGTTAAGAGGAGACTGTGTGCAGCAGGCCTTCATGGTAAAATAGCTGCTAGGAAACCACTGCTAAGGACAGGCAACAAGCAGAAGAGACTTGTTTGGGCTAAAGAACACAAGGAATGGACATTAGACCTGTGGAAATCTGTGCTTTGGTCTGATGAGTCCAAATTTGAGATCTTTGGTTCCAATCACCGTGTCTTTGTGCGACGCAGAAAAGGTGAACGAATGGACTCTACATGCCTGGTTCCCACCGTGAAGCATGGAGGAGGAGGTGTGATGGTGTGGGGGTGCTTTGCTGTTGACACTGTTGGGGATTTATTCAAAATTGAAGGAATACTGAACCAGCATGGTTACCACAGCATCTTGCAGCGGCATGCTATTCCATCCGGTTTGCGTTTAGTTGGACCATCATTTATTTTTCAACAGGACAATGACCCCAAACACATCTCCAGACTGTGTAAGGGCTTTTTGACCAAGAAGGAGAGTGATGGGGTGCTACGCCAGATGACCTGGCCTCCACAGTCACCAGACCTGAACCCAATCGAGATGGTTTGGGGTGAGCTGGACCGCAGAGTGAAGGCAAAAGGGCCAACAAGTGCTAAGCATCTCTGGGAACTCCTTCAAGACTGTTGGAAGACCATTTCATGTGACTACCTCTTGAAGCTCATCAAGAGAATGCCAAGAGTGTGCAAAGCAGTAATCAAAGCAAAAGGTGGCTACTTTGAAGAACCTAGAATATAAGACATATTTTCAGTTGTTTCACACTTTTTTGTTAAGTATATAATTCCACATGTGTTAATTCATAGTTTTGATGCCTTCAGTGTGAATCTACAATTTTTATAGTCATGAAAATACAGAAAACTCTTGGAATGAGGTGTGTCCAAACTTTTGGTCTGTACTGTACATACAAAATTCTTACTAATGAAAGAAAAATTAAATACAATGGATATTTCCTTTATAGACAATTGCATCTAAATGTCCCCTGTTTGGACACAGGATATAAATATTTGTAAATTGAAATGAAGCATATATTACTAGTATGGTTTTCAATCCAAGCACCCGGAGCTTTATTTCAGAATGCTGAGACAGCTTTGAATGGATAACTGTGTTTTGTAAACTTTGCAGAACAGGGTTGAAAATGTAATTACTCCCAGTTTAAAATCTAGACATTACTGTTGCTGTATTTTAATGCCCTTTATAACATGCATGCTTCTTTAACTTAGCAAAGCTCAATCTTGACCATATAAATTAACGAAGAATGCAACAAAAGCTGCAATAAAAGAACTTTATCCTTCAAGCCTTCAAGTTGCAGCTAAATGAGATTTCTTTGAAATGCAGATCAGTTGAACTAGATTAGTGAATTTTAGCTCCTGTCAACATCATAACAAAATACAAATACAATTGTTCACTGGCCTTATCTCCATGCTTCCATCTGCTGCCTTGTTATTTACTTTCCTTGATTTACTATGCAGATCTAAATAAGGCACATCAAGGAGGGCTTACAACACAATGGCTTCTTAAGCTTTACATCAAGGTATTTGAAACTGAAGCCCTGAAAGGGCTGCCATCAAAGACATATCTCTAATGAACTTCCATATCTGAGAAGGTTTGGTATTTAATACTGCTGTGAAAGGGAAGAAAAACAAATCAGAACAGTCTTCGAAATAAAATGGTTGGAAATCTTGATGAGATTAGCACCTACTGGAATTAATATCCCAATAAAAATAATGTACTGAACCACAGAGAGTTAACGCCAAACGTAGAACATCAGTGTCAAATAGGCCATAACAGCTGACAAGGTTGAAAGGTCATAATAGGATTTCAGAGTATTGATAGAAGACAATGAAACAGCTTTGGCTCTTTAATCAAATCTTGTAAGTCAAATTATCAGCAGCATACTGTTGTAGATCACTAGCAGATCCGGCAGCTTTCATTTTAGAAATATATTTACTGTATCTTTTACAATTTTAGAACAGCATCACTGTGTACCAACCTAATCTTAAATGACAGTGGGCAACATTTGTACATCAAATTCAATATTGCAATTTCTCCCCCACAGCAATCTACACTTGCTTAAGGAAAAGTCTTCTGCCAGACTGGTTTATAAAATTCTTTATGTTCTTAATATATATTATGGCTGTATCTTAATTTTATCACTTTATATTTATAGGACAGTTTTTAATTAAAAGCTTAAATAAGTATAATATGTGATATAAGCATTTCTGTGCAGTACATACAGAAAATGGTGAAACATCATTTAAAAATGTTTCACTTCATTAAGATTCTATAAGCAAAAACTTAGCCACTAAAGTCAAGATGACATGTTACAAGCTTCAGTGCCTGTAAATTGTGCTGGAGGCTCACCAGATGATGGTAAATAAGGTGCACGTTAGATCCCTTAGCTTTTGGGCATGTCACATCTTCAGCTAAATTTATATCAGGACAGAAAACACCTAATGTTGCTCTACATCAGTGTATTAAGGAAGTATTTTTTCATTGATCACAATTATGTTTGGTTTTGAATCAGGTACATTCTGAATACTATATAAGGGAATAACAATTACTTTCATGTATAAATATTTTTTTAAAAAATAATGTAAAATGGATTCTAATTAACTACAATTATCACCTTGTTCTACTTCTGTAATGAACAGCATTTTTTTGTGTTTCGTTATCTTCTATAATAAAGATACTTTAGAGACAGGTGCATGAACAGGTTTTTCCTTAAGGTTACTTGAAGCAAGTAAGAACACTTATTTTACAACTGCTTTGAAAGCATTGTGACCGAAGCTAACCAACAGCTTTATTACTGAAATTATCTGTCTTGTAAAATACTTCTTAAACAATCGAATGTCCTACTATTCCTACTGAATCATAATTCTGAAAATAGTGTTTTGGGTTTTTTTGTGCCTAAAATAGTACAAGAGTATAGAATTTTAGTGAACTGTACACTTTTTCAATCAACATGAGCTATTTTATAGAATACTTTGTATGTTTCCCCAGTAGGGAAGGCTTGCTAAATATGGAAAACAGCTTATGCATATTGTTTTCAATTTAATTGATATAAATTAGTTTCTTCTTATATTATGCACTTACTACAGATTTTCCAGTCCAGTAGTTTCCCTTATTTATTTGAAGTTGACTGTACTACTATATACAGTCATGGCCAAAAGTTTTGAGAATGACACAAATATTATATTTTCACATGATCTGCTGCCCTCTGGTTTTTATGTGTGTTTGTCAGATGTTTTTATCACATACAGAAATAGAATTGCATTCATATTATGAGTAACAGAAGCTTATATTGACAGTTAGAATGAGTTAATGCAGCAAGTCAATATTTGCAGTGTTGACCCTTCTTCTTCAGGACCTCTGCAATTCTCCCTGGCATGCTCTCAATCAACTTCTGGACCAAATCCTGACTGATAGCAGTCCATTCTTGCAGAATCAATGCTTTAATTTTGTCTGAATTTGTTGGTTTTTGTTTGTCCACCCGTCTCTTGATGATTGACCACAAGTTCTCAATGGGATTAAGATCTGGGGAGCTTCCAGGCCATGGACCCAAAATCTCTATGTTTTGTTCCCTGAGCCATTTAGTTATCACCTTTGCTTTATGGCAAGGTGCTCCATCATGCTGGAAAAGGCATTGTTGAGCGCCAAACTGCTCTTGGACGGTTGGGAGAAGTTGCTCTTGGAGGACATTCTGGTACCATTCTTTATTCATGGCTGTGTTTTTAGGCAAGACTGTGAGAGAGCCGATTCCCTTGGCTGAGAAGCAACCCCACACATGAATGGTTTCAGGATGCTTTACAGTTGGCATGAGACAAGACTGGTGGTAGGGCTCACCTCTTCTTCTCCAAATAAGCTGTTTTCCAGATGTTCCAAACAATCGAAAAGGGGATTCATCAGAGAAAATGACTTTACCCCAGTCCTCAGCAGTCCACTCCCTGTACCTTTTGCAGAATATCAGTCTGTCCCTGATGTTTTTTCTGGAGAGAAGTGGCTTCTTTGCTGCCCTCCTTGAGACCAGGCCTTGCTCCAAGAGTCTCCGCCTCACAGTGCGTGCAGATGCACTCACACCTGCCTGCTGCCATTCCTCAGCAAGCTCTGCACTGCTGGTAGCCCGATCCTGCAGCTGAAACACTTTTAAGAGACGGTCCTGCCGCTTGCTGGTCTTTCTTGGGCGCCCTGGAGCCTTTTTGGCACCAATGGAACCTCTCTCCTTGAAGTTCTTGATGATGCGATAGATTGTTGACTGAGGTGCAATCTTTCTAGCTGCAATACTCTTCCCAGTTAGGCCATTTTTGTGCAGTGCAATGATGACTGCACGTGTTTCTTTAGAGATAACCATGGTTAACAGAAGAGAAACAATGATGGCAAGCACCAGCCTCCTTTTAAAGTGTCCAGTGGTGTCATTCTTACTTAATCATGACAGATTGATCTCCAGCCCTGTCCTCATCAACACCCACACCTGTGTTAATGGAGCAATCACTGAAACGATGTTAGGTGGTCATTTTAAGGCAGGGCTGCAATGATGTTGAAATGTGTTTTGGGGGATAAAGTTCATTTTCTAGGCAAATATTGACTTTGCAAGTAATTGCTGTTAAGCTGATCACTCTTTATAACATTCTGGAGTATATGCAAATTGCCATTAGAAAAACTGAAGCAGTAGACTTTGTCAAAATGAATATTTGTATCATTCTCAAAACTTTTGGCCATGACTGTACATAGGATTTGTCAAGAGCATTCAAATTATTCATATGGCGTTTTTGACAGATCTATTGGCAGAAATAAATGTCCATTTTTAATGACTGTTTTGCATCTGTTTCATTCTGTTTTTCCATTTTTGATTGCCAAGTGTCATCTGTTTTGTATTACTGATATAACTCACACCACTTTTCTGCCATGAGATAAAATGTAAATCTACAACAGTTACTACCTGGCATAGATTTCCAGTCTGGTGCAGGGATGTCCACAGCCTCTTCACACATATCCCATTCCCGATGCCAATGTTAATAAATTTGGCTAATGTTTTCTCAAAGCAGCCATACCACAGCTGTTTTTCACTGTCGTGTGAATAAGCTTAAGGCCGGTTGCAGACGACCATGCTGCAACCAGCCTGCCATGAATTAAAAGCACGGGCTGTACACGGGGGACACGGACTGTCGGCCCGCACACGTGACCGTGAAAATCACGGTCGTGTGTACGGGCCCATAGAAAAGAATGGGTCAGTGTGCTATCCACACCACGGTCGTCTGCAAGGGGCCTTAAGCCATGACACAGCCATTTCAAAAACAATGATAGTAAATGAGTGTATTCACGTGTCATTTTTCTGACAGACAGAAAAAAAAAATGGTTACTTTAAAACATTGACATGCTTTATCTTTGTCCGTTTTGACACATGGACCCAATAGAAATCAATTAAATACATCCTTTTTTAACTTAATAATTTTGTCACATCTTACTCCAGTCCAGTTTGTGTTAAATCCAGCATGTGAAACACCAGTCCTAGTAAATCCCCTCATTATTTTCAGATTTACTTGTTGATTTAAGTAGTTACAGTTGTAAGATAAAAGTCTGAGATATATGGGCAAGAAGAGGAGTTATTTTCTTGTTGGGGAATGCAGCAGTTGTCTAAATCTGCTGATTGTGAAATGTTCACCTAGATAAAATGCATAGCTAAATTTGGCCTTTATTTATACTACACATAATGTTCTCATATGTTAATCCCCTTCACGTTTTTCAAGTCAGAAGCCACAATTTGAATTGGAAAGTCTGAATCATTATACCACCTCACCCACAAAGTTGTGGAACCCTTGCTGCAGTTACGCCTGTCAGTGTCAGTTGTCCATTTACAAAGGCTAGCTGAGCCAAACAGCACCAAGATTTTATTTCCTCTTCACGCTGGCACAGTGCAGTATTTATTTTATTTTCCTCTGGAAGAAGAAGAAGAAACTTTCTATGCATTAACTTCCTAGTGAGCATGTGACTGACTTGGCTATACACGCAAAAGTTTATAAAGAGGCAGACCTGCAAGGAGGAGATAAAGATAAGTAGCATAATCAATGATAAGACAGTGGGTGGATTCAAGACTACTTCAGGTACTTCAGTTAAATTATAGCCACAGATCACAACTCTCTTCACATGGAGCTATAGTAAGCTAAAAAGCAGACAAGTAGCAAAAGTGATGATAATAAATAGTAAATAAGTATGATTACTCTAATGCTGAGTCTGACTTGCATACAATTTTGAATTCATGACTGGACATCAGATTTATGCAACAAACACAGAAAAGGTGGTCAGCACTAATAAACAATATGATCAAGAAATGCAGATGCACAAAAAAGCGGGTGTAAATTAATTGCAACAGCCCTCTCCTAGCACTAAGAGCATTGCTGCAAATATCTACTCAGAGGCGTAAATACCGGGGTAGCCTCGGTAGCGGCTGCCACAGGGTCCGAAACATTAAGGGGCCCAGAGACCTGTGGCAGCCGATGCTGCTATTATTATACTCTGGGGTCTGAAAAGATCCCGGAGTATAACGAATGGGGGGCCAGGGGAGGTGAGGGAACATAAAAACCACTGTAACTTACCTCTTCTGTGCTCTTGCAGGTTTTGGGCCTGTTTGGTGACGTCCCAGACGTCAGCTGACATCATTATGTGTCGCAACGCCGGCCTGGATCACATGAGATCTGGTCCAACATTGAAGATGGCCGAAGTAGCGCACCGGAGTGCACAGGAGTGAGGAATAGGTAAGTAGCATTGTTTTTTTATGTTTGCATCCTCCCCTGGGTCTCCGATCATTATACTCTGGAGTCCAGAGTATAATAATTGTTCATGGGTGGTCCACAATGGGGCATAATACTGTGTGTAGGGGCTACTATGCTGCATAATACTGTGTGCAGGGGCCACTATGGGGCATAATACTGTGTGCAGGGGCCATTATGCTCTATCAGACTGTGTGCAGGGGCCACTATGTTGCATAATAATGTCTGCAGGGGCTACTATGCTGCATAATACTCTGTGCAGGGGCCACTATGGGGCATAATAGTGTCTGCAGGGACCACTATGGGATATAATACTGTGTGCAGGGGCCATTATGCTCTATCAGACTGTGTGCAGGGGCCACTATGTTGCATAATAATGTCTGCAGGGGCTACTATGCTGCATAATACTCTGTGCAGGGGCCACTATGGGGCATAATAGTGTCTGCAGGGACCACTATGGGATATAATACTGTGTGCAGGGGCCACTATGGGGCATATTACTGTGTGCAGGGGCCACTATGGGGCATAATAGTGTGTGTAGGAATGTGGTTTGTGCAGGGGGGGGTTGGAGGGGGCGGTCCTGGGGGGGCCCATGTCAAATGTTCGCCTTGGGGCCCAGCCATCCCTAGTTATGCCACTGTATCGACTGTATATAAGGATACATGAAAATGAGGTCCTTGGTACTGACCCATCAAAGTGACCACTGTTAGGTGAATCTCCACACTAAAATGACTCACCTCTCTTAGGGCCTTGGTCTCCATTGAATTAAGGGCAAATGTGTTTTTCAGCCATATCATGTAATGCATACACTACAATTCGCCTCCTCTCTCTGGACTTTGAATGAATAGGGGAATGTAGTTTACCCATATTATGCTCTAATTAAAATCAGCATGCATAAACCAAAATGGAGGTAAGATGCACCCCCAAAGCACAATGCAACAATGTTCATATTGTTTTGCAGAGTTTAACTACTTTTCTGTGTTTATATGAACAAAAAATGGGCCAATAACCAATTAACAAAAAATGTGTAGGACAAGCAATAAATCAAAAAACAAAATCATGCCCACACAAAAGTAAAAAATTATTAACAAAGTTTATTAACAAATAAATAAAATACAAAATACAAATGAACAAACACATGAGGGAATACAGGAAAAAAACAATAAATAATGTGTACAAAGGCATGAAGTTCAGGGTATCAGATAAATAAATAATCATGGCAAAGCACCTTCACAAATGCACTTGAGATAATCTGGAATAGCATATTCAAATACAACCAAAGCTCCTTTAAAGTCATGTCATAAATTTAAATATAGAAAAGTGCTAAAAGTCCATATGTTCCAAAATGAAAGAATCCTGAAACAACATACCTAAGACAACCTACAAAGGCATGAAGCTCAGGGTATCAAATAAATAAATAGTTATGGCAAAGCACCTGCACAAATGCACTTTGAGATAATTAGAAATAGCATGTTCAAATGCAACCAAAGCTGCTCTAAAGTCATACCATAGATTTAAATGTAGAGAGGTGCTAAAAAACCATATATTATAAGATGAAAAAAATTCAGAAAAACCATACCTAAGGTACAAACAACCTGACGCGCGTTTCACCTACAGCTTCGTCCGGAGGTATCAACTTTTCTGTGTTTGTCACTGATGGAGTTTTTATTTGAATTATTTTTTTTCCTTATGTTTTTTTTTTTTTTTTAAATACTTTCTTACCACCTTAGTAATGGAGCTTAGAGTTAGCCATTGAACAGACACTAACCCCTTTCATTATTGCCACGTTACCCAGTGCCATCAAGGGTGCCAGGAAGAGCCAGGTAACATCAAGTACCTGGCCTTTTAATGAGATGGCTGGGTATAAGGGCAGCTGAAAGCTGGTATTATTAGTCTGGGAAGGGCCAAAAAACGTAGCCCTTCCCCACCCTGGTAATTTCAGGCTGCTGCTGCTTGCTAGATCTGGCGGGTTATGAAAAATTGGGAGAGACCCTATGTTGTTGGGCTGGGGAAACGCATTGGTAACTGGATTTGTGTTGATATATGTTATTTGTTTGGTATTTATATTTGGTATACGTGTTGTTCTGGGAATTGTCTAGGTGATGTTTTGTTGGGGGCCTTGGACAGTATAGGTACCATACTGTCTGAGGATGATTTACTCCGCCAGTTGAGGAATTTATACTTTTTAGATGGTGACTAGATCACTCAATTGTTTTATTTTAAATTAAATTAAAAGCTAAGTTTTATATATGGCAGCAATCCTTCTCTAATATAAAAGAGATCGACACCATACACTTAAATTGATGGACAATCCCTTGTAAAATGGACGATCCCTATCTTATTATTTAGTGGTCTTCACATTTAAGAATCTGCATGTCCAGTCCAGTTTTTTTCATTCCATCAAGATATGGCATCCTCCAACAAGAGTCCTCAATATGATTAAAGTCCTAAAGTCTTAAAATTTAATCTCCCGTCCCAATGTGTTTCCCCCTACTATAGCATAGGTCTAATCAGGGGAGTTCTTATAAAGTGGGGTAATTAATTTTTCCCTCTAGGAGTGAGATATTACAGTATGGTAACATAGCGGTACAGCATTGATGTCCTTGGAGATCATTTTGTAAGGGATCTTTCATCAATATAAGTGTATGGCATCTATCTCTGATATTTGTTTTGTTCTTGAGCCTGTTGGTATACAGCCTATGGTCTAGGATATTATTTTTGATGGGGAACATATTTATTTATCAACATTGTAGTATGTTTAATAATAAAAGTTATATTTAGCATAGAGGATTATTGCTGCAGTGAGATTTTTATTTGGATCCCTGTGGATGTACTATATAGTTCAGTTTTTTGCTGTGTATTCATAATGGCAGGAACATTTATAAAGGTCTGATTATTATTTTTTTCATTAAGGTTTCATAGAGCTATTATATTTATACATCAAACTTAAGTTAGAGTAAGCTGAACATAAAAGTGAGAACCTAGTATATCCACTTCTTGACAGCAAAATTTCCAATCTTCAATCATCATTATTATCAATTTTCCAGTTTGTTCAAACCACTGGACAATATCTGATTTCTGGTAAGTCATAGTGAGACCAATAGCATAATAAACAGGCAAATGAGTAAGCCTTTATTTCCACATTACATCTTAAATGTAGATTAAAATACTGTATTTTTCGGAGTATAAGACGCACCGGACCATAAGATGCACCTAGGTTTTAGGGGAGGAAAATAGGGAAAAAAATTTTGATGCAAAAAATGTGGTAAAATATTCTAGTTGTAGTTTTGCAACAATTTCAGGTGGCCCTGTAGCTCTAAGGGGATGCATAGGGCGTCTTTTTTTGCGGGGCCAGATGTACTTTTTACTTATGCCATTTTGGGCAATATTGCTTTGATCACTCTTTATTCAAATCAGAGGCGAAACCCCCCGAAATTGCAGTGCAGAGGTCTTCTTCTCTCTCCACCACTCGTCTACCCACAGCTAATACAGACGCAGTAGTATACAGTGAGCAGAGAGTCTGCTGATCTGGCAACAATTAATCATTTATATGCTGCAGTCAATAGCAATGGTTGTAAAGGGAGGGGGCTCTATTAAGCATCGGTACCTCTGCGAACGCAATCAAGTGGGCATGATGCCACAACATGGTAGATGGGGACCAAACAGAGACACTGCCTGATAGACTCCCAATCAGTTTGCACTGATTACAGAATACATTACACTGCATAACTGCATTTAGTGGGGCTAAAAAGTATGTAAAAATAATTTAATAAAGAGTTATAAAAAAACCAAAAAAAAACAAAACAAGTTAAAATATCAGTAACACCCCTCCATCCCAAATTGTTTTGTAAATAAAACTAATCAAAAATGAAAACATAATAGATATCCTAAGGCAGGGTTCACACTACCGTTGGAGTCCGTTATAAAGGTGTCCGTTAAAAAAAAAAAAAAAAAACGGACTCCTATCATAACAGACACTAACTGATGCTAATGTGTCCGTTTTTTTAACTGATCCAATTAATGGTTCAGTTAAAAAAACGGACACATTAGCATCATTAGTGTCCGTTAGCATCAGGTAGTGTCCGTTTTTTAAAGAGGACCTTTCATGTCACATACCGCTAGAAAGCCGACAGCGCGCTGAATTCAGCGCACTGCCGGCTTTCCCGGTATGTGCCCGGGGCTGGAGATATCGGCGGTGTAAGTTACATGGTTTACTGTTTGAAGGGCGCTGTGAGGAACGCCCTCCCTGACACTTCTCTTCGTTCAGAGACTTGTACTGAGGGGGCGTTCCTCACAGCTTAGCGTCATCTCCGGGCAGTAAGGAATGCCCCCTCTGCCAGTACAGCACTATAGACGAGTACAGAGAGAGGGTGCGTTCCTTACAGCCCAGCGATGACGCTAAGCTGTGAGGAACGCCCCCTCAGTACACGTCTATGAACGAACGAGAAGTGTCAGGGAGGGCGTTCCTCGCAGCTCCATTCTAACAGTAAACCATGTAACTTACACCGCCAATATCTCCAGCCCCGGGGCACATACCGGGAAAGCCGGCAGTGTGCTGAATTCAGCGCGCTGTCGGCTTTCTAGCAGTATGTAAAACCGCATGTGCCTGAGGACACGAAAGGTCCTTTTTAACATTGTTAGTTTTTTTTTTTTTTTGGTTTGTTTCTCCTTTCTGAGCATGCCCTGGGAAAATAAACGGACATAAAAAAACGGACAGTAACTGATGGCTATCAGTTACTGTCCGTTATAAGTCCGTTACCCATAGACTTCAATGTTAAAAAAATAACGGACACTTGCTGTCCGTCAAGAATCCGTTTTTTTCAAACAGACAAAAAGTCCTGCATGTAGGATTTTTTGTCCGTGAAAAAATAAAGGACTTCTGACGGATTTGGTGTAAACGGACACAAACGGACACTAATGGACACAATAGAAAAACCCATTGAAATGAATGGAAATTTTAACGGATTTCTGACGGTTCAGCTAGTGTCTGATGCTAAAATCTTGTAACAGACAATAGCAACGGACACTACTGACGGTCACCAACGGTAGTGTGAACGCCCCCAGTATTACCATAAAAATAAATCCCCCTCACAGTTCTGTTGACTGAAAAATCATATAGAACACGTTTATCAGGTAATTTAAGCCGCACAGTAATTGAGGCAAAATTTATAGGGTAAAATGTAATTGCTGTCTTTTTCTATATATTCCTATAAAAAGTTAAGAAAAGTTAGTCAATGACACATATGTACCCCAAAACATATATGTACCATAAAACACTACATCTTGTTCCACTAAACAAGCCTTCATACAGTTACATTGACATAATAATGGAAAAAGTTATGACTCCTGATATGCGATGACAGAAAAATGCAAAAAATGGCTCGGCCATTAAAGGGGTATTCCCACGAACATAACCATTTTAAAATTTGTAGATAATTAAAAGTTAAGCATTTTTGCAAATATAAGTAATTAAACATTTTGCAGAGTTTTAAAGATCTTCTCTAAATATATTGTGGTCACAGTCTTATTGTCTTGATTGATTGCCAATGGATACGACCAGTGGCATAATTAGGAATGGCTGGGCTCCAAGGCGAACATTTGACATGGGGCCCCCCCGAACCGCTGCCCCCAACTTTCCCCCCGGACTGCCCCCCTCCGACCCCCCCCCCCCACACAAACTGCTTTCCTCTGCACACTATTATGCGCCATAGTGGCCCCTGCACACAGTATTATGCACCATAGTGGCCCCTGCACACACTATTATGCGCCATAGTGGCCCCTGCACACAGTATTATACCCCATAGTGGCCCCTGCACACAGTATTATGCCCCATAGTGGCCCCTGCACACAGTATTATGCGCCATAGTGGGCCCTGCACACAGTATTATGCATCATAGTGGCTCCAGCACACAGTATTATGCACCATAGTAGCCCCTGCAAACAGTATTATGTCCCATAGTGGGCCCTGCACACAGTATTATGCTCCATTGTGGACCACCCATGAACGATTATTATACTCAGGGGTCTTTTCAGACCTCAGAGTATAATGATCAGATACCCAGGGGAGGATACAAACATAAAAAACAATGTTATCTACCTCTCCCTGCCTCCGGCTCACTCCCCGCTACTTTGGCCATCTTCAATGTTGGACCAGATCTCGCGTGATCAAGGCCGGCGTCGCGACGCATAATGACATCGACTGACGTCTGGGACGTCACCAAACAGGCCCGAAGCCTGTCGTAGCGCAGGAGAGGTACATAACAGTGTTTTTTATGTTCACTCTCCTCCCCTGGGCCCCCGATCGTTATACTTGGGGGTATCAAAAGACCCCGGAGTATAATGATAGCAGTGTTTGTGGGGATCGCGGTAGCGGCTGCCACAGGGCTCCGGGGCCCCGGCTCCATAATGTCCTGGGCCCTGTGGCAGCCGCTACCGCTGCTACCCCGGTATTTACACCCCTGGAGACGACCAGGAATGCAGGACCTTTCTAAGGTCAGAACATCAGCTATGATTTACTTTTTGTGGCTGGGATATCTTCTCATATATGTAGTGTCCCTGCCTGATAACCCGGCTGCAATAAGAAAATCATGGCAGGGTTTTTGACAAGTCCCAGACCATATAAAGTTTCTGCATTTGTGGTCGTACCTAATGGCAACTGATCAAGTCAACAGACTGTCACCACTAAGATGGTTAGAGAAAATCTTTAAAACTCTGCAGAATTTTTAACTACTTATATTTGCAAAAATGTTTAACTTTTAATCATCTACAAATATAGATATGATTATGTTCATGGGAATACCCCTTTAAGGTCTAAAACAGACTGGTCACTAAAGGGCTAAAAGATCTGGACCACAAGCCCTAATGCATATGTACCAAATTCTCAATAATCCCCCCACACCACCATACTAAAGCCAACAGTACTGATCAGATATAGTCAACACAAAAAAATACCTATTGCATAAAATTACTCACAGGTGACATTTCCTCTGATTGTAGTCATTCTGTTTCCTCATCTCCTCCACTCAGACCAGGTCCTCCAGTCATAATTTGTTTTTGCATAGTTTGCCACATAGATATCATAGATATCTGGTGCCATAACAGTGTAATACTGTACAACATAAATAATAGTTCTAAACATTCCCCTTGAAAATACTACTACCACAGATAATACTGTATGGAGTACTAAGTGTCACACACAGTGCCCCTGAAAATAATTTTGTGTAGCAGTGTGCCCCAGACAATTCATTTTAGGGTGAGGCCCCACGTTGCGGAAACACATCTTTTTTTGTTGCAGATTTTGCTGTGTGTTTTTTAGCCAAAATCAGGAGTATCTTGAAAAGGAATGGAAATAATATAGGAAGCTCTTAGACGTTTCCCTTCTGTTAAATCCACCCTTGACTTTGGTTAAAAAAAATGCAGCAAAATCTGCAACAAAAAACAGTATTTCCGCAATGTGGGGCCTTAGCCTTAAAGGTGAAGCAATCATTAAAAGCACCAAACAAAATGAAAAAAAAACGCACACAAAAAAAAATGATATGTACGTAATATAGTAACTGACAAACCAGATACAAAAAATATTCTTTATTTTAAACTAATCTATTTTATTTTCTCATGGTAATTTTTTTTTATTGTACTCTCTGTACATGATTATGGGCAGCCATTTTGTCTGAGCTGATCTTAACAGCATTCAGAGATATGCTTCATAGCAGCCATGTGGAATGGACAATTCTGTCTGTGATAAGAACAGGAAATGATAGGCTACATTCAGAAGACTGAGGTGCAAGATGGCCTTGAAATTTTTTTTTATGGCAGTCTTGCACATTTCAGAGTATGGAGGGATCCGTAAAAACAGAGAAAAATAGGACATGGTCTACATTTTGACAGTCTATTATAATGGACAGTCAAAATAACGGTCATGTGAATAGCCCTCATTCACTGATATTGAATATAATGCTGCCATGTGACGTCAATTAAAAAACATAAGTCACCCGTCCCTTAATCACTGTTGTGTGAATGTAACCTAAGTCTATTATTGTTAGGGGGGCTGGTCCGGTACTGCAAGGGTTAACTTTTGTTTGTCTGGAGTCTGTGGTTTGGGACGGGTTTTTTCCTGAGGTACTGCCCCACCCTCTTGTGTACTATATAAGATGGGGGTTTGCTCCAGTCCCTTGCTGGTTATACTTCTGTGATTAGCTATTCCTGTGACCTGTACCTCTACTGTTTGGTTCTGCAACTTGTCTTGTCTGATATCCCTTTCGTCTGCTGATTCTGTCGTGTCTATTTACCTCCTGTTACTGACCTCTAGGCTTTGTCTGACTACTTTCTTGCCTACCATTAGTGTCTCTGTGTGTTGGTGTTAGTTGGTGTCTGGGTACTGTGTCCCTGAGTCTCTGCTAGGGCAAATTCCAAGGGTCTCTATTTATGTATCCTGTGAGGCGTCCTCTGGCGCTAGGCAGGCATAGTTAGGGTAAGTGACAGGGATAGTTACCCCCACCTCCCTAGTATACTTTGCAGTTCAATTATTTTGTCTGCTTGCATTTATTTTCAATGCCTAAATAAACCAGTTTGTTTTATACGTTTGTTTGGTATTATTCTGTTCGGAGACAGACACAACAATTATGAGTGATGAAAATTACAAGATTTCAGGATTTTAAAAAATATAGATGGTGATATGGAAAATTAAAAAGAATCATCAAAAAGATTTAAAAAATGAATAATATACTGTGCATTGTATTATAAAGTATTTTCAACACAGATAGTAGACATACAGTAAGTGAATTGTTTATGTTTTAACGTTACAGGGAGAAAGAATTATAAAGAAAGTTGATTCAAACATATGTATTTGATTTTAGTACAATTAATATACGTATTAGATACCTACAGTATGAATTCCATTATAGTTTTCAGATCTGCCAGCAGAAGGTAACATCATATGCCCCAAGCCTGACATTCGATGTTCTTTTATGCAGTCTAATGTGGCTGTCAAAATGTGTTAAAATCACTTATCTTCTCTTTCTATCTACAATTTATTAAAATTTAAGTATAGTGCACAATCCATACTTTGTTTTTAGGTTATACTCATTGGTCAGAATTCCTCATATAACTTTAAAGATTGCCAGCCACCTCTCCTGACTTTTCTTTTTTTTTGTAGATAATTGTATTTCCCATAATATAACAATTATGGGGCATTTTTCCTGTTGTATTCTGTTGTGTTGTTCCTCCCTTACACCTTGTATAAATTTTTGAATAAATGTACAACATGGTGCTACCAGCCAGGTTGTGTCCCTATACAAACAGCCTGACATTATCTAATTAGTGCTGCCAGTGCCAGACTGTGCTGAGATATTCAATTTTTTCACAATATGAAAACAGACTCCAGACTGTTCACAATATGAACAGTCTGGAGCGCTGATCACAGCATTGTTGTTCCAAACCACTATACCCCATACTGTTCTAATATACTCTCCTCCCCCACTTTTTGAGTGACAGGGCCATGGAGTTATGCTAAAATCTCGCCTGGCCCTGTGTCCTCACATTCAGTGTGAGTGTAGCAGTTTGAAGCAATGAAGCTGCCCTCGGTCCTCCAGACTGCTGATTTGAATATTGTGAAATAAATGAATATCTCAGCAATGAAAGAACAGATTTTCATGAGAAAAAAGGCATTACATTTAAGTGAGCCTAACTTATCTGAGGATAGGTTCACACGAGTGCTCGATCTCCATACGGGGATTCCGTCCCCCATTCCGCATAAAAAATGCTGAGAGAAAAATCCTAAAAGCAGGTGGAAAACTTTTCAGGTGGAAACCCAGCATACCCCATTATAGTCTTTTTACACGGACCAGGTTTCTGTTTTTCGGGTCCCCAAGTGGACCCAAAGATCACAAACCCAAACACAGGTGTGAACCTAGCATAGCTGTGTTGCTGGTTTAATAGCGCTGTATAAAATGGACTGCGCATGCGTAATCCATATTATACTGTGTGAGGTCACTGTGAAGCATTATACTGTGTGGGGGCCGCTGTGGAGCATATTATACTGTGCAGGGGCCACCGTGGAGCATTATACTGTGCAGGGGCCACTGTTGGAACATATTATACTGTGGGGGGAAATTGCCACTGTGGGTACTGTGGAGCATTATACTGTGCAGGGGCCACTGTGTGGGTGTGCATAGTGGTGGTTCTTATACTGTCTGGGTTGGGCACCCCTATTAATCTTAATCATTTTTAGTTCTAAATATTTGGGTGTTTGCAAAGCCATTTCAATTTGCTATATCTAATAACTGTGGACACAGTGATATTTCAGGTTTGATTGAGTTTATTGTACTGTGTGCATATGCATTTTTGGAAGTATGGGCACCTCAACAGAGAAGTGACATTATATTTAGTGTCCTCCTTTTGCAATAGCCTCTATTCTGTCTTTTATCGTTCCTGGATCCTGGATGAAGGTATTTTTGACCATTGCTCTTTACAAAACAATTCCAGTTCAGTTAAGTTTGTGGCGCCGAGCATGGTCAGCGCGGTCGAACATGGACGCCAAATATACCCACAGATGTTCAATGATATTCAGGTCTGGCGACTGGGATGGCCATTCCAGAACATTCTATACTGTTCCTCTGCATGAATGCCTGAGTACATTGGGAGCTGTGGTCACTTTGGAGCATTGTACTGTGCTGAAATATCCATCCCCGGCGTAACTTCAATTCGTCACTGTTCTTGTACATTATTCTCAAGAATCTGCTGATACTGAGTTGAATCCATGCGACCTTCAACTTTAACAAGATTCCCGGTGCCGGGAACCTCCACCAAATTTTACAGTGGGTAGCAAGTGTTTTTCTTGGACTGTGTGTGTTTTGGCCCCCTTCCTAACCCCTTTTTGTATGACCAAACAACTCAATCTATTGTTTCATCGTCCACAGGAGCCTTCTTCCAAATTAGGGGCTTGCCCATTGGTTTGCCTCCCCCCGGCGGCTTCGTTTGTGGCGGCTTTCGAGCCGGCTTTTTTCGCCACCCCCCCCTACGCTTCTCCTTGTGAGTGTGCTGTTTGTTGCCGATGCACAGTGACACCATGTGCAGCAAGATGTACTGTGGTTTGGGGTGGTCTGAAAATTCCTGCTGTGTGTTATGTCTCACCATTCTTCTTCTCTGCCTTCTGGTTTTTTTCTTGGCCTGCCACTTCTGGGCTTAACAAGAACGGTCCCTGGCCTTCCTTTCCTTACTATGCCCACAGGGAAACTGACAGGTAAATCTCTGAGGCCACTTTTGTTCCCTCCCCTGAACAACTATGTTGCAGTCTTTGTTTTCAACATTTGAGGTTGTTTGAGGAGCCCATGATCCACTCTTCAGAGGAGATTCAAATAGAGACAACTTGCAATTGGCCACCTTAAATACCTTTTCTCATGATTGATACACCCTGGCTATGAAGTTCAAAGCTCAGTGAGGTTACAAAACCAATTATGTGCTTCAGTAAGTCAGTAGTAGAGAGAGAGAGAGACAAATTGAGAAAGGTAGCCCAATTTTTGCCCGGCAATTTTGGTTTATGATATTGCCTTTTCTGTTGTACAATAAACCTCATTTCAATCCTGAAATATTACTGTGCCATCAGTTATTAGATATATCAAATTGAAATGCTGTTGCCCCCAAATGTTTAGAACTAAAAATGTTAGTTAATAGGGGTGCCCAAACTTTTTCATATGACTGTACGTACATTTCTTATATATCATATAGATTATATATGCAGTATAGAGAGAGAGAGAGAAAGAGAAAGATGTAGTTGTCAAAATATCCATGTTTATGTAAAATATATATATATATATATTTACCAAATACCAAAAAAAGCATTAAGAAGGAGTTGTTGTCCTGAAGCTTTCTCTGTGTGACTGTAATGATGATATACAGAAGTGACTATAATAATACAGCCAAAGGAGAAGGTTATTGCATAAGGGAGAACTAGGAGTCCAAATATGGCTGCTGAGGGAGTAGTGGAAGGCCTAGTTAGGGAAATGGGGAGGGGACACCAATCTGGTTAAAATGCAACCTGCAACTGTAATTACAGCCTTGTCACATAGATGTGTATAGGACGAGGCTGTAGTTACATTACATGCCACTATGAAATGAATGACACTATTTAAACAAAGAAGGGGTCACGGCGCTTACACAGGTACCACGGTTCATTCAAGCAGCTGATCCTGGGGGTCCCAGGTATTGGAATCCCACTAATTTTTTTACCTTTTAATTAGGAAATGCTTGTGCATTATTAATAAGGGAAAGATTGAAAGAAGTGGTCATGGCGGTCCAAATGGAAGAGACGGGAAATGTGAATGATTAGTCAGAGACGTCACCTGTAAGTCACTAAATGTAACTGCTCTGCATTCACCTAAATGGTCTGCAGAGCCCTGTGTAGAGCCAATATATACCACTATATGGGCACCGTATAGTGATAATATCAGTCTAACTAAGTTGGGGGCCCACTTAGACATATTTGCCCCCCCCTTTGCTGAACCCCTAGCTGAACCGCCTCTGTGCTCTATCTATGAAGTTGAAGGCCCCTTCCTGCACAACTTCTGCACATTTCACATTGAATACACACAAAACTCTCCAACAGAATCATCACACTCCAGTTTTCTATGTCTATCTGCTGTAAAGTAGTATTTCTGATGCTTAGTATTACTTTACCTGGTTCAACATACTTAGCAGTTGCTGCTCACACTTTGGCCCCATGCACATGACCGTACTTTTGGCCTACAATTGCGGATCAAAGTATGGACGCATTTATATCTATGGGCCCATACACACAGCCATGGTCTTTGTGGCTGTATGTCATATTGAAGCAGCAAAATATGGAGCAGGTCCTATACCTGTCCGTATTTGCATCTCATTTCAAAGGATGGACTAGTGAAAATCCACGGATGACACATGGACACCATTTCGTGGATCATCCGTGCCATTTTTAATGACCAGTAAAAACCTATGCATGAGACCTTACTTTGGTAAAGGGAGTCTGTCAGCAAAGACAATTAATAAGTGGTGTAATGGTGTAATATGGCAGATTTATCAGACAGCATCATAATAAGACAATTATTAATCTCCCCCGGAGTGGTCAATCGGCAAAGATCACACAAAAAGCAAGGAATAAAATAGTCTGAGAGGTCATAAAGGAACCCAAGGTAACCTCTAAGCAATGAAAGGCCTTTCTCATGTTAGCTATTGTTCATAAGTCCACCATCAGGAGAACACAGAACAAGAATGATCTGTGTTAGGGATCAGAGTCACACCCTCAGATATATCCATTCACTGTATATCAATTTTGGAGTTTATCCATTCACCTTCTCACAGACACACACACACATCTGGCCATAGATGCAATCATAAAAGGGACCTCCGCTTCAGCACTCCGTTCCAGCTTACCTGTCACACTAGGCTACACAAGAATAATGTGGCCTTTTACACTCATGCATCTACACAAAGCTGCCACCACTCGCCACTTAGGGTAAGACATCATGAACAACAAGCACACAACAGGGTAACATGGCTAGAGATATTCACTCTTCAGAAATGTGGGGAACATTAGAGACAAAGGACAATTTTATTAAATTTTAGATTTAATATACATAAAAAGGTGCAGTGCGTTACAAAGAAAAGATGTAATAAATAAGACATATACATACAATCCATGTAAAATAAAAGGGGCATAACTTACAGACCTGGTTGTTTAAGTCTGGGACAGAATTCACAATAGCTCCAAGGAATCTGACAAAGAGGTTATGTATCCCCTCACATTTATGGACCCTCAGGTCTCCTCACTATCTGTAACCTTCTACCTGTAATATCATAATTTATTTATTTTTGTTGGAAATTAAGGGCTTTTGATCAGCAAGCTCCGGTGCCACAATGTCTGCGATGGTCAGGATCGCTAGAATGCTAATTAGACTAACCATAATTGAATAAACACCTCCCACATGGTCTGCTGCCGCAATTTCTGCAATAGTCAGTAACCCTGGCTGCTAATTAGATAACCACTAGAGATTGGAAAATCTCTCAAGATTTGTTTTGTGGTGGCTTGGGCCGGTTCATTTTGGGATGAACAAATTTGGTACGAACCACACTTTCAATTGGCTTAAAACACACTGCAGAATACTCTTAGGGCTCCTATGAACGTATCTACCCAATTTCTAGCTCCCTAAGGCAAACACAGCCGACGTTATTTCAAAGTGAACATCACATGTATGTCTATGGAAAGACAATTAATAAGCACAGGATACAAACTCCGAGTTTAATGATATATTGCGCTGACACTTGCTTTTACGAATTTAACATTTAAAACACTCTAAAAATTACCCATTTATTAGGAAAATGTGGCGTTATATTGCAAAATGCAAGGGTTTCATAAAAGGCCTGCTTTTGTCACTTGTAACTGCACAGGGGCTTATTGTTATTTGGAGAACATATTTGTGGAAGTGAGCCACTTGAAAAGTGATGAGGAATTAAAAAGCCACCAAAAATTATCCCAAGATGAAAGCAGATGTGAAATCAAAACAGTTTTTTTTGTTTGTTTTTACATACCAATACTGTGGCATTGGCACCAAAAGTGTGCTATAGTAGAATGTGATGGTGACTCAGGCTGCAGGACATATCAGTCTGAGTGGTGGTTGCTGTGGCAACATGTGTGGCAGTGCAGCAGCGCACGATACGATGGACCAGACTGCAGGACATGTCTGACTGAGTGGTGGCAGTGGTGGTAGGCATTAGACAGTTTGGCAACATGTGTGGCAGGGCACAATACAATGGACCAGGCCAGAAGACATGTCTGACTGAGTTGTGGTAGCAGTGAAACAGAGCATAATATGATGGACCAGGCCACAGAACATGTCTGACAGAGTGGTGACAGCATGTGTGTCAGTGCGTAATATGATGGACCAGGCAGCAAGACAAGTCTGACTGCGTGGTGGTAGTGGTGGTAACTATTTAAAAGTAGTATCAGGCAGCATCAGCAGTAGTACAGTAAATATAAGATGATAAAGGGAGATGGTGACACCACTATTTGGAGGCATCAGCCAGAGATGTTTGGAAATCCATGCCTGATATATTTTGATTTATTTTTAGGTATTACAATGTCACAGGCAGCACTGAACACCCTCTTGCCCATAACCCTTGAGGCTGGACAAGATAAAACTCCCATTGCAAACTGGGCAAGCTCCTGCTCTAATCTATTGGCCCAGAATTTCATGGGGTCAGAGTGATCTACTGGACTATAGGTGAACTCTAGGTACTATTGGCTCTGGTTAGCTGTGCAAGCTGATATACTGGGCCTGGTTGCTGCTGCTGCTGCTTTTATTTCTCTTAAAAAGTTTCATATTTGGTGGACACAACTTTGTATATATATATATATATATATATATGATGCATTGCAAAAATACCAAAAATACTAAGTAAGTACACATATCGTGAAATACTCTACATTGCCAAGGTTTTTACTCCCATGAAGGTTGTATATACAGAGTGGTCAGTGGGATGCAGTGAACAGGCCCCACGTGTATCGCCTCTCACGGAGGCTTTGTCAGTACCTCTGACAAAGCCTCCATGAAAGGCAGAGGCATAGCTAGGGGTTCAGCACAGGGGGAAGAACACGTCTAAGTGGGCCACCAACTCAGGTATAGCGATATTATCACTATACGATGACCGTATAGTGGTATATACCGGCTCTACACAGGTCTGTGAAGATTATTAAGGCAAATACAGTACAAGAACAATGTAATGACTTACATTCCTCATCTCTTCCATCTGGACTGCCATGACCACTTCTTCCAGCTGTGACTTGTCTTTGTAAAATTTGCAGCACAGACATCTTTAGCTCCTCACTTTTCTAGGCACCTGACCCACACTGTCCTCACCTACACAAAGTCCCAATCCTGCTGCTACCTCCAATTATAAAATATGCCTGTGTACCCCCTTAAATCATTATCATTAAATCATGCCTGAGTGCCACCTAAAATTAAAGGGGTTGTCCAGTATAACCACTTTTTTAATATGAGGCCGGGGGGAAGGTAAAAAAAAACCATACCTGTCCCTGGTGCTAAGTTGTCTCCCAGCGCGGTCTGGTGCTACTGCTCTGGTGTTTTCTTCCGGCAGAAGTTGCCACGACACTGTGACGTCCCGTGTTCCTTTCCTTAGTACACTGAGACCGTTGATTGACCTCAGAGGTCACATGCAGCGGCAACTTCTGCTGGAAGAAAACACAGGAGCAGCGGGGACAGATGAGTATGTTTTTTTCTCACCTTACCTAGTCTCATATTAAAAAAGTGGTTATCCTGGACAACTCTTTTAATATTGACCAATTCCCCTATTATTAATTATACTCTCTTACGTGTCATTGTATAACTTAGGCCCCTGATGCCTTCTTGCATAAATATTATTCTCCTAAATTACTCCCATAAATAATGCCCCCCTTATATTATGCCTATTAATAACCTCTTTGTATTAAAGGAGTTGTCCAGGAATTGGACAAACCACAGAGGAGACTGTGGTAGGTGAAATACTCCTGTCCCTGTGCTCTGATGTCCGCCTGGTGGCCAATCAGTGGCGGCAGGAAAGTATCCAATGATGTATATGAGTGACATCACCAAGTCCTTTCCAGCCACCACTGAGGTCACATACAGGACTTACGGTGGGGAAGGCACGGCACACGCTCAACACAGGCAGCGGACATTAGAGTGCTGAGGACAGGTGAGTATATATTTTTTAACTTTGTGTGTTTCGCCATCCCCAACCTCCTCTGCAATTTGTCCTTTAAGGGGGTTATCCAGGGAATATTAAAGCTTACCAGTAAACTTTATTATTTCCTGGAAAACCCCTTTAATACTGCCCCAATGCCCTCTTCTATTCATACTGCCCCCACTGACCTTCTTTATAAATTATATCGCTTTTAATTAAGGCCCCCTTATACCCAAAGATCCTTCCTTAAATATAAACCCTCCAATTCCACTCTTATATATACTACCCCACCCTCTATGTAAATGCCCCTAGTGTGTAAAAATAAATTAATAAACATGATAATCACCTACCTCTGATCCCCTGAGGAGAAGCCTCCGCCGCTGCTCACTGTGGAGCACCAGGACCTCTGCGTTCTGGCGCAGGACAGTGATGTCATCGCATTGATGTCTGCACCAGGACACAGACGTCTTAGGGAAGCTTGTGGGCTACAGGCCTCTAGTGGCCTGTAATTAATAGGCATAATTAAATAGTGAATATAGCGACATTTAGTGAGGGACAGAATCTGGACAGTGGTATACCTTATAGACATATTATAGACTTGTCTACATGATATACTGTGTGAGAGTGTGAACCTAGAGGGCGCTGGTGAGCGACCCAAAACCAGAGTTAAAAAGGTCCTCAACCACACCCATAGGTGGGGCTTCACTCCAGAGGGAGTGCACACAGCAGGAGAGTGCTGCTGGTGACCTGCAGGGAGCAGGTAGATGGTGGACCAATTAGACACAGACAGGTTGTCTGTCCCAAGAAAGCTGGATTCCACAACGGACTTAGTTAAGCTCTAGTGTGAGCCAGACTGCTGAGGAGAAACCTCAGTAAAGCTTCTTGCCCCCAGAAGTTAGTCAGGGCTCAAGAAGTGAGTTATTGCCCTGAGTGTGGGCTAGGCTGTTTTTGTTTTTGTTCCTGTTATCACTTACTAGCTGAATAAAGCCATTTATTTTGGATTGCCACTACCTGATTTTGCTGTTTATTTGGTACCCAGTACCACCAACACCTCTGTGAAGGCCAGGAAGCTGCCACTTTTGATGCTAAACTACCCCCCCCAATTGTCACAACTGTCATATGCATTACATTAAATTTGCGCAACTCCCATAGGGTCTTAGTTACTATTATGGTTACTTCAAGATATAAGTATACTTATTTAGTATTTTTGGGATGCATCATGTGATTGTTTTAATGAGTTTTTAATGTAGTGCCAATAAAGATTTATATAATTCTTTTGCAAACTTGGGTGATGTGTCTCATGTATAAAGTATGCACTCTTTTCTGAGTCTTATAGCTTTTACTCCTTTTGACATTCGTGGCATTGGCAGAGGAGGTGGAATGCTGGCTAAGTTAGGTGCTCTTCCTAAACACTGAGGCAAGCTGGGTATACAGCCTATCCTGATAATATTAATTTTTTTTCTTCCCTTTGGGAAGCAGGAAAGAATTTCCCCATTGGGTCTTTATAGCAAGGGTCTAAGAGCACTGCCATGCATTACTCATCCTTCTGCTTAATACTAATAATATGCTTGTCACTGTGTAAGCAGTGGAGCAAACAGCCTGTCATACTTGCTAGTGTATGCGCAGAACTAGGAGCCTACCTGGTTGGTGTTCTTGGCCAGCATGGTCATCATCATCATCATCACCTGAAACAAACAAGAGTCGGCCTCCTCCCCTGGCTGTGCATGTGACATATAATGGGCCCCCTCTGCATCAAAGGGAGAGTTTTTCTCTTCTTCTTCCTCTTCCAGTCGAGGAGTCCCAGTTCCTCTACCATAATGACCCTGACCCGGACCTTCATACTCCTCTATCAACCCAGGGAGATTATGTTTACTAAGAGGAGGAAACTGTTCCTCCTCTTTCATCCCTCTTTGCATGAGTGTAAGAGTTTCCTGTAAAATAAACAATAGAGGGATAACATCACTGATGTTGCATTCATCCCTGCTGACAAATTTAGTGGCTTATTCAAAGGGCTTGAGAAGCCAGCACACTTCCCTCATGAGCCTCCAATGAGATACCTCAAAGTAAAAGTTTGTCTCTGTGGTCTGCTGCATGCAATAATTATGCACCTCCTTCTGTTGCTCACACAGACTCTCCAGTATGTTTAAAGTGGAGTTCCACTGAGTTGGAATGTTGCAGATAAGGTGGTGCAAAGGCAGATCGTTTTGTCGCTGCAAATAAAGCAGGGTGTTTTTTGCAATGTAAGAATGGCTAAAATGCGCAGAGTTTTTTCTGGCCATGAGCATCACCTCTTCTAAACCACTATACTGGCTAATAAAGTGGAGAACCACCAGTTTAAGAACATGCACCATACAGGGACAATGTGTTCTTCATCCTAACTGCAGTGCAGCAGTGCTTGCAACACTGCCCAGTTAGAGTTGGTGAGGAGTCATCCAGCGGGATACTTGCTGCAGGATTCAGGAAAAGCAGCTGCTCCCCTGTGTGACTCTTCTGATTCAGGCTCATAAATTGCAAAACTGCATGGCAGAGCTTTGCCTTAAACCCATGAAACGATAGTGGAGGAGGAGGAAGAAGAGTGGAAGTGACGGCTTGCCCTGGTGAAGATGGTTTGCAGGAAATGGTCCAGAGAGGAGGATCCAGAGGAGGTGGATGGGCCCTGCATGTTTTTGGAACTGGGTCTGTATAATTGGGGTGGAACTAGCACCTGGTCTTGCTGCCTTTCTTGATTATGGTTGCTGCCGCTCAAAACATTGACCCAGTGGGCCGTAAAAGCCATGTATTGTGCTTGTCCATAATTGCTGCTCCACAGTGGCGTGCACTTTTCTCCAGATTGATATGTCCAAGGAAAGGCCCACGTTCTCCGACACATGGTGTTATAAAGTAGGAACAGCTTTTGCAGAAAAATAATGGTGGCTAGGCATCCTCCATCTAGGTTGAGCCCATGTCATCTGTTGGTGAAACCCTATAGAATCCATTAAGTGGTACGGCAATAACTGCACTGCCAGCAGCTTCGCTAGCTGTGAGTTAGGTTGCCATGGTGAATTCTATTTTTCCAAATAAGAGAGTAATGCCTTTTCATGTGAGTACGTAGAGAAGTCATTCCTACATTTGTTCCTGCATGGCCACGATTAAGTTTCTACTTGCAGATCTTGCATATGGCCATGGATTTATCATTTGGCAATGTACAAAAAAATTCCCACATAGGAGATGACCGTGTGTAGTTGCTGCCACATGCAAAAGCAGAAACAAGTCTACCACTACCACCACCCTGAGAAGTTACCCTAGGTCTGCCCGGGCAGACTTTTTGGATGTTGGGCCTGCGGAATGGCTGGAATTACTATCACCACTGCTACCACCCTCTTCATCTGATGTCACCTTGTCACCCTGACTTGGTTGCCAGGTCCTATCCACAAGAGAATCATCTTTCCCACTTTTTTTAACACATCATCATTGCCATGCACACCCTCAGAATTTCCAATTCCAGATATCCCTCTAGCTCCCCTACCACACTTCCTGTCGCTACTACCTCCACCACCAACAACGGTCTTCATGTTTTCCTCCTCTGCTTACACATAATGCTGACTGCTCTCATCTAGATCATCAAAAATAGGAGGAAGACTGCTCTGACTAGGAGAAATAGATTGCTCAGCAGGTGCCACATCACCATCAGGGATCTGTGTCAGTGAAGAATGTGAAGGAGACATGGTTGACATTCCAGAAAGGCCCTATGGTAAATTATGTGTTATGTAAGAGGAAGAGGAGGAGGAGCTCATTTTTTAATGCACACAAACAATGCTTAATTGCTGAAATTGCTGAAACAAAATGCTGAAATAACAGAGATTCTTTTTTTTTTTTACATTAGTGAAGGATGCACTTCTAGTACCACGGCCAACACTACTACTTCATAGCACTACTGTGAGTGATGTATATCTAGAATTATACAGTAGATATGCACATACAGAGAAAAGCCTAAAATGTTTTGTTCAGATTAACAACAATGCGCCTTCAAACTGTGTATGAGTCAGACCAGACTGGAGCGGAAAAAATACCACATGAAATTCCCAAATGTTTTTTTTTAAGATTAGCACAGGCTAGACTCTATTAGGTGAACACACCAAAAAAAATGCTGAAATAATGGAGAATCTTTTTTTTTACATTAGAGAAGGATGTACTACAAGTATCATCATCGATACAACTACTAGTGTACTGTGTGTGACGTATATTTAGAATTACATTTGTACTTGTACATACAGAAAAATGCTCAATATATTTTGTTCAGATTAACAACAATGCTCTTTCACACTGTGCATGGGTCAGACCAGAGCGGAAAAAGAACACATGAAATTCCCAAATATTTTTTTAAGATTAGTGCAGGCTAGACTTTTTATTGGGTGAACATTGTACAACAACAAGAAACCACTTTCAGATAACAGAGTTATTTATTTTAAGATTTGCACAGGGCTGTATATTGGGTGAAGAACAAGAAACTGTATATAAAGGAGTTACATTTTTAAGATTTGCGCAGGGCTGTATATTAGGTGAACTCCTATACTATTGTTCAATTTTCTGACTCATGTAGCCTATAGCCTAGCTAGCTAAAATCTATTAGATACAGGGAAATAGAACACAGATGTATTTGCATGTCCAACATTTCCAGCAACTGAAGGTGAACAAAAATGAACAACCTTATATACTCCATATGACATCAGTATTGTAAGGTCCACCTGCCGCTGTCACATGTTGCTATCACATGATGTGTGAGTCACTGCACACATGACATTGTCTGTTCTGTATTTCCTAGTCTAACACATGGTGGCGGCCATTTTCTAATAGCGCAGCCATTTTTGTTCATCTGACAGACTGTGCATCACAATAACTATACCAATTACACAGGCTGCACTGACACATTGGAGCGAACTCAGCGCTACGACACTGAGCAAAATAGTTAAAATACATAATTTGTACCAAATGATATAAATTATTTCATCAGAGTATGCATGACAGAATTGCAAGAAAAAAGCCACTGCTCTCAAAAAAGATCATTGCTGTTTATCTGTAGTTTGCTAAAGATCACCAGGGTAAGCCAGAAGGCTATTGGAACAATGTTTTGTGGACAAATGAGAGCAAAATAAATCTTTTTGGTTTAAATGAGAAGTGTTACGTTAGGAGAAAGGAAAACACAGTGGTGGTAGTATCATGGTTTGGGCCTGTTTTCCAGCATCTGGACCTAGACAGCTCACCATCATTGATGGAACAATGAATTCTGAATTATACCAGGCCAGCAAATTCTGAAGGGAAATGCCACTACATCTGCCTGGGAGATGAATCTCAAGAGAACATGGGCCATGCAACAAGACAAAGACCCTAAGCACACAAGTCATTCTATCAAAGAATGGTTAAAGAGGAATAAAGTTTTGGAATGGTCAAGTCAAGGTCCTAACCATAATCCAATAATAATGGTGTGGGGGGGACCAGAAGTGAGCAATTCATTGGAGGAAAGCCACTAACATAACAGAGTTGAAACTGTCTTGTAAGGAGGAATGGACTAAAATTCCTCCAAGCCATTGTGTATGACCAGGGGCATAGCTATAGGGGCTGCAGAGATAGCAGTTGCTACCGGACCCTGGACCCTTAGGGGGTCCCAAAAGGTTGCTTTGTCGCATAAAATTTACCACTATTCTTAATGGCACAAGGACCTTCAAGTTATACCTCTTTGTATGACTAATCAACAATTACTGAAAACATTTAGATTATACTATTGTTGTACAAGAGGATCACACCAGATACTGAAAGCAAAGGTTCACATACTATAGCTATTCACAGATATGTGACATTAGATCATTTTCTTCCATAAATAAATGAACAGGGCTAATAATTTTGGGTCATTTGTTTGGTTTTGTTGTCTTTATTTACTTTTAGGATTTAGGTGAAAATCTGATGTATTTTTAGATGAAATTCATGGGTTCACAAACTTTCAAGTACTGTTTGCTGTCAATAAAAAAAAAATATATTTTTTTTAAATATCTCTAAGACTAAGGACCACGTAGTGAGCTGCAGCCAAAAATCTCTGTGGAAAAGACCATGGCGGAAACGCATTGCGTTTTTTTCCGCAACACTTTTCACAGAAAGTCCGCAGAATTTTCCTCTGCGAACTTTCTATCCCTATTATACAGTGGGGAAAAAAAGTAGTCAGCCACCAATTGTGCAAGTTCTCCCACTTAAAAAGATGAGAGGCCTGTAATTGACATCATAGGTAGACCTCAACTATGAGAGACAAAATGAGAAAACAAATCCAGAAAATCACATTGTCTGATTTTTAAAGAATTTATTTGCAAATTATGGTGGAAAAATACGTATTTGGTCACCAACAAACAAGCAAGAATTCTGGCTCTCACAGACCTGTAACTTCTTCTTTAAGAGGCTCCTCTGTCCTCCACTCATTACCTGTAGTAATGACACCTGTTTGAAATTGTTAGCAGTATAAAAGACACCTGTCCACAACCTCAAACACTCACACTCCAAACTCCACTATGGTGAAGACCAAAGAGCTGTGGAAGGACACCAGAAACAAAATTGTAGACCTGCACCAGGCTGGGAAGACTGAATCTGCAATAGACAAGCAGTTTGGTGTGAAGAAATCAACTGTGGGAGCAATAATTAGAAAATGGAAGACATACAAGACCACTGATAATCTCCCTCGATCAGGGGCTCCACGCAAGCTCTCACCCCCTGGGGTCAAAATGATCAGAAGAACGGTGAGCAAAAATCCCAGAACCACACGGCGGGACCTAGTCAATGACCTGCAGAAAGATGGGACTAACGTAACAAAGGCTACCGTCAGTAACACACTACGCCACCAGGGACTCAGATTCTGCAGTGCCAGACGTGTCCCCTTGCTTAAGCCAATACATATCTGAGTCAGTCTGAAGTTTTCTAGAGAGCATTTGAATGATCCAGAAGAGTATTGGGAGAATGTCATATGGTCAGATGAAACCAAAGTAGAACTGTTTGGTAGAAACACAACTCGTCGTGTTTGGAGGAGAGTGAATGCTAAGTTGCATCCAAAGAACACCATACCTACTGTGAAGCATGGGGGTAGCAACATCATGCTTTGGGGCTGTTTTTCTGCAAAGGGATCAGGACGACTGATCCGTGTACATGAAAGAATGAATGGGGCCTGTATCGTGAGATTTTGAGTGCAAACCTCCTTCCATCAGCAAGGGCACTGAAGATAAAACGTGGCTGGGTCTTTCAGCATGACAATGATCCCAAGCACACCACCAGGGCAACGAAGGCGTGGCTACGTAAGAAGCATTTCAAGGTCCTGTAGTGGCCTAGCCAGTCTCCAGATCTCAACCCCATAGAAAACCTTTGGAGGGAGTTGAAAGACTGTGTTGCCCAGCGACAGCCCCAAAGCATCACTGCTTTAGAGGAGATCTGCATGGAGGAATGTGCCAACATACCAGCAACAGTGTGTGCCAACCTTGTGAAGACTTACAGAAAATGTTTGACCTCTGTAATCGCCAACAAAGGATATATAACATAGTATTGAGATGAACTTTTGTTATTGTTACTAAATACTTTTTTTCCCCACTGTACCTATCGGAAACCGCCAGCGTTTCTGTAGGTATAATTGACATGTTGTGATTTACAAATACATATATAATTCAAATACATTAGTTATATAGAAGTTACAAAAAAAACAGAGATAGTGAAGTTATACAGTAGCTACACTAACACTAGTATAGTAGTGTTCCTATAGTAGTGATTTTTTTTCTAATTGCATAAGGCACATTCAGTCATTCATGTTTATTTTTTCTTTGCCAACCAACACATATATTTTATATACACTACATTTAGTACCTATTTAATTAGTTGTTGCTTGAAAGTGCCTGAATAAAACTTGTCTGGTAAAAATAAGTGTAATGCACCAAAAGGAAACATCTGTGCTGGTGGTAATCACAATCACTATTATGTTTCAAGTTCTCATTGTAGCTGTGTGTAAGCACTTCCTCTGTGGAAATGTTTCTCTACATTGCCACACAACAAAATCTGTCCCAGTGTGCCAACTGTGCAGGCAGAAAATAAGCCATAGTCGTGGTCCAAATGCAGAAGCAGGAAATTTAAGAACTTTGGCTCTCCATCAGCACATGTACCTGTATCATAAGGTCAAATAAATTGGTAGGGGCAGGCATGGGCATGACGAGCAATGTGAGAGAAACTGACCTCCTTCTCCCTCGTGGTTATTCTTGTAGGTAGGACAAGACCATATCTGGTACCCGTTTGTCAAACATGTCATCATTATCACTGACTGAATTGAATCAGTCATCATTGAAAAAGAATGCAAACAACAATATGCGTACAACAATCCACATATTCATCAACTGAACACGCACCCGGCCAAGTTGGAGGTGGTGCATTTACTACTGTTCAATTTACTAGGGTTCACTGCCTTTAAACAATTGATGGTGTGCATTCAGCCTTTTGAAGGATACCCCACTGCCATTATTTCCCTAAGATAGGTAACCACACTCGGACTGGCCCACCAGGGTACTGTTTAATCTCAGCAGACTGTGCTCCAGGGCCCTTTTCAAATAGAAATCTGCCCAGGGGAGGTCTTTAAAAACACCAAATATTTTTACTCACCTAAATAACGTCAGCGTGCCCCACGTGACCGCTGAGGCCCGATCACAGGCCTCAGCGGTGACATCCGGAACGCGTGACATCAGTGGCAGACCTTAAGAAGAAGTCGGCGGAGACAGCACAGCAACTCGAGGATGCCCATGAGAGGTAAGGCAAGGTGAGTATTAGTGTTTATTATTTTCCCTTACCTCTCCTGGGCCTCCAATTATTATACTCTGGTGTCTGAAGAGACCCCAGTGTATAATAATAGCAATGAAACGAACAGGCAAACCTCACAAATATTTTACTGAATATTTTCACTGTTTAGCTTTATACTGGGGGGGAAGTGTGAGGAGCCTATTATACTGTTATATTCATTCTTCTGTACTGTGGGGAGCATATACTTGGTGGGCCACTGTGGAACATTATACTTTGGTGGGGGGCGGGCTCTGGGGAGCATATTATACTGTGGGGCCACTGTGGAAAGAATATTATAATGTGTGGGGCCACTGTGAGGCCATAAACTGGGGGGATGCTGTGGGGAGCCTTTTATACTGTGTGGGGCATATTATATTGTGTGGGGCTGCTGGGGAGCATATTATACTGTTTGGAGCCACTAGGGGGTATTACACTGTGTGGGGGCTCTGGGGAGAATTATACTGTGTTGGGGCTCTGGGGAGCATATTATACTGAGTGGAACGTTATATACCATGTGGGGCACTATGGGGGCTCAGAAGAGCATTATATACTATGTGGGGCCACTGTGGAGCATTATATACCATGTAGGGCCACTGTGGGGGAGGCTCAGGGGAGCATTTTAACTTTATAGTGTGGGGAGGCTCAAAAATCCTGCTGGCAGCCCTGTATGCTATGTCTGCATCACAGCTCCCTCACTATTACCTTGCACATACATGTAGTGCTCCATGACCATGTCATTCCTCATACAGTACTGTGAATGAACCGGCCATGGAGCAATTGGGGAGTGCACAGTACTATAGGGGATGACAATACTGAGAACATACTCAGTAACGCCAGGTAGTCAGCAGATATGTAAAATGTCAGTGAAGGAGCTGTGGTGTAGGCTATTAGAAGAAGCTGTTGGGTGGGCCCCCAGAACAAGTTACACTGGTGAGCTATAGGCCCTTCAGTCCGACACTGTAGGTAACCCTGCCTTATATTCTCATGTGGTGGATAACGTGGATTGCTCCTTGCAATTTTTGCTGTGCGGCAAGGTGGACTCCAGTCCAAAAATTGCAAGGAGTAGTCCACTTTATTTAACCACTTCAGTACCAGGCCAATTTCTGGTTCATGACTAGACACATTTTCAGGTTTTTTCGTATATGCGGTTTTGAGGGCTTTAACATTTTTATCATTTCGGTTATTCAACAGATCTGGGTCCTGTAGGACCTGGCAGCTCTAACACATGCTGATCCCGTCGGATCACATGACTGCCGGCTCAGAAGGGAGCTGTAACATGGTGGCACCCATAGCGGTGTATACAGCGCTCATTGAGAGCTGTATACACAGCGATTGGGAATGCAGGGAAGGTAATAAACCTTCCCTGCCTTCTCTCTGGGAGCTCCGGCTGAAGTTACAGCTGGCTCCGTTTCAGAAATGCTGAAATCTGCTTGGACATACTGGTACATCCTTGCAGTACAAGGCAACCGCCTTCTGGACGTATATACCCAATCCAGATGCAGGTAAAAAATAGGAGGCAGATGAGCGCTGGTCCAATAAATGTAGTCTTTAATCCAATAACACACACGACGCGTTTCGGGACAAGCCCTTTTTCAAGTGTGCATAAAAACATAGCATGGGTATCATAGCATATATATACTTTACAAAAATAAAAAAATGGGACAAAAACGGGCGGTAGCCACGCCCCCTCACGTGTGGATCTAATGGATCTAAAATAAATAAAGAGAGAGGGGAAAAAAAAAAAGGGCGAAAACGGACTGTAGCCATGCCCCTAACGTGTGGGGGCGTTGCTAATGGGTCTAACCTAAATAAAGAGAAAATAAATAAATAAATATATAATTATATGTGAGAAAAAAAAAAAAAAATGATGAGAAAAATTAATTAGAAAACATAGAAGCAATAGAAAAAGTTTACAGTACATTATATGAATAATTCATAAATAAGTAAAATAAGTTAGGAATAAATAAGCAAACAATAATAAATACAATTGATAAAATATATAAAATAATCAAATATTGAGGACGATAAAAACTAATTATTGGAATTCCTTAGTGGGGAATAGAATGGGAAGCTCAAAACGACAGGAAATCAAAGGTATATTGCATCAAATTGGTTTAACATATGAACTTGGATTGATACTCAAAAAATTTTTTCTGATGCTTCATTTAGACCTACTGGTACCATTGTGTTCAGTCTATAGATCCAAAAGAATTCTTTTCTTTTAAGTAACTCATTATTTGTAGTAGTAATTTGATCTATTGGAGTGATTTTGAATACATTAAATTCACAATCATGATATTTGGCGGCATGTCTAGAAACACTATGTTTCTGAAAACCCTTAAGAACGTTGGCCCGATGTTTGTTTAAACGTTCCCTGAGGTGCATAGTGGTGCGCCCCCATATACCCAATGGGCGGTCCGGAAGTGGTTAAGAAAACACTGCGAAAAAGCAATGAAAAATCACTAACATGTTGAACTGCACTTATGGGCAGGGATAGTAAATGCCTTTCATAGCACACTGGATCGCGGGCCAAGTGCTAGTAATGGCACCTCTATATGCAGCCCTGGTTTGAAGTCTTCCAAAACCAGATGGTTCCTATACACCTCCTTCAGGTCCTCTTTGAGGCTAATGCCCCACATAGCAAAATGCAGCAAAAAAAGCTGCAGAAAAGAAAACTGGTGGAAATGCATTCCGCAGTGTTTTTCATTGCTTTTTCGCAATGTTTTCTTCTGTCGACTTTCTGCCCTTATTATACCTATATGGAAAATGCCAGGGTTTCTGCAAGTATGATTGACTTTTCCACTGCAGAGTTTTTTCTGCAGTATGAGTATGGGATTAGCCAGAATCCTACTCTAAAAGTACTCTAAAAACGCTACATTTTCACAACATGGAACTTCAGCCTGATGAACATGTTTCTGTTTCCATCCCCAAGAGCAACAGGGCATGTAAGTTGAATTCTACCTTGCTGTCTTACAGTTAATGAACCTGGGAAAAAAAAGCCACACTGAGCAGCGTCTGGACATTTCAGCCATTGTTGTGTGGCTAAGAAAGTCCTCCTGGAACAAAAAAATTATCTACATTTGAATTCCACGTCAGATGTCCTGGCGTGAAAACAGAAATCTACATCAAGTAGATAATTATTATAAATCCGTTGGATCAAGGCATCTTCACCACAGGTGTCATTGAGCAGATGCCTGTCAGTGCCAGCCGTATGTCTGACCAATAGGACCGTTATTGCTCCACCTCTGTCAGCGCTACTGCTACAAGCAGCAACCAATAAGGTCAGGCAGGATGATGAACCAGTTGATTTATCATCCTCAGTGCCGCTGCCAGTCCGACACAGGCACTCTCTGCATAACCAGGTTTAGTTGTTTGGTGTGGCTCTACTGTCTTGACTGTAATGTAATGTCAGAAAGGGTATTTAGTGTGGCAGGTGGAATTGCTTACATTTGTGAAAATGAATCAGGCGTGAATCCAGAAGGATTTTCAGACAACATCGGCTGAGGTCATGGATTAGATCTAACAAAAGCACCGTGAGTGTATAAAACACTCACAGGCATCTGTGGATATATAGAATCATATTAGCCCCCAGAGTTTCATAAACAAATTTTAAGACAATTTGCATTTCTGGTTTGTAACAAACTGGTTCAGATCCAATCAAACCTTTGGTTCGAACCAGCAAACCCAAACCCTAATTGAACTCTGAAAGGTTTGCTCATCAGTTTGGGTCTAGTGGTGTTTTATATTGACACCTCCATGCTATCCTCTAAGCCAGGGGTCGGCAACCCCCGGCAAACGTGCCAAGAGTGGCACACGAGGCTTATTTCCTTGGCATGGGCAGCCCGAGTCCTCGCCCAGCTCTTTCGATCGGACCAAACACGGCTGGAACGAAACTACTGTTATTATACTCTGGGGTCTCTTCAGACCCCAGAGTATAATAAGCGGAAGCTCAAGAGAGGTGATGAAACATAAAAAAGCAATGTTATTCACCTTCCCTGCGCTCCGTGGTGGCTCTGTGCTCTGCAGGCGCTTCTGCCTGAAGTCAGTTGATAGGGCCTCAGGTGTCATGTCTGCGTCTGGTGTCATTATGTATAATGATGTGACGTGAACCCTGAGACCCAATCAGCGGTCGCTGACTTCAGGCAGAAGCACTGAAGAGAACAGAGCTGATGCGGAGCGCAAGGAAGGTTAATAACACTGTTTTTTATGTTTGTCACCACTCTTGGCCCTCCATTTATTATACTCTGGGGTCTGAAGAGACCCCACAGTATAATAATAGCTAGTGAGTGTCGAAAATTGAAATATTATAAAAGTTGGAATATTATACTGTGTGCAGAGGCCATTATGGGACATAATACCAAGTGCAGGGGCCGCTATGGACATAATACCTTGTGCAGGGGTCGCTATGGGACATAATACCGTGTTCAGGGATCGCTATGGGGCATATACCGTGTGCAGGGGCCACTATGGGGCATATACCGTGTGCAGGGGTCGCTATGGGACATTATTCTGTATAACGGTGTGTTTTTGCACAGAAAACACAAGCATTTTTTTTTTTTTTTTTTGCAAAAATACACCATGTGAACGCAGTTTTACATTGAAGTAAAAGTTCCAGTGGCCTAAGAATGTAGCTGAATCCAGATACATTGTGTGTTTTCACCATAAGGATGCTGCCATACGGTGCTCCTGGACAGATACCTTTACCACTAATTGCGGGATGCGCATGTACTTTTATTGCTTCTAATGGAAAAGTATAGGTGCGCCCCGGAAATAGCAGTAAACGCATGCGTCCTAAAGCATATGTGGCAGCACTTCTGTGTTATGGTTTGTGGTATATGACTTAAGTTTAGGGGTTGTCAGATTTACAATTATTGACAGGCACTCCGAGTACCTCATCTTTGATTTTTTAATTAAAATCAGCACGCCGAACAAAAAAGGTTGCCTACCCCTGCTCTAAGCCATATATCTGCTGATCTACCTCAGTGAGTTTGCATCCCACTTCCCTCTGTGCCAATCTGAGTCTCACATTCTGGTTTATGCCAGTGTTGCCAACTTGTAACTTTGGTTGTTGCTGGAGGTACAGACAAATGAGTTCTTTGTGTTCATGAGCAACAGTAAATGACTATGTTTCGATTGTGTTAATGAACAATAAGAGACTTTTTGTGTTGAGAAACCACAGTGCTGATTTATGCTAATCTTATGCTTCTATAGATCTGACCTTGCTCAAGTAAATAAACAGTTTCTTTACTACAAGTGTGTTTTTCTGGTTGACAAAGTGCCTGTCTGCAACATCGGCTGCAAAAAGTAAAAATTACATTGCAAGGATTTGGTTTAGGGCGATCGAGGCACCCTTACACAGTCATTAGACAACAGTATTGCAGAAATATCATCATGCTCAAAATTAAACAGTTAAAAAAAATTAAACAGTTAAGAGTCTGTAGAAAAAAATGTTTCACTACCCTTATAAATGCAATCTGTGCTCCAAGCACTAGTTTAGCCTTAAAAGATCTCATAGCTGTTTCTGATTTAATGTACTACATATTTTTTAGTCATTAGTATAGCAATGTAACTGCTTTTGCTTTAGAATCAAATACAAAGTTTACAGGGCAGATGTGTCAACTAACATATTGTAAGTGTCAGCTAAAACAAAATTACTGACTGTTTGCTGATTGCCATAGGAGATGAACACTTGGAGTAAACAAAAGATATGCCAGGACCCTAAGGATATTAGACAGCATCATGTCCAAAGCCCTGCAAACGCATGGTTGCCAATGACCACATACTGTTGTGGCGAAAGCCTCAGTTTTAAGAGCACTATTCTTTAGTTACAGTGTGGAAAAAAAGTATTTAGTCAGCCACCAATTGTGCAAGTTCTCCCACTTAAAAAGATGAGGCCAGCCTGTAATTGTCATCATAGGTAGACCTCAACTATGAGAGACAAAATGAGGAAAAAAAATCCAGAAAATCACATTGTCTGATTTTTTAAGAATTTATTTGCAAATTATGGTGGAAAATAAGTATTTGGTTAATAACAAAAGTCCATCTCAATACTTTGTTATATATCCTTTGTTGGCAATGACATAGGTCAAACATTTTCTGTAAGTCTTCACAAGGTTGGCACACACTGTTGCTGGTATTTTGACTCATTCCTCCATGCAGATCTCCTCTAGAGCAGTGATGTTTTGGGGCTGTCGCTGGGCAACACGGACTTTCAACTCCCTCCAAAGGTTTTCTATGGGGTTGAGATCTGGAGACTGGCTAGGCCACTCCAGGACCTTGAAATGCTTCTTACGAAGCCACTCCTTTGTTGCCCTGGCGGTGTGCTTGGGATCAATGTCATGTTGAAAGACCTAGCCACGTTTCATCTTTAATGCCCTTGCTGATGGAAGGAGGTTTGCACTCAAAATCTCACAATACATGGCCCCATTCATTCTTTCATGTACATGGATCAGTCGTCCTGATCCCTTTGCAGAGAAACAGCCCCAAAGCATGATGTTGCCACCCCCATGCTTCACAGTAGGTATGGTGTTCTTTGGATGTAACTCAGCATTCACTCTCATCCAAACACGACGAGTTGTGTTTCTACCAAACAGTTCTACTTTGGTTTCATCTGATCATATGACATTCTCCCAATACTCTTCTGGAACATTCAAATGCTCTCTAGCAAACTTCAGACGGGCCCGGATATGTACTGGCTTAAGCAGGGGGACACGTCTGGCGCTGCAGGATTTGAGTTCCTGGCGGCGTAGTGTGTTACTGACGGTAGCCTTTGTTACTTAGTCCTAGCTTTCTGCAGGTCATTCACTAGGTCCCCCTGTGTGGTTCTGGGATTTTTGTTCTCCGTTCTTGTGATCATTTTGACCCCACTGGGTGAGATCTTGCGTGGAGCCCCTGATCGAGGGAGATTATTAGTGGTCTTGTATGTTTTACATTTTCTAATTATTGCTCCCACAGTTGATTTCTTCAAACCAAGCTGCTTGCCTTTTGCAGATTCAGTCTTCCTAGCCTGGTGCAGGTCTACAATTTTGTTTCTGGTGTTCTTCCATAGCTTTTTGGTCTTCACCATAGTGGAGTTTGGAGTGTGACTCTTTGAGGTTGTTGACAGGTGTCTTTTATACTGATAAAAATTTCAAACAGGTGCCATTACTACAGGTAATGAGTGGAGGACAGAGGAGCCTCTTAAAGAAGAAGTTACAGGTTTGTGAGAGCCAGAAATCTTGCTTGTTTGTAGGTGACCAAATACTTATTTTCCACCATAATTTGCAAATAAATTCTTAAAAAATCAGACAATGTGATTTTCTGGATTTGTTTTCTCATTTTGTCTCTCATAGTTGAGGTCTACCTATGATGACAATTACAGGCCTATCTCTTCTTTTTAAGTGGGAGAATTTGCACAATTGGTGGCTGACTAAATACTTTTTTCCCCACTGTACATGCACAAGACGGTGGTGCAAAATAGCTGTGAAAAATATCCATTTTTCACGGACATGTTGCATTCGAGGGATAGCCGTTTTCACAGATCCCTAATACATTGCATACACTTGTTAAAAAAATGTCACACAGCTGATATTCACTGTCATGTGCATATAGGCTTAGCCTTTGGCCACCATGTGCTTGCTTCAGACATGACAGTGAATGCAACACTTGCGACATTTTATGTCTTCATCTTTAGTAAAGCTTAATTAGAAAAGGGAATATCAGTCAGCTGTCAGCAATGCCACACATTTTTATTTGGTGGATATAGCTGTCACTCAATAACACTAACCATCCCAACCTACAATGGAGGTCCCCAATTTCTGCGCTTTCATGGGGGTTATCTAAAAAATGCAATTGCACACACATGGATGGCACTGTATGATGTTTTGTCATGAAGGAAATGTCAATTTGACAAGTTCCACAGCCCTTTTGTTCAGTTTTGTACAGTATAGGACTCATAACGGTTGTATCTATACTGATCATACAGAAATGGCCTTTTGCACAATCCTAAGGACAGGTCATCCTGGAAAACCCCAATTGCATTGTGATATAATGGTGTCAGAACATCATTGTAGCATACTGCACATGTGACTGTGTGACCACAGGGTGGAACGCAATCCACTTCTAAAAGTGCCTACAATGGGCATGTGAGTACCAGAACTGGAACATGAAATAATGGAGGAATATCATCCCCTGATAAATCACATTTTCTTTAAAATTTTGCAGAGGTGCTGTAAGCCGTGTACCGGGGTGGGCTCCCCAGGATACAGCGAAGTCACGAACAAAGGAAGCAACTACAAATCAATTTAGTAAAAAAACAAGATTTCACTTTGTGTAGTAACACCTATTTACCAGAAAAACACTCTCAACTATTTACATACACTCAGCCAGTAAGCTGAGACCCTGGTGTTGTACAGCACGGTGCCTTCTCATGTGTAGCTACAATAAACTCCAAGCTTTTACCTATCTGCAGGCTGCAACTAACCAGCCGCTTGTTACCTTTTTATCACCCTAGTCACAGGAACAATTCAATGAGTGTGATAGAGGCACTGGCGGTATAACACAAGAGCTTACAAACGTATCAAAATACCTCTATTCCCCACAAACAAAGTATAACCGAGTAAATATCATAGTAGGTTAGCTTGCAAGCCAAAGAAATATGATAATGTATAAAATGTCACTTCTAGACTTCCTCAGAAGCTCCTCTCAGGGAATTACAACTCAATAGAATTCTCTGAGTCCTTACTACCGAATAGGTAGATAATTCACCAGTAGTGTGGCCTCTGAAGATGAGGATGCCTAACTAACTACAGGCCCTTATTAAGTCCCAAGCAATTTGCGCCAAAAATCTAATGCGGTGCGTGCACGATTACTTCTTTTACTGTTTCAGATTTGTTGGGTTTCCCCATCTTACAGTGCCTATGTATATTGCTTACTTAGAAAGTGATGATCTGTTGGGAAGTCTTCAGACCTGGAATTTGAAAGTTACACTTACATGTTCCACCAACCTAAACATTGTTTCACATAAAGTACACCTCTTCACAACAATGGTATACTGCCCTTATTTAGAAGGACAAATCTCCATGCTATACTCCAAAAACTGGTCAGTAATGGTTTGAGGAACATAAAATTCAAGATGTTGACTTGGCCTCAGATCTAAATCTGATTGAAAATGTGTAAAATGCAATCAAATCCAATCCATAAAGGCCCCAACTTATAACTTATAGGACTCACTGATTTACTCACTCGTTTCAAGTAACTTGTACTCATATTACAGCCAATCTGATCAAAATCAGAAGTGCAAAATAACGTATTTCCCCATATTAACATTTTTATGTTGAAAAATAGCTTCAGAGTGGCAGCCACTAGATGTGCCCTTCCCTCTAACTTGCTGTCCACTGCCTGTTGTCACGTGAAGTCTATCTCTAGCAGCTGAGACACTGACGCTAGGTTCACACCTGCGTTTGCGTTTCCGAAGCCTAATCCGCTTAAATGAGCGGTGACCCGCAAAAACCCGCGAATTCCACAGACTATAATGGGGTCCGCCTAGTTTCCACCCCAAAAGGGGTGGAAAAATGCAGAGAGAAAAGCACTGCTTGCATATATATATATATGCGCGCACTTGCACATACAGAGAAATGCTTCAAATATTTTTTTCAGATTAACACCATTGCTCCTTCACACTGAGGCCAATCAGGGACTTCAGTGGACTCCGGAAGACACCACTGGAGCAGAAGAACCGGGATGCGCGAGAGGACACTGGAGCATCGGGGACAGGTGAGTATGTATTTATTTTATTTGTTTCACTGCCCCCAAGAGATTTAAGCTTTAAAAGGGTTGTCCATTTTTGCCTGGAAAACCCTTTAAGAACTTACACGGACTAAATAAAACAATTTGATAGCCAGTATTTGTGGCTAGAAATATCACATGACTACTTCTTTAAAGCGTAAAGCCAGTTATAAACAACTTTGCAAAATTTAACAGTGTATTTTAATATAAGAAACTTTATAATATATCTTATTAATGAAATATGTTTCCTTCTCCACTAATTAAGGCTAGGTTAACATCTGCAACGGAGTCTCTGCATGGGAGACTTTTCTCTCCGCTGGTTTGAGTTTAAAAACGTCAGAAATCCGATGGACACTTGGCGAACCTCAGTATAGTCTCTTTAGTATTTTAGTGGATACGCTCTCCGTCATTCAGGTCCCCAGGTGGACCTGAACAACAGAGAGCCTAGCGCAAGTGTGGACCTAGCCTAAGCTGTTCTCCTGCTCATTATCTTCAGTCTCACTGCTTTGTTTACATTATATCTGTCTCCATATTGAGCCTCACACATACAAGTCTATGGAGCAGGGAGGAGCTGAGCAGAATTGATTTATTGCCTCATTTTGTGTATTATCAGCTTCTTATCTACAACTTAGCAGTGTTAAAAAAGCAAGGAATAGCAGAGTGGAACAGCAGCCATTATTTAAATATCTTTTCTAATCCCCTTCCTCTCTTCATAGACTAATAGGCATTTAATTTGTCTAGGACAAACAAGATAGATGTAGCTGGAGGTATAGTCAGAACAGCATGGGTGGCTTTGAATAGGGGACAGGAAAGGGATAATATTAGAGGCAAAAGTTTACACTATGAAGAGGAAAGGCTCACTCAGAATAGGAAAGCAGGGCTTGTGACTCTGAAAGCAAAGTCCAACTCCACTTCCTGTAATCCATCTAAGGCTAGGTTTACACCTGCGCTGGGTCTCCGCTCAGGGATTTTATTCCCCATTCTGCTTTAAAAATATATATACACACACATACACACAGTAGTGCATTCTCTGCTAATGAAAAAAACTAATCTCCTTTATTTCTGCTTTTTTTTGGTGTGTTCATCCAATATATAGCCTGCTTTAATCTTAATAATCTTAAAAATCTAAATAAAAAAAAATTGTAATTTCATGTTTATTTTTTCTGCTTTGCTGACTGACCCATACACAGTGTAAAGGAGCAATGTTGTCAATCTGAACATAATATTTTAAGTGTTTCTCACAGTAGTGCATCCTCTCTTAATGTAAAAAAAGAATCTCCGTTATTTCAGTGCTTTTTTGATTAATAATTAAGCATTGTCCGTGTGCATTAAAAAATAAGTGGAAAAACAGTGCAGGGGACAGATAAAAAGAGGGGGGAGGAGAAAACACTTGTGCAAGTACTACTACTAACAATAAGAATGTGGGTGGCAATGTGGGTGCTTCTGGTTTTGGTGGCACCGCCAGTAGCCACAGGATTGTTGTACTTGCTAAGACTGAGGATGAAGTTTTTGATTATTTAGCTGGCTCATCTCAGGCACAAGAGGATATTGCATCAGAGAGTGATGTGATCTTGAGTCAGGCTTCTGTGTGTTCCTCCTCCCCATACAAAACACGTAATTTACCACAGTGTTGGATGAGAACAGTCAACATTGTGTGCAAGCAGAGGAAGAAGACATGATGACTGTTTTTGGTGGTGGAGGTAGTAGTGGCAGGGGGGATGTACTACTACTACTACTACTACTACTGGTAGTTGTTCTGGTATGGGAGCTAGGGGGAATTTTGAGGGTGTGCAGCATAGCCATGATGATGTGTTAGAAAAAAGAGGGGAGGATGATGATGACATTGCCAATAATGATTCTTTTGTGAATAGGACCTGGTAACCCTAGTCAGGGTGATAAGGTGACATCAGATGAAGAGGGTGGTGGCAGTGGTGATAGTAAAGATTCCAGCCATTGCACAGGCCCAACATCCAAAAAGCCAACCCAGGGCAGACCTAGGGGAGCCTCGCGGGGTGGATGTAGCACCGGTGGTGGTAGTGTCTGACACATCTCCGCTGCTGCTGCAGCAACTAAACTGCCAAATGATAAATCCATGGTAATGTGCAAGTGAAACTTAGCGTTGGCTGTGCAGGAACAAAGGTATCATCCAACAGTTGTGCAACTTAACTCGCACCTCATCAAGCTGCTGGCGGTGCAGTCGCTGCCGCACCACTAAGTGGAATATACTGCAAGTCACCAACTGATGGCATCAGCTCAACTTTGATGAACGAGTCCTAGCTGCTATTATTTTTCTAGGAAAGCTGTCCCTGCTTTGTATCACCATGTGCCAGAGAACATAGTTCTTTCTTTGGATATGTCAGTCTGGGGAAAGGTGAATGTCGTCGACATGTGGAGCAGCAATTATGCAGAAGGACAATATATGGCTCTCACTGCCCCCTGGGTCAATGTTTTGAGTGACAGCGGCCACAATCCAGAAATGCAGCAAGGCCAGGTGCTAGTTCCACCCAGATTGTGTAGGCAACACCATGCAGGGCCCATCCACCTCCTCTACATTCTTGTCTCTGAACTGTTTACCGCCACCAACTTCACCAAGGCAAGCTTCCACTCTGCTTTCTCCTCTTCCTGCCTGCCATGTGGTTTTGCAATTAATGAGCCTGGATCAGAGGAGTCACGTGGCAGAGCAGCTGCTTTGCTGTATTCTACACCATGTATCTCACTGGATGACTCTTTGCCAACTCCTACTGGGCATTGATGCCAGCGACATTGGCACCAATATTGTTGCTGCGCTGCAGTTAGGACAAATAGCACATTGTCCCTGTATGGCGCAGGTCCTTAATCTAATGGTTTGCCACTTTGTTAGCCGGTATAGTGGCTTAGAAAAATCTCTGCACATTTCAGCCTTTCTTACATTGCAAAAAACATTATTTTGCTGTGGCAAAACAATCTGCCTTTGCACCGCCTTATCTGCAACATTCCAGCTCAGTGGAACTCCACCTTAAACAAGCTGGCGAGTCTGAGTGAGGTGAACCACAGGGACAATGTCTTACTTTGACATACGTCATTGGAGGCTCATAAGGGAAGTGTGCCAGCTTCTCAAGCCCTTTAAAGAAGCCACCAAATTTGTCAGCAGGGATAACTGTATATAAAGGAAACCCTTAAGCTACATTCACACAACAGTGATTAATGGCCATGTGATGTCTGTTTAATTTTTAATGGATATCTTACGGCAGCAATATATTTAATGTCAGTGAATGGGGGCTAAAACATAGGTCACATCCTATTTTTATCCTTTTTTACAGATCCCTCCATACACTAAAATGTATGGGGGATCTGTGAAAACAGGTGCACCTTGGGTACAAAATGGCCATGAAAGATGGCCGTTTGTACCTCAGTCATCTGAATGTAGCCTTACACTTATGCAATAAGGAATGGAATTGGAGGAACAGTTTCCACTTCTTAGTCTACATCATCACCCTGGGTTGATGGAGGAGTATAAGGATTTGGATCAGGATCATTATATATTATGGAGAAACAAGTAACTCTTATACTGGAAGAGGAGGAGGAGGACTGTCCTTTGAATGCATAGGGGGCCCTTGATATATCACAGGCACAGCCCAGCCAGGGGAGGAGGCTGACCCTCCTCCTAATTAGTCCGGGGGACTAAAAATAAAAATATACTCACCTGTCCCCACGGTCCGGTCATGTGACGTCACAGGTAGTCACAAGCAGAGGGAACTTCTGCTTGAAGAAAACAACAGAGCTGCTGGACCAAACTGCTCTGGGAGACACTGGGGACAGGAGAGAAAGTTTGTGTTCTTTTTTTTTTCACCTGCCCCAGCCTAAAAAAAAAAAAAAGAAATTATCCTGGGCAACCCCTTTAATGTCCCCCAGGCTATTGGCCTCCATCACTGCCCCTCCCCCCACAATATAATGGCCCCATCAATAGTCCCCATACAGTATAGGGGACCAGTGAAGGGGCCACTGCATGGGGGCAAATAGTGAAGGGGCCACTGTATGGGTGGGGGATAGTGACATTGGTCCCCCTCTATAGCAGTATTAGGTAATTACTTACCTGTCTGCTCCCCGATCCCGCTCCTTCTGTGGGCCTGGAGCAGGGAGAAGCAGGAGGCACCAGAGAGCAGTCAGGTAAGTATCTGAGCTTAGCTTGTAGGCCACAGGCACTATGAGGTAGAGGGGGGTGACACAAGAGGTAGCAGAGGCGGCATCAGAAGTAGCACTGCTTATAGTGGTCCAGACATTTTTCTGATACTTGTGAGGTTACTTTCATTACACATAAAAAAGGTGTATGAGCTGTCACCAGTCAGTGTCCTTTAATGTGCCTATGGTGCCTGGAAATATAAAGTTACAGTCCAATACAGCATCATATCCTGTGGGTCAATGCGGGAGGAGGGTTCGTTTTAGGGATTCTAGGAATTGTGATAGGCCTGTCTGAAAAGATGTGTCTTTAGTTTGCACTTGAAGTTGTAGAAATTGAGATTTAATCTGATTGTCCAGGGTATAGCATTCCAGAGAAGTGGTGCAACTCGGAAGAAGTCCTGGATACGGGAGTGGGAGGTTCTGATAATAGAGGATGTAAGTCTTAGGTCATTGAGTTGGGTGATAGACAGAAATGAGGGAGGAAATGTAGGGAGGTGCAGCATTATGAGGAGCCTTGTGGATGAGAGTGATAAGTTTATATTGTATTCTGTATTGAATAGACAGCCAGTGTAGTGACTGACACAGACCGGAGGCATCGCTGTAGCATCTAGACTGATAGATGAGCCTGGCTGCTGCATTCAGAATAGATTGTAGAGGGGAGAGTTTACTAAGGGAAAGACCTATTAGAAGGGATTTAGAGTAGTCAAGGCGAAAGTGAATCAGGGCACCAATAAGGGTCTTTAATGTATCTGTGGTAAGGAAAGGGCGGATTCAGGAGATGTTTTTTAGGTGGAGATGACATGAGCGTGCGAGTGATTGGATATGGGGGGTGAAGGAAAGGTCTGAGTCAAACATAACCCCGAGGCAGCGGGCATACTGCCTAGGAGTTATGATAAGGCCAGAGACTGCAATGGAGATATCAGGGATAGGTCTATTAGATGGTGGAACCAGCAGTAGTTTCATCTTTGAGAGATTCAGTTTCAGATAAAGTGAAGATAAGATATTTGAGACAGCAGAGAGACAGTCACTGGTGTTTTGTATTAGTGCAGGGGTGATGCACGGAATGATGTATATAATTGGGTGTCATCAGCATAAAGATGGTATCGGAAGCCACATCTGGTGATGGTTTGTCCAATAGGGGATGTGTAGAGAAAGAAGAGCACGGGGGCCTAGCACTGAGCCCTGAGGAACCCCAATGGCAAGGGGAAGAAGGGAAGAGACAGAGCCTGCAAATGATACACTGGAAGTGCAGTCTTAGAGATAAGAGGAGAACCAAGAGAGCGCAGTGTCTATGAGGCCAACAGAGCAGAGTATAGTGAGGATGAGTTGATGGCCAACAGTGTCAAATGCTGCTGAGAGATCCAGAAGAATAAGAAGAGAATAGTTGCCATTAGATTTAGCTGTCAGGAGATCATTGAAAACTTTTGTGAGGGCCATTTCAGTAGAGAGCAGAGTGCGGAGGCCAGATTGTAAGGGGTCAAGAAGAGAGTTAGCAGAAAGATAGCGGAGTAAACGGGTATAGAACCGGCGTTCCAAGATTTTGGATATGAAGTGGAGGTTAGAGACAGGTCGATTGGTTACCAGCACAGGAAGGGTCAAGGGAGGATTTCTTCAATAGCGAGGTTATGACAGCATGTTTGTTGGAAGAGGCGGGAAATATTCCAGAAGAGAGAGAGAAGCTAAATATTTTAGTAAGGTAAGTCGTGACAGCAGGCGACAGAGACTGGAGAAGGTGTGAGGGGAAAGGGTCACTACTGCAGGTCGTAGGGTGAGAAGAAGAGAGGAGCCGGGAGACTTCCTCTCCTGTAACTGGTTCAAAACATGAAAATGAACAGTCTGAAGTGCGGTAGTTAAGGGCTTCAATGCAGCCTGAGGAATAGGCAGTTATTTCCTGATGGATCTTATCAATTTTGTTATGGAAATAGGTAGCCAGGTCCTCTGCACTGCACCTGCACCTTGGGAATGAGTAAGGAGTGAAAAGTTTCAAAGAGCCTTTTAGGGTTACAGGAGAGAGAAGAGATGAGAGCAGTGAAATAGGCTTGTTTGACAAGGTGAAGGGCAGAGCTATAGGTTTTGAGCATAAACTTGAAGTGGAGGAAGTCTGCAGGTGTACATGATTTACTCCACAGACATTCAGCACACTTAGAGGCACTGAAAATGCGTCTGTGGCATGTGCCAGGGTTGCTGCCTACTGCGTTGAAATTTTCGAGTGGAGGGGAGAGCCACCTCATCCAGTGCACTTTTAAGGGTTTCCTTATAGTGGCTGGTGGCCAGATTGGGACAGGAGATTGAAGAGATGGGGTACAGAGAGGACTGTAGAGTATCTAAGAGGTGCTGTATGTTAATAGCACGTAAATTCCTATATGTATGATGGGGAGGTGTGTCCTGTGAAGGAGAGAAAGTACTGATGGTGAGAGACAGAAGTTTATGATCAGAGAGGGGCAGAGAAGAGTTAGTAAATTTAGAAAGTGTGAGGAGTCGAAGGAGGAGAGGATCGATCATGTTGCCATCTACATGTGTGGCGGAAGAGAAAAATTGTGAAAGACCAAAAGAAGTGGTTATTAAGAGAAACTGTGAGGTAGATGGGGAGACAGGGGTGTTAATGGGGATGTTAAAGTCATTAATGAGGGTAGGAATTTCACTGGATAAAAAGAGGGGAAGCCAAGAAGTGAAGTGATCCAGAAATTGGTAAGGTGAGCCAGGTGGACGGTAGATCACAGCTATATGTAAGGAGAGCGGGCAGAAAAGTCTGATGGCATGAACCTCAAATGAGGGGGATGTGAGTGAGGGTACTTGGGGAATGACCTGAAAAGTGCACTGCGGTGATAGAAGTATGCCTACCCCTCCACGCTGCCTGTTGTCAGGCCTAGAAGTGTCTGAGAAATGCAGGCTACCATGAGACAGAGCAGCAGGGGAGGCAGTATCAGGCTGCTGGATCCAGGTTTCAGTGAGGGTGAACAGGTTGAGAGATTTACTAAGGAATAAGTTATTAATATATTCTAGCTTGTTACACATGGAGCGGGTGTTCCAGAGAGAGCAGTTAAAAGGGACAGGAGAAAGATAAGGAGAGGGAACACGGTGAATATTGATGAGGTTAGTAGGACTTCTATATGTGCAGGAAGAGAAAAAGTTACTGGAAGAATGAGGACCAGGGTTAGAAAAGATGTCCCGAGCAGCTAGAATGAGCAAAATAGACAGAGACAGAAGGTGGTGCGGACGTTTATGTTTTGTTTCACTGCTAAAATAAGTATAGGGATTGGGATGGTCAAATAGAGTGAAAAGTGTGTGAGAGTTGTACATTGGGAAAGGAAGAAGAGAGGGACTGATATGGATTGTGTGCACTGGTGCTGGAGGGGAGTTCTGCATGTAAACAATTGCTAAGATAGTAGGTGTCGGTGCAGCTCTATGATACCATGTGTTCTTCCATTGCTTGTTTGTCTTGTGCCCTAAGTGCCGTGTATAAGAGCACTTTGGTTAATCTGCACTTAGGTTAAGATGGACTTCTGCATTACAAATGCCCACCTGCATTGAAAATTACTACTCCTAAACAGCTTCCACCACTTCCACCACAAAGGCACACATGTCCTGCGGCCTGGTCCATCACATTCCACTATACCAGACTGTTGTTGCCACAGTATTAGTATAAAAAAAAAAAGTAAACAATTTTAATTTCACATCTGCTCCCATCAAGGGATAATTCTTGGTGGCTTTTCTTTTTTTTTTTTTTTTTGAAAAGCCAATTCTTCATAACTTTTAAACTTTTTTTACAGCCAGAAATTTGTCTCCCAAACACTTATTAGCCTGTAGCACCTAAAAGCCATAAAACGGGCTATATTTTTCAGCAAAACTATTGCTTTTTGCAGTATAACTACCATGTGTCTAAAAAAAACCCAGACAAGCACCCTTTTTCCTAATAAAGGGTATTTTTTTTTCAGTGCTTTAAATGTTACAATGCGTAAAAGTGGGTATGAGGACAGTGTATGGTTAAAGTCAGAGTTTGTATCCACAGCTTAACATCCATTTTTAGACATACGTTCGTAGACATACATGTCACTTTCACATAACTTCAGCTGTGTTTGCTGTAGAGAGCTAGAAATTAGATAGATAGGTTCCTAGGAGCCCAGACGGTACGTTCACACGTAGAAATCTGCCACTGATTTAGGGGCAGATTCCGTCCCCGAGTCTGCGGCAGATGCTGCCCCAAATCTGCCTCTCATTATTATTTTTAATGGGAGGCAGAGATCAGAGCAGGAAGCGTAAAAAAATCAGTGTCCTGCTCGATCTTGCTGCAGACTAGGCCCATTCCTCCAGGCCTAATAAGCAGAGGAAAGCTGATTACGGCGGCTCAAAACGAAGAGGAATTTCTCTTCATTTTTCGCTGTGTGAACCTAGCTTAAGGCCGGGTCCCCAAATAGTGTAAACGCTGGATTCTGACTAATCCTATCCACACACAGCATAAAAAAACTAGCAGCGGAAATGCTGCGATTTCAAAAACAATTGTGTTTTTGTAAATCACAGTATGTCAATTATACCTACGTAAACACTAGCATTTTCCGTATAGGTATAATAGAAGCGGAAAGTCCACAGAGGAAAACTTTCTGTGAAGAGTGCTATGGGGAAAACCATGATGCGTTCAACCATGTTTTTTCCAGCAGCGCTTTTTGGCTGCAACTTGCTACGTGGGGCTTTAGCCTAAGCCCCCTTGCAGACGACCATATGAATGGTCAGTGTGCTATCCGGATTTTTCCCAGATAGCACACTGACCCAGTCATTTGTATGGGCCAACAGTCGGGCTGCAAAATATGAAACAAGTCCTATTCCTGTTCGATTTTGGGGCCCTGCTTCCATGGCTCCTATTCATACAGCCATGTGTCCCCCATGCACCGCCTAGTCCATTCATTCACAGCAGTCGGTTAGCACACAGTCGTGTGCAACCGGATTTAGAGTGTTCTACACAATGTTTCAAGTCAATTTAAGGTGTGGTTCGTACCAAACTTGTTCGAACCACTCAAAACTTAACGAATCTTGAAGCTAAGGCCCCTACGGAAACAGACTGTGGTTTTTCCCACACCACTTTTCACAGAAAGTCTGCAGAATTTTCCTTTGTGGACTTTCTGCTTCAATTACACCTATAGGGAAACCGCCGGTGTTTCCGTAGGTATAATTCACATGCAATGGTTTTGAAAATCACAGCATTTCCACTGCGTGTATTTTTTTCCAATTTTTTAGAATCCCATCCAGTTTACAGCGACTGTGAAATGATGCAGAATGTGAAACGCTATGGCGTTTATGCCACATGGGGCCCCAGCCTAAGAGGTTCGCCCAGTTGTAGCAGCCTTATGGTGATTACCTTTCTGTACAAAGTTCTCAGTTGGCATGTGAAAGCAACTAGGCTTCTCCCCTAGTGAAAAAAATGTAGAAATGGCAGTTGAAGAGAATATATCATCAACTAAAATTATATAAATAAAATCAGGTATTACACATTTTCCAAACCCTATCACCATTCCTGTCCTATTGGTATCCTACAAGGAGAAGTCATCACCTACACACGTGGACAAAATTGATGGTACCTTTCGTTTAATGAAAGAAAAACCCACAATGGTCACAAAAATAACTTGAATCTGACAAAAGTAATAATATATAAAAATTCTATGAAAATAAACAAATGAAAGTCAGACATTGCTTTTCAACCATGCTTCAACAGAATTTTTAAAAAAGGAAAACTCCCGAAACAGACCTGGACGGAAATTAACTTAATATTTTGTTGCACAACCTTTTGAGGCAATCACTGCAATCAAACGATTCCTGTAACTGTCAATGAGACTTCTGCACCTCTCAACAGGTATTTTAGCCCACTCCTCATGAGCAAACTGCTCCAGTTGTCTCGGATTTGAAGGGTGCCTTTTCCAGACAGCATTTTTCAGCTTCTTCCAAAGATGCTCAATAGGATTTAGGTCAGGGCTCATAGAAGGCCACTTCAGAATAATCCAATGTTTTCCTCTTAGCCATTCTTGGGTGTTTTTAGCTGTGTGTTTTGGGTCATTATCCTGTTGCAAGACCCATGACCTGCGACTGAGACCAAGACACTGGGCAGGGCTGGCGTTAGGGGGGGGGGGCAAACTGGGCAATTGCCCAGGGCCCCGTCCCCAAAGGGGCCCCCTGGATCCGGAGCCTGATGACTCCGGATCCCGGAGTCAGGCCCGGCCATATCAATAACAGAAAGGGACCCAGCGTCATGTGCCGCAGGGCCCCTTTCCGAGGTGAGTAAAAAATAACAAACAGTTTTACTCACCTGTCCTTGTGTCCAGCGTCATCTTCTCGCGTTGCGCACATCACCGCTGAGGCCAGGCCTCAGCCGTAGCGATTACGTGGGGCGTGCTGACAGCGTGCCTCACGTAATCGCTGAGGCCCAATCACAGGACTCAGCGGTGACGTCCAACGCACGACGTCAGCCGCAGAGAAGAGGAAGCGCCGGCGGGGATAGCAGAGCAGTGCGAGGAGACCCAGCAGAGGTAAGGCAAGGTGAGTATAACTGTTTGTTATTTTCCCTTATCTTCCCCGGGCCTTCGATAATTATACTCTGGGGTCTGAAGAGACCCCAGAATATAATATAATAATAGCACTGATGGAGTCTGTAGGGCCCCTGTGGAGCATTATACTGGGGGGCCCCCTCTGGATAGCATATATATTGTTTTGGGCCACTGTGGAGCATTATACTGGGGAGGGGGCCCTCTGGAGAGCATGTTATATTCTGTGGAGCATTATAATGTGGGGGGGATCTCTGGAGAGCATGTTATATTCTGTGGGGTTAATTTTGAGCATTATGCTCTCCAGAGGGGCCCCCCAGTATAATGCTCCAAAGTGGCCCCACAGAATATCACATGCTCTCCAGAGGACCCCTTCCCCAGTATAATGCTCCACAGTGGCTCCACACCGTATAATATGCTCTCCAGAGGACCCCCTCCCCAGTATAATGCTCTACAGTGGCTCCACACAGTATAATATGCTATCCAGAGGCCCCCCCCAGTATAATGCTCCACGTTGGCCCCACACAGTATAATATGCTCTCCAGAGGGGGTCCTTCAGTATATTATACTGTGTGGGGTCACCGTGGAGCATTATACTGGGGGGGGGGGCTCTGGAGAGCATGTTATACTGTTTTGGGTCACCGGGGAGCATTATACTGGGGGGGGCTCTGGAGAGCATATTATACTGTTTTGGGCCACTGTGGAGCATTATACTGGGGTAACATCTCTGGGCAGTATATTATACTGTGTGGAGGCCATTCTGGAGTATGTTATACTGATTGGGTCACTGTGGAGCATTATTCTGGGGGTGGGGGCATCAGCAGAGCATATTATATTGCATGGTGCCACTGTGGAACATTATACTGGGGGGACACTCTGGGGTGCATAATATATTGTGTGGGGCCACTGTGGAACAAAATACTGGGGGGGGGGCACTGTGGAGCATTATACTAGCGGGGACCCTCTGGGGAGCATATTATACTATGGGCCACTCTGGAGCTTTATATTGGGGGGAAGGGGCAGTGTGGGGATTCTGTTATACTGTGTGGGGCCACTGTGGAGTGTATTATATTTTGTGGGGCTTTTCGGGATTATATTATACTCTGTGGGGCCATTGTAGAGCATTATACTGGGGGGGACTGTGAGCAGCATATTATATTGTAGGGGACCACTGTGGAGCATTATACTTGGGGAACCCCTCTGGGGAGTATATTATACTGTGTGAAGGCCATTGTGGAGCATGTTATACTGTGTTAGGCCACTGTGAAGCATTATACTGGGGGGCACTGTGGGGGGCATATTATACTGTATGGAGCATATTATATTGTGTGAGGCTGCTGGGGAACATATTGTACTATCTGGTGCCACTAAGGGGTAGTATACTGTGTGAACCACTGTGGAGTATTATACTGTGTGGAGCCTTATATACCATATGGGGCCACTATGGGGGGGGGCGCAGGGAAGCATTTTATACTGTGTGGGGCCACTGTGGAGGATTATATATCATATGGGGAAACTGTGGAGGGCTCAGGGGAGCATTTTATACTCTGGAGCATTATATACCATGTGGAGCATTATTCTGTGGGGGAGGGGCTCAAAATTCCTGCTGGCAGCCCTGTGTCCTATGTCTGCATCACAGCTCCCTCACTATAATCTTGCTCATACGTGTAGTCTCCCATGGACATGTCATTCCCCCTTCAGTCCGACACTTTATAACGGAGAACTATTATATATAAGGGTGGGTTACTATATATAATTGGAAAACTTAAATATGAGGGGGCTATTTTAAAAAGGGGAACTATCATTTATAAGACGGGCTATTATTTATAAGGGAGGGAACTATTATATATAAGGCATCCATTATAAGGGGGGAGCTATTATTTATAAGAGGGGAACTGTTTATAAGGGGGTATAATTGTTAAGTGGGCTTATTTATAAAGGGGGCTATTAGTGATAATGGGGACTATTTTTTATAAGGGTAACTATTATTTATGAGGGGGCTATTATAAGGGAGCAGTATTATTTTTACGGGATGACTGTTACTGATAAGGGGGATATTACTGATATAGGGCACTATTTATAATTTATAACGGAGCTATTACTGATAAAGGTGTAATATTATTTATAAGCAGGGACTATTATTTATAAGGAGGTGTTATAATAACTGATGACTGGGTGCAAAAATCTATTAGGTGGTACAAAGGTGCTCTCTTGAATTGTATGTGGTAAAATGGGGCTTGTTATTATTTTTTTGTTGGCAGAAAGGAGACGTTATTATAGGGGTTGCCACCGAAAGACGATGGTGTTGTTTGCATATCAGCATTTGGGGCCCCGCTTTTAATTTTGCCCAGGGCCCCACTTTGTCAAAAACCAGCCCTGACACTGGGCAGCACATTTCTCTCTAGAATCCCTTGATAGTCTTGAGATTTCATTGTACCCTGCACAGATTCAAGACTCCCTGTTCCAGATGCAGCAAAGCAGCCCCAGAACATAACAGAGCCTCCTCCATGTTTCACAGTAGGGACAGTGTTCTTTTCAAGATATGCTTCATTTTTCCGTCTGTGAACATAGAGCTGATGTGCCTTGCCAAAAATTTCAATTTTTTCTCATCTGTCCATAGGACATTCTCCCAGAAGCTTTGTGGCTTGTCAACATGTAGTTTGGCAAATTCCATTCTGGCTTTTTTATGATTTGTTTTCAACAATGGTGTCATCACCCATGAAGTCCACTTTGGCTCAAACAACGAGGGATGGTGCGATCTGACACTGATGTTCCTTGAGCTTGAAGTTCACTTTTAATCTCTTTAGAAGTTTTTCTGGGCTCTTTTGTTACCATTCGTATTATCCTTCTCTTTGATTTGTCATCAATTTTCCTCCTGCAGCCACATCCAGGGAGGATGGCTACAGTCCCATGGATCTTAAATTTCTGAATAATATGTGCAACTGTGATCACGGGAACATCAAGCTGCTTGGAGATGGTCTTATAACCTTTACCTTTAACATGCTTGTCTATAATTTTCTTTCTAAGCTCCTGAGACAACTCTTTCCTTCGTTTCCTCTGGTCCATGTTGAGTGTGGTACTCACCATGTCAACAAAAAGCACAGTGAGTATCTGTAGCCCTATATACAGGCCCACTGACTGATTGCCAAGATTGTAGACACCTGTGATGCTAATTAGTGGACACACCTTGATTTAACTTGTCCCTTTGGTCACATTATTTTCAGGGGTACCATCATTTCTGTCCAGGCCTGTTTCATGAGTTTTATTTTTTTTTTTTAAATTCTGTTGAAGCATGGTTGAAAAGCAATGTCTGACTTTCATTTGTTCATTTTCATAGAATTTTTATATACAGTGCCTTGCGAAAGTATTCGGCCCCCTTGAAATTTTCAACCTTTTGCCACATTTCAGGCTTCAAACATAAGGATATAAAATTTTAATTTTTTTGGTGATGAATCAACAACAAGTGGGACACAATTGTGAAGTGGAACAAAATTTATTGGTTATTTTAAACTTTTGCAAAAATTTAAAAAACTGAAAAGTGGGGCGTGCAATATTATTCGGCCCCTTTACTTTCAGTGCAGCAAGCTCACTCCAGAAGTTCAGTGAGGATCTCTGAATGATCCAATGTTGTCCTAAATGACTGATGATGATAAATATAATCCACCTGTGTGTAATCAAGTCTCCGTATAAATGCACCTGCTCTGTGATAGTCTCAGGGTTCTGTTTAAAGCGCAGAGAGCATCATGAAGACCAAGGAACACACCAGGCAGGTCTGTGATACTGTTGTGGAGAAGTTTAAAGCCGGCTTTGGATACAAAAAGATTTCCCAAACTTTAAACATCCCAAGGAGCACTGTGCAAGCGATCATATTGAAATGGAAGGAGTATAAGACCACTGCAAATCTACCAAGACCCGGCCGTCCCTCTAAACTTTCATCTCAAACAAGGAGAAGACTGATCAGAGATGCAGCCAAGAGGCCCATGATCAATCCGGATGAACTGCAGAGATCTAGAGCTGAGGTGGGAGAGTCTGTCCATAGGACAACAATCAGTCGTACACTGCACAAATCTGGCCTTTATGGAAGAGTGGCAAGAAGAAAGCCATTTCTCAAAGATATCCATAAAAAGTCTCCTTTAAAGTTTGCCACAAGCCACCTGGGAGACAAACCAAACATGTGGAAGAAGGTGCTCTGGTCAGATGAAACCAAAATCAAACTTTTTGGCCACAATGCAAAACGATATGTTTGGCTTAAAAGCAACACAGCTCATCACCCTGAACACACCATCCACACTGTCAAACATGGTGGTGGCAGCATCATGGTTTGGGCCTGCTTTTCTTCAGCAGGGACAGGGAAGATGGTTAAAATTGATGGGAAAATGGATGGAGCCAAATACAGGACCATTCTGGAAGAAAACCTGTTGGAGTCTGCAAAAGACCTGAGACTGGGACGGAGATTTATCTTCCAACAAGACAATGATCCCAAACATAAAGCAAAATCTACAATGGAATGGTTCACAAATAAATGTATTCAGCTGTTAGAATGGCCAAGTCAAAGTCCAGACCTGAATCCAATCGAGAATCTGTGGAAAGAGCTGAAAACTGCTGTTCACAAACGCTCTCCATCCAACCTCACTGAGCTCGAGCTGTTTTCCAAGGAAGAATGGGCAAGAATTTCAGTCTCTCGATGTGCAAAACTGATAGAGACATACCCCAAGCGACTTGCAGCTGTAATCGCAGCAAAAGGTGGCGCTACAAAGTATTAACTTAAGGGGGCCGAATAATTTGGCACGCCCCACTTTACAGTTTTTTATTTTTTACAAAAGTTTAAAATATCCAATAAATTTCGTTCCACTTCACGATTGTGTCCCACTTGTTGTTGATTCTTCACCAAAAAAATTAAAATTTCATATCCTTATGTCTGAAGCCTGAAATGTGGCAAAAGGTTGAAAAGTTCAAGGGGGCCGAATACTTTCGCAAGGCACTGTATTATTACTTTTGTCAGATTCAAGTTATTTCTATGACCATTGTGGGTTTTTCTTTCAAACGAGGGGTACCAACAATTTTGTCCATCTGTGTATAGTATATGACGACTAGAATTTTCATTCATTCATTTATTTATTTGCTAAATTATATAGCGCCATCATATTCCACAGTGCTTTACCAACATTTACAGTCACATTTAAAGGCACAATTTGATTTCTCTTCAGATATGTAAGGACATATTAAGGTCAGATTTGGTGGACCTTTTTGGTAGTTGTCTGCTGGCAAGTTTATGGAATATCAGTGTATGTATTGAACAGTGCTTTGAGAGACTTTACCATCATTTGGCATATACAGTATAACAAGTGGAGATATATAGATAAGAGAATATGTACTTACATCTGTATTATACCTAAATAAATATACACTAACTGGTATAACTCACGTTTTAATTAAAATTATTGTTAGAAAATCTAAAGTGGTGAAGCAATGGAAATATGACAGCTAAATATAATGCCACACTTGTAACCTTGTTTGTCTTCAACACTATAAATATATGATATTATTTGTATTATAGTTACAAGCTAAAACATAATCACAGATAAATAGTTACCATAGATAGCTAGACAATATAATAGAATACATATAGAGATCAATATAATGTATTTTCAGACAAGTGCAGGACCTGATAGACATAGATATTCAGTGCAGGAAGCTGGGGCACAGTTTATATATACAGAATAGGTGACACACACTTCATACTGTAGCTCACCTTTCTGCTATATCTGCAGCACGTTACCAACCAGACTGTGTTCTCTCTATGTAGTTCTTTCACTCAATAACTCCGAGCCTTCCGACAATTCAGGGGATAGGAAGGGCTGGGGAGGAACTGTATGGATCAATAGTAGAAGCACTTGGAGAATCATTGTTGATTCCCCCGCTTTACATATCAAGTTATCCATAACACACAGCGATACATAGATAGACACACAGACCTATGAACACAGAGTAATTAGATATGAACATATGAGCTTCTGTATGCTCCAAATATAAAGCTATATACTGTGTATATTATTTTAGCTGTTTATTAACATGCAGTTAATGCATCTATATGTATAGATATATTCTGTTTAATTTCCCATTCACAACGTGTGAACATATTAATCCAAAACCAAAACATACATTTGCAACAATGTTTCTCTTACAAGTGATATTGCTGTAAATATAATACAGAAGTAAATACAATCTCTCTGATGAATCCTCAGAACATCGATACACTGTCACTGAGACCACCGGCTTCTGTCCTGTCAGATACACTGTCACTGAGACCACAGGCTTCTGTCCTGTCAGATACACTGTCGCTGAGACCACCAGCTTCTGTCCTGTCAGATACACTGTCACTGAGACCACCAGCTTGTGCCCTGTCAGATACACTGTCACTGAGACCACTAGCTTGTGTCCTGCCAGATACACTGTCACTGAGACCACCAACTTGTGTCCTGTCAGATACATTGTCACTGAGACCACCAGCTTGTGTCCTGTGAGGTACACTGTCACTGAGACCACCAGCTTGTGTCCTGTGAGGTACACTGTCACTGAGACCACCAGCTTGTGTCCTGTGAGGTACACTGTCACTGAGACCACCAGCTTGTGTCCTGTCAGATACATTGTCACTGAGACCACCAGCTTGTGTCCTGTCAGATACACTGTCACTGAGACCACCAGCTTGTGTCCTGTGAGATACACTGTCAATGAGGCCACCGGCTTCTGTCCTGTCAGATACACTGTCAATGAGACCACCGGCTTCTGTCCTGTCAGATACACTGTCAATGAGACCACCAGCTTGTGTCCTGTCAGATACACTGTCACTGAGACCACCAGCTTGTGTCCTGTCAGATACACTGTCACTGAGACCACCAGCTTGTGTCCTGTCAGATACACTGTCACTGAGACCACCAGCTTGTGTCCTGTCACATACACTGCCGGCTTTCTTATTATCTTAATGCAAGTTTAATTTCTTTCTCATATTTATATCATAAAATAGATTTCTTAAATGAATATCATTCTTAAGAAGCAGCCATAACAGCACACCTCCACAACTAGGACCAGGAAAAATCTTTATTTATTTTTCTTTATTTATCGGGGTTTCCAAAAGTTTCAGACGCATACAATATCATTGCTAATACAGCATGGTGTATACACGAGGTAAGCATAATAGGATACATAATAACAGTAACGTTGCCAATGAAATATACCACACGGTCTAATCTATATCGTATAATACTATACTATAGTAATGACTGTAGTGTCACATAGCTGTGCGGGAGTTTGAGAGGTTTTACTGAAGTCATATTAATGCATAGTCGTGTCCACACTAGTCGAATCCTAGAAATGAGGATAGAGCCTCAAGCAATTGTAGACTTAGCTATAGCCAATAGTGTAAGCGGGGGTCAGTGAGGTGGAAGTTCAACCCCGGGGCAGGCACACTCCTGGTGGGGGGGATAACAGAGTAAACTGCTGGGTGGTCATCACTAGCCAAGGCTCTCCTGCTGCAGCTGCTATTATACCTGTTCCTGGGCCTCCTCTATTCTAAAATGGTGTACACCGTACTATAAAGCCGTACAGCAGCTCTTGGTGTCAGGGAAACAATTACCGCACGCTACGTTGCTGTAAAGTAGTGCTATGCAGCATGTGTAAACTATAACTCCCACCCTCCAGACAATGTTGCAAGCTGTAGTTCCGCAGCAGCTGCAGAGGCAAAAGACCCAACTACTGGTGTACTAATACAACTACCACAGAAAAAGTTTCACTCGGTTCCCCCAGAATTAGCGCTTGTTTCGTTAAGAGAACATGATATATATGTGACTAAAGTCCGTGTGTCTTTGTCTTTTTTTTTTCCTATACATAATATAGTAACATATATAAATACATTATATAACCCGCTGTGAGACCTATATTTATAGATATTATTTTATTATATATTATGAATTATGATAACGAATTTCAGATGTGCTCAGGTCCTTTCCTCCTCAGAAATGACGGCAAGAATGCAATCCCCTTAAAAGTGATCTCAGTGTAAACTTCAGGACTTTACTATGTCCATCTGCCCGATTCTTTCCGTTCCTACAAGCTTTGGGCTACTACTTAGAAATTGCAACTTTGTCCCTATTTGAAAGACAGTCCCTCAATTTCCCGCCTAGTCCCCGGCGGTTCGGTGTTACTTGAGGTAGTTTAGAAAACAGAGAAGTCTGGCGCGGGACAGAATAGTCAGAGGCTTAGAGGACGTGTCAGACATTTCTCTTCTCCACACAATTTATTAGATACTTTATTTGGGGTGATAAGAAATTGCTGGTTACGCAAGACACGTGTTTATTGCAGGATAGTAGAAGGATTAATTGTTAGCAAAGCGGGATTCGGCTTCTTGTTTGTGGTTTCTGAAAAGCATATGTTCCGTTACAAGGCTTGCGGGGAGCAATGGAAAGAAGCCAGGCTGATGCATGTGCAAGGCAAGGGACTTATTCGTGGAACACTAGCGCCATCTGTTGTAAGACTGCGTGGTAGTACGAGCTATCTACATCCTCTGATCTCAAGCATTGTCTGGAAGCTGGAGGAATAGATGGAAAAAAAAGCACTGCATCGTATAGATGGGTAGCTTATAACAGCAAACTAATATATGCTTCTAGTTATGTACACTATATCTAATAAAATATAGTTATTTAATAACCATTATAAATTAAGGTTATAAAACTGATAATTTAACTACAAATCATAGGAAGCCGATTTTTGGAAATGAGAGATTGACCCAGGGATTTATTGTGTTTGCCAAAATGTGAAGCTGGAAAAGAATTTTCCCCCTAACACGGTGTAGTTAGCATCTGTCCCATAATTAATTTTCTATCGGTTGAACTTGATGGTCTTATCAAATATGTAAATATTTCTTAAGTTTATCAAAACTGGAGATCTATAGGAGCATATTTATAAACTTTGGCCCAGTCCCAGAGGCATGGGTCCCATTGGGAAGGGCCCACACTGATTTTTTTTTATCAGGAAAATTCAGCAGTGGGTTTGTCTGAATTCTGCCGCTGTAAAAAAAATGGCCAAAATTCCTTTTGTAATTGCTGTAGGTATGCAGCTGATTTCAACGTTTGAAAGCCATAGTGAAAACTTGCAGCATAAATTTGACATACTGCAGGGTGAAAGCCTGTGTCAAACCAATGTGTGCTGTAGAATTTTAGTAGAGCTTGTGGATGAGATTTGGTTAAATCTCATTCACTTTCCTACTATTATGCTTCTCAACAGAACAGCCACCAGCGGCTAATCCACTGTAGGTGCATGTCATGAAAACCCAGTCTTGCAGACATTCAGCAGTGTTTTCTCAGTGTATGATGTTGCGTTTTTGCTGCATTTTTCTTTGCATTTGTTCTTCCCTTATTAAATATATACCGAAAATGCTTGGGTTTCTACTGCATTTTTCATCAATGTGTGGGAGAGAGTAAATTAAATCTCATTCACACAACATTTCCACAGTGAAAAACGCTGCGTTTCTGCAACATGGAGCTTTAGCCTAAGGTTTTTTGTTTTTTGGGGGGTTTTTTTTTCTATATAAAAGACCACCACAGTTTTTAATGCACTTTCTTGAGCCAAAGGCAGGAGTGGATCTAGCAGAGAAATATAAGTCAAGGAACACACAGGGCAAGTTCAAAGCATGTGGGCGAAAGCGGCATCCCCGGTGGCTAACCCACAGCAGTGTACAGTAGAAGTGTAGCAGAGGAGATTTAAACAAATCCGATCCACACATCACAGAAAAAAACTTGCAACTCACAACATGTCAATTATTGTGGAATTAGCAACGGTTTTCAGCCTTTGCAATGTAGAGGTTCAAATCAGGCCAACCGCCAGGAATTGTGGCTGAAAAGCAACCAGTTTTGGTTTTTATTGCTGTGGTCTAATACACAACAGGCTTCCTTCAGTGGACCCTTAGGGGCTCTTGTGTACAAGTTCAAGATCCAGAATGCTTTCCTCATAAAAAGTGCTGTAGAGCAATACACCTCTCAGAGGCCTATTAACCCTTTTACTTCCAAATAATCTTATACTTTCAACATCTCCCTGATGAGTCTCAAGGAAATGTCACAGAACAGAAAATATTTTATCTGCATTTCCTCCGTCTGTGTACTAGATACATGTTCTCCTATTCTAACCTTCTAGTGGAGGGTTGTGCAACACACATACTGTAGGTTAGACTAGAAGAACATTTATCTAGTTCACAGTCAGTGGAAATGCAGGTTATCTGCCTGTAGTTTTACTAAGATATAAGAAATAGTGTGATAAAGTACACATGTCACACTTCACCTGGAAGTTCTGCACCAGGGTGTTGTGTGACATCATGTACATGTGCAGTAGGTGCGCTTTGCACTTGCTGTCATCTTCCCGAAGCTCGAGCCTGGACAGAGGGAGGAACTACATGGCCAGTAAATGAGCTTTAGGGGCATGTAACAAAACATGCCCCTAAAGCCCATTACAGCTAATTTGCATAGTTCTAAACATTGTTTTTTCAGAATGTGAAAAGGCTGTGCTGAGCCTTGCACAGATACAATAAACACATCTTTTGAAACTACAAAGACCAGCAAGGTTATGTGTGCACTTAATCCCTTTATTTCTTGGTGACTGACTCCCTTTAAGAGTATTTGGAAGTGAAAGGGTTAATAGACCTCTGAGAGGTGAAGATTGTTGCAGAGCACTTTTTATGAGGTAAGCATTCTGGATCTTGAACATGGGCACAAGAGCCTCTAAGAGTCTAAATTTTAGAATTGACCTGATGTTTCTGTACTGACAGTTTAATGTATATCATTTATGATGTGGTTTATTATTTATTTTTTAATATTATTGGTGTATAATATGCTCCGTATGGAGTAGCTGAATAGCATTTCCAATTGCTTAGATATAATTGTGTGCATTTGCTGTGTATATATTAGCTATGACTAAGAACCCTTGAAGTGGGCCCAGGAAGATCTTCCAGTGGGCCCATGCAGGGTCAAGGGCTGGCTATATTGCTAATGGAAAGAGGACTTTTCCATGGAAGCCTGCTAGCACCTTCCCGAGTCGCTTCACTACACTGACGTCAGTGAATACTTTTGAAAGGGCAGTGCCCGACTCGCCGCAAGTTCTCCAAAAGTTTCTAGCAAAGTCAGAATTTGAAAGTATGGGTCTTGTCACCCATAAAACACTATTATACTCTGAGATCTCCTCAGACCCAAGAATATAATAGTTTGAGGCCCAGGGTGAGTAAAAATAACAAATATTTATACTTACCTGTTCTGGGTGTCCAGCGGTCACTGGCGTCCTCTTCAGGCCTCTGACTGACATCAGACACCTGGGGGATCACTGCTGAGGCCTGTGATTGGGCCTCACTGGTCAAGTGTGGCACGCTGTCGTCATGACGCTAGCAAACTCCAAGTGACTGGGCCTCAGCGTTGAGCCAGGGGCAATTAACGCCGGGAAGAGAATGCCGGGGCCTGCCAGATGCCACAAGGATGCCCAGGATAGGGGAGGCAAGGTGAGTATAACTGTTTGTTATTTTTACTGACCAGCCCTGGACCTCTACTTATTATAATTTGGGGAACAAATTTTGTGGGGTTTACCTCAAGCAGCTTGAGGCTTCCTGAGCATATTTTACTGTGTGTGGGGGGAAGGGGGGCTCTTGGGAGCATTTTATACTGTGTGGGACCATTGTAGGGGGATCTGGGAAGCATATTATGCTGTGTGGGTTCACTGTGGAACATTATAATGTGGAGAGGCTCTGGAGAGAAAATTATAAAATGTGGGGCCACTGTAGAGCATTACAGTGTGGGGGGCTTAAGGGAGCATTTTATACAGTGTGGGGCCACTGCAGAGCATTATATACTATTGTGGGGAGGAGGGTTTGGGGAGTTTTATACCAAGTGGGGAGCATTGGGGAACATTATATATACTGTGTGGGGCCATAGGACAGAAAACTAAGATACACTGGGGAGGATGGGGGACCATAAATTCCCTTACGGCAACCCTGTGTGCTATGCCTGCATCATAGCTCCCTCTGTAAAATCTTGTGCATGTATGGAGTCAGTTTTGTAACTACTGCCATAGCAGCCGTAGGGGGCCCACAACCTTAGGGGACCCGGTTTGCACCTGCTGCTGCTTTTTTTTTTAAATGGCTGTTACCTGTTGGAGCAACCCCAGAAGTTAACGGCCTCTATTTACTTACTGATCCCCACTCCTGCTCACGGCCTCCTCCACTTCCCCTTCTGCCCAACAGGGAGCCCTGTACATCCCATATCGCGTCATGAGCAGGAGCGAGTATTTGTTGGGTGAACCGTGCTAGATTCGTCTCCCGAGGTTCGCCTGGAGGTTCCGTTGCGGACCAAATTCATCTGAACTTAAACTGCTAATATTACTCTCTGGGGTCTCTTTAGACTCCAGAGTATAATGATCGGACGCCCAGGGGAAGTGACAAACATAAAAACAGTGTTACTTACCTCTCCTGGGTTCGGTGCAACTCCCTGTTGTCTTCAGGTCTCTTTAGTGACGTCACTGGAGAGGGCCGAAGACAGCAGGGAGTTGCACCAGAGCCCAGGAGAGGTAAGTGACACTGGTTTTAATGTTTGTCACCTACCTGACCTTCCGATCATAATACTCTGGGGCAGAGGCGTAGCTAGGGGTTTAGCACAGGGTGGGCGAACATGTCCAAGTGGGCCCCCTACTTGGACATGTTTGTATACTGATACTATCAATATACGGTGAGCGTATAGTGGTATATAGCGGCTCTACACAGGGCTCTACACACGATTTAGGTGAATACAGGGCAGTAGCATTTAGTGACTTACTGGTGACGTCTCTGACTAATCGTTCACATTCCGTATCTCTTTCATCTGGACGGCCATGACCACTTCTTCCAGTCTCTGTAAAGTTTGCAACACAGACATCTTTGGATCCTCGCTTTTCCAGGCACCTGACCCACATTGTCCTCACCTACACAAAGCCCCCATCCTGCTGCTACCCCAATTATAAAATATATACTATAACCCCCCCATAATGAATAATACCCCCAAGTGCATCTTTAAACTAATAACTTCTCTTTGCACCCCTTTAAGAGGACCTTTCACGTCCTCATGTATATGCTGTTTTACATACCGCTAGAAAGCCGACGTTATATGCCCCGGGGTTGGAGATATCGGGGGTCTAAATTTCACCATTCACTGTCAGAAGGGCGTTCCTGACAGTCTAGTTGCGCTGTGAGGAACGCCCTCCCTTACAGTACCCGTCCATAGAATTGTACTGGGGTGTACTCAGTCCAGTGATGACGCTGAGCTGTGAGGAACGCCCCCCCTAGTACAAGTCTATGGACGAGCACAGTCAGGGAGGGCGTTCCTCACAGCGCAGCTAGACAGTCAGGAATGCCCTTCTGACAGTGAACGGTGAAATTTAGACCCCCGATATCTCCAGCCCCGGGGCATATAACGGGAAAGCCGGCAGTGTGCTGAATTCAGCACGCTGTCGGCTTTCTAGCGGTATGTAAAACCGCATATACATGAGGACGTGAAAGGTCCTCTTTAAATAATTTGCCCCTTATTAATAATGCCCCAGGTGTTTCCTAATTAAAAAGGGAAAAAAAAATGTTGGAGTTCCAATACCCGGAACCCCCAAGGAACAACTGTTTGAATGAACCGTGGTACCTGTGTAAGCGCCGTGACCCCGTCTCTGTTTACACAGTGTCATTCATCTCAGCGGCCATGTAATGTAACTACAGCCTCGTCCTATACACATCTATGTGACAAGACTGTAATTACATCACACGGTCACTATAAACAGACAGCGTATGATATAAACAGATGCCATAGCCCCTTCATACAGCTGATCAGTGGGGAATCACTTATCTCTTATTGATGTTTTATTCTGAGGATAGATCATCAATAAAAATGAGCTAGAAAACGCCTTAAGGCTAAGGCCCCATGTGGCGTACCGCAGCAAAAAGAGCTGCGGGAAAAACCACGGCGGCGATGCATCGCGGTTCTTCCAGCAGCACTTTGCACAGAAAGTTCGCAGAGGTTTTCTCTGCAGACTTTTTGCTTCAATTATATCTACTGTATAGGGAAAACGCCCGCATTTCTGTAGGTGTAATTGACATTCTGCGATTTCCAAAACACTGACTGTTTTGGAAATTGCAGATTATCCGCTGTGCATATTATACTGCAAAGTAGGGACGGGGGCTCCATGTGGCGAAAAACCACTGAAAAAAACTGCAACATTCTAGCAAATCCCATCCACACACTGCAGAAAAATACGTGCAGCAGACACACTGCGATTTCCAAAACCGTTGCGGTTTTGGAAATTGCAGCATGTCAGTTATACCTATGGAAACTCTGGCGGTTTCCATATAGCTGTATTGAAAACAGAAAGTCCACAGGGGAAATCTCTGCAGACCTTCTGTGAAAAGCGCTGCGGGAAAAACCACAATGTTACCGCCGCGGTTTTTCCTGCAGTGCTTTTTTTTTGCTGCAGCCTGCTACGTGGGGCCTTAGTCTTAATAAGGTGCAAGTGCAACTTTAATAAAATTAATTGACCCTCATATTATGCCCCTGATTCCCCCTGACATAAATACTGCACCTCTAATGACCCCTTATATCAATGACCACCCCCTTATGTTCATAATGCCTCCTAATATAAATGATGCCCCCTAATGGCCCCTTATATAAATAACCTCCCCCTCTTGTATTCATAATACCCCCTAATAACCCTTATATAAATAACCCCCCATCGTCATAATGCCCCCTAATTAATCCTCCCTTTATAGTTAGATTTCCCCCCTCCTAACCACCCCTTATTCTATTAATATACCCACAAAAAAAAGTCATACTCACCTACCTGCGATGCTGATGAACGGAGCCGCCGCCGCTTTCTCCCAGTCCACGCGCATGACGTCTGCGTCTGAGCGCGGGCGGTGCGATGTTGTGACGTCATCGCGCCGCCTGTCTGTAGTCTCGGCGTCTTGTAAACCGCAGGTCTGAAGTGGCTTGCGGTTTACAAGACAGTTAAGCACCAGGAAGCATTGTAACTAGATCGGTGTCTGCAGACACCGATCTAGTTAGAAATAAAGGATGTATTAATGGCGGCCCCGGGGTGGGCCCCAAAAATTCAGTAGGCCCGGGGCAGCCGCCCTCTCTGCCCCCCCCCCCCCGCTAGCTACGCCTCTGCTCTGGGGTCTGAAAAGACCCCAGAGTATAATAATACTTTGTGGGTGGTGAACCCCCAAAATTTCAGGTTCTTACGAACCCAGAATTTTTGCAATATTTGCAACGAACACCGTAGGGGCTGCTATGGGACATTATACTGTGTGGAGGAGCCGCTATTTGACATTATACAGTATGGAGGGGCCGCTCTGGGACATTATACTGTATGGAGGGGCCACTATGTGACATTATACTATGTGAAGGGGCCGCTATGGGACATTATACTGGGTGGAGGGGCCACTATGGGATATTATACTGTCTGGAGGCCACTTTAGCACATTATAGTGTGTGTAAAGGGGGCATTATACCATGTGGGCCCAGGAAATGGGGTGCTATACTGTGTGTGTGGGGGGCCCAAGTCAAAAGTATGCTAGTTACGCCCCTGCATGAACATGTCATTCCCCATACAGTACTGTGCATAATTCAACCATGTTGCTATTGGGGCATACACAGTAATATAGGCAAGGACCATACAAGGAAGATACTCAGTAATGTGCAGTGCTTGTTGCCAGGCTGTCAGCACATAGGTAAGATTTCAGTGAAGAACTCGTGATGCTATTACTCGTGAGGCTATTACCAGGAAGCTGTTGGGAGAGCTCCTATAACAAGTTCTCATAAATATCTCATAGATCATAGATATCTTACTATCTCATAGATAGTAAGCTCTGGGGCGCAGGGCCCTCACTTTTATTGTGTGAATTGATTTATTACATTGTAATGTCTCATTTTGTCTGTAGTTCAACCCTACGATTTATAAAGTGCTGTGGAATATGTTGGCGCTATATACACACGTGGACAAAATTGTTGGTACCCCTCGTTTAATGAAAGCAAAACCCACAATGGTTACAGAAATAACTTGAATCTGACAAAAGTAATAATATATAAAAATTCTATGAAAATGAACAAATGAAAGTCAGACATTACTTTTCAACCATGCTTCAACAGAATTTTTAAAAAAAGAAAACTCATGAAACAGGCCTGGACAGAAATGATGGTACCCTTAACTTAATATATTGTTGCACAACCTTTTGGGGCAATCACTGCAATCAAACGATTCCTGTAAGTGTCAATGAGACTTCTGCACCTCTCAACAGGTATTTTGGCTCACTCCTCATGAGCAAACTACTCCAGTTGTCTCGGGTTTGAAGGGTGCCTTTTCCAGACGGCTTGTTTCAGCTCCTTCCAAAGATGCTCAATAGGATTTAGGTCAGGGCTCATAGAAGGCCACTTCAGAATAGTCCAATGTTTTCCTCTTAGCCATTCTTGGGTGTTTTTAGCTGTGTGTTTTGGGTCATTATCCTGTTGCAAGACCCATGACCTGCGACTGAGACCAAGACACTGGGCAGCACATTTCTCTCTAGAATCCCTTGATAGTCTTGAGATTTCATTGTACCAAGATTCAAGACATCCTGTGCCAGATGCAGCAAAGCAGCCCCAGAACATAACAGAGCCTCCTCCATGTTTCACAGTAGGGACAGTGTTCTTTTCAAGATATGCTTCATTTTTCCGTCTGTGAACATAGAGCTGATGTGCCTTGCCAAAAATTTTGATTTTTGTCTCATCTGTCCAAAGGACATTCTCCCAGAAGCTTTGTGGCTTGTCAACATGTGGTTTGTCAATAATAAAACTTAACATTTAATTACTAAACATTAAAAAATGTCAAAAAATCCATTGAAGAGGGGAATTCCTCGTGGTCAGTATCTGAGACTTAGAAGAAATTGCTCTGGGGGGCAGGACTTTGTGGACCAAGCTGCCAACCTCAGGTCAAGATTTATAAAACGTGGGTATCCTGATAGGATCCTAAGGGAATCCTATAAATCTTCCCTGAAATGTGATCGTATGCAGTTATTGACCCCTAAAAAGGTAGAACAAGCTAGTTCAGAAAAGATTGTCCGATTGATTGAAACCTTTGACAATGGGGCATCACAAGTAAGGGAGATCTTACAGCGTCATTGGGATATTTTAACCATGGATCCCGATATTAAGGCAGTTGTAAGTGAGAGACCACAGATTACTTTTAGAAGAGGAAGATCTTTGAAAGACTGTTTGGTTCATAGTCATTTGGATGTACAGAAGACAACTACATCATGGCTTTCCCCACCAAAGGGTTGCTATAAATGTAGCGGTTGTTCCTCATGCCAATTTATACTGGCAGGACGAGAATTTTTCTCAGAAAATTTAAAAACCTCGTTTAAAATCAAACATATTATATCTTGTTGATCTAGAGGAGTGATCTATAAGATCACATGCCAGTGCAAACTGGAATATATCGGTAAAACCAACCGAGAACTGAGGAAAAGAATTGGTGAACATCTTGGGGATATACGGCATGAACGGGATACCCCAGTGGCGAGACATGTTAACTCATGCCACGGAGGTAATGTTAACTGTCTATGTTTTACAGGAATTGATTTGGTTAAACCCCATCCAAGAGGAGGGGACTGGCATAGAATGACATTGCAATGCGAATCCAAATGGATATTTAAATTAAAAACTGAGATTCCAGGTGGTCTTAATGAACGCCTTAATTTCTGCTGTTTTATTTGATCTCTCCTTTCTTCCCATTTATTTAGACAAACTTCATGGCTAGGATAATTTCTTCATATCTAAATACAGGTCTAGATCTACCTGTTAGATCTGGTAGACTATACATTTTGGTGCTATACGTAGGTAACTGTGGTATTTTATTTGCATATATATCTGTACAAGATGATATGTATATCCATCCTTAGAGAAATCTTTGTGCCCCTGACCAATTTTGCTGACTCAGTCCAGCCCTTAATGTTCTGGGGCTACAGTACCTGGATTTAGATTGACAGGGTCTCTCCAGGTTCCTTTCATATTGGTATACTTTGCTAGCAACTCACTGGTTGTGGCATAGCTTTGTCTAATAAACATTTTTTATCCTTCCAGGCAGTTTATGCGCGTTGTGGGACTTTTATTATTCAGTCCCACAGCGCATATCTGCCTTAGGTCTCTCAGCGCCGTCTGTAGGAGAATATGCGCATGCGCGGGGGTGTTTTCTTCGCGCACGCGCACTTTCGACTGTGATCGAGTGCTTCTGCGCATGCGCGGAGATTTTTTACTTCGCGCATGCTCAATTTGGTTTTTAGCGCTCGCATCAATATGGGCAAACGCAACACTATGTATTACATCATCAATGTGCGCGTTTTTTAGTGCCATATTCAAACAAACATCATTTTATGTGAACTTGAGCACACCTGTTTGTAGGCAGAGTTTATCGCTATATAAGTTGCCCTGATTCACTTTGCTCTTACTGCCATTGTCACTACATGGAGTCAGTTAGCATCTAGCGGTTTTCCTCCATTGTGGGGTTTTCTTTATGTTTTGTTCTACCACTGTAGGCAGCATGTATTAGTATTATTTTTTACATATATTTGACCAAGTTTTTTGGTTCTTATGAGTAGTCTAATAAGTCCCCTGATGATTGGTGCATTACTGTACCAGGAAACGCGTAGGGACTAGGGTTCTATAGGGTCACTTTAAGGACAGCTTGGTACTGCCCTTGTTAGGGCAGGAGTCATTTCGGGTGTTAGTGGAAAGTACAGGGGCATGAATAGGGACTTAGTTCATCCTCCTGTTTTGCACCATCACCTGCCGGGTTCTCCTGCCTCAGATGTTGGTAAGATCGTTCCATTTTCTAATTATTTAACCGCCATGATGGTTTATGGTATATGGTGGTGAATGTTTATATACTTGTTATAACGTTGGACTCCATTGAGTGGCTATGTTAACTTTGATGTTTGTTCTACATTTTTTGACATTTTTTAATGTTTAGTAATTAAATGTTAAGTTTTATTATTGTTTGCATCAGTGCTTTCCTGATTAACTATTGTCTGTTGCATTTGGTGGATTATCCTTGTCCGATGTCATAGTATTCCACTTCCTTTTGGCTCCCTTTTTGCTTCTATGTAACATGTGGTTTGGCAAATTCCAGTCTGTCAGATTCAAGTTATTTCTGTGACCATTGTGGATTGTTCTTTCATTAAATGAGGGGTACCAACAATTTTGTCCACGTGTGTAAATAAAATTTATTATTATGTGTAACACTAATTACTGTAACTTTAATTATGTGTTTAGTATTAGTATTTTCCAGAGAGGTTATCTGTACGGTACTAAAAGATAAAAATAAAAATTGAGAGTCTTCAGTAGTTGATACCTTTTAATGGCTAACTGAAAATATGATGACAAATAGCAAGATTTCAATATTACTTACATCTCTTCATCAGGCATAGTATAACACAGTATCTGAAGAATCACATCTATCTATCTTACACAAAAGTACATATGAACATAGTGGTAAATGAGACAAGGAATGTAAAACAGTGCTATCAATATAAGCAGGAAATATTGGAGCAGGTCCTGGATAAGAAGTGTGAAGGTTTTATTGTCCCCTAATTGAGATCTGGTCCATGGTTGTGATGCTCCCATGAGATCTGATGGGACATTCCTTAAGTGATGTAGAATTAAATACATCCATGAGACATATTCATCCCTGTTATGAGTGTGTGAAAGGTTTGAAGAGATTTGAAGTTTTCTTTCAATACCAACATTTTCATGTAATTTATGTTGTGATCAGAGCTACACATTTTTTGACACAGGAAAATCTGTCCTCTTCTCTTTGATTGTATCATGATGTGAGTTTACCTACCTTAGGATACGTCATCAATTAAAGATAGTCATGGGTTTGAAACCTGGGCCCTGGCCGATCAGTTGTTTGAAGAGGCTGTAGTGTTCGGACGAGTTCTTCTGCCTTTTCACTACTTAAAAAGTACAGTGCTATATATTTGTACAACAGCTGTGCTTGGTTTCACAACTCAGCCCATTCACTTGAATGGAAATAAGCTGCAATCAGGCCAGGTGACCAATGAACGTTTGGTCACATGGCCTGTGAAGTGGAAGTGGCAGTCAGGAAACACAGCTATTGCTTCAAACAGCTGATCCGTCTGGGTCCCAGGTATCAGAGCTTCACTGATCTTCAATGTATGGCCTATTCTAAGGATAAGGCATCAATTAAAAAGTTAGATTAAATAAAAAAGTTTAGGGCAAATGGTGCGTGCCATAGAGTCACACAGTTGCTTCTGGCCAGCATGAATATATGCAAAACTCTCCTTTTCAAATTTTGAATTACTCTGTAGAAAATCAGTTTTCAACACCATGTGACTGTGAAGCCCTAGCTTTAATCAATATATTTGTTTTTTGATTGAGCCTTTCTCCTTAACTATGCTATATAGTTTTAATTACTGCAAGATTCAGTCTTTTAAATATAATACATACAGTAGGTACTGATTTTTTTGTATATCTTATTTTCATTAATCTGTGTCTCATATTTTCCAGTTTTTATAACAAATCTATATGCAGTATATGTTTAGTGTTATTTTCTTAAAATAGAATTGAACCTTGAACTAATTGGAGTATATTTCTAAAAGAAAATTTAGACTTGTTAAGAAATTTAGACTTGTTAAGATTGGTGTGAACAATTTACTGTGATCACAGTCATTTGTAACATGAGTTCAACAAGTCAAAGTCAGTTTTTTAGATCAGAACATCATGGTACATTTTCTTGCTATGAGAAAGAACTACATTTTGGATTGAAACTCATCAGTGATTTTTATAAATGTGCACACTTGATGAGTGGACCTTTCATGATATGTTTTGAGTTTGTCTGTTGAGGTCAAAAGTTTAATTCAGTCCAAACTGGAGGTGCAAATAAGTTGTTTGTGAGTCTGAGGGATCATAGGACACTATCTAACTCCTTTCTAGGCCTCTTTTACAAACGCAGCCTTAGCAATGTCAGATATGGCTATGTGTATTAACAAAAAGCCTGTTAAATTTTGAAAAGCAGTTTTAACATTAACCCCTTCCCATTGCAGCAGTTTCCAATTTTGTTTTTTTACTTCCCACCTTCCAAAAGCCTTCCAAGCAAGGGTTGGAATTAGAGAAAAACTGCATTTGCGCCACTTTCTTTGTGCCAAAATGACATGGTACCTGCATTTGTGGGTCATTATGATTATAGTGATACCAAATTTATTTTTTATGTTATTAAAAAAAAATTCTTGGAGTTGTCATATTCTGACATCCGTAACTTTTTAATATTTCCATATACAGGGCTTAATAAGTTCTCTTTTTTGCGGGGTCAGGTGTGATTTGTACCATTTTGAGGAATGACTGATGTTTTGATTGCTTTTTATTCAATTTTTTTTAGGAGGCGAAAAAGTGAAAAATGTCAGTTTGGCTTTTTTGATCTTTTTCCTGCTATGACATTCTGCATATGGAAAAAATATATTTCTATAAGTTTGTAGTTCAGGCATTTTCAGATGCAGAGATACCTAATGTGTTTTTGTCTTACTTTATTTTTATATGTGTATATTGTATAGAATTGTATTCACTAGGTTCACGGCTGTCTAGGAAACGGATTGTCATCCATGGATCTCCTTATGGGTACACGTTCCGAGCCAAAATAAGTGTACCTTATTGCCTCCATATTTAAAAATCCAACACTTGCTGTAATAGTACAGTGGATGTCAGAAAAGGGTTAAAAATGCCAGTGGCTTGGAGGCTTCTTCGTACAGAACTTTTTAACATCATTATCTACATGAAGCCTAAAAATATGGGTGAGTTTTGTTTTAGGTGTAAGAGCACACCAAGTCAATATTGGATGAAGGTGTTCAGTTCAGTGCTTTCGCTTGAAAAATATGTTCTTATTGTTTTATTATTCAAAAGTAAATAATTTGTGCTATCTAAATAATCATTAGCTTAATCAAAATGAGCAGTAGTACAGTCATGATAGTTGTTATGTGTTATACATCTAAAATGCAGGCTATATTGCATTGACTATTCCCTATTTATTTCACTCATTCTAGTAAACTTGCCTAACAAATGTAGACATATGCCATAGTTATAATAAAGTTATGCAGAATATGCATCATGTTTCAGTTGTGAAAGTCACTAGAACCTTGAGATAGGCATATTTACCCAGTGGACAATTTTCTTATGAAGATTTTCTTCGCATCCATCAATAAAACAAAAATTGTAAGAGACAGCAAGCTTGGTGTTCTTCTTCAATGACAAAGCACAACACCACCTGTCAGTTTGATTTAGGTTTGCCAGCACTTAAGGTGTTGCATTAATGTTAATGCCAGTTCACTCAAAACCACTTTATTTCTTGCGCTAAAGCATTTCTTTCATTGAATCATGGAGTATATAATAGTAATGAAAATCACAACTTCAGCCACACCTGATTGTACCTCTTCAATTTATAATGAGTGTGAAGGACTCTATATGCTATATTAACATCTCTGTGTCCACGGGTCATGGTACAGTTAGGCATGAATTGAACAAAACAATGAGTTTCAAACAGGTGTAAATAAAAAAATGAAAAATCTGTTAAATTTCAGTCATACTGAGCATATTACATATTAAAGGGAAAAGAATCATAATTATTGCATTGCCTTTTACCATTGTTTGAGAAAAGAATGCACGTTAAACTTATTGTTTCATTATACTGATTACAGTATAATTTTTGTTAATATGGCCAGAATATTGTTCAGAAATAATGATAACCTAATATAGTAGAAAAACAGAAATGTGAAATCTCACATAAAAACAAATTTAAATGTTATCAGGAATTTCTGGGAAATCTATATAGAAGGCCATTTGGAATCCCATCATGAAAGTGAGATTGTAATATACTATATAAGAAGTCTAATAACTTCAAAAAGCGTGATTTTAATTCTAATCTGCTTTTCAAATAGTCCTAAACATGACAGAATTAGGGTCTAGTCAGATCACTTCTTTTACTTTCATTTAACGGATGCAAAAAACAGACGCAATCCGTTTACATAGGCATCAATGTTAAAAATAAAACAGATCCATTTCTGTCCGTCTTTTTTGGAACAGAGACAAAACTATGGTATACTGTATACTATAAACGGATCCTTTTTTTTTATAAACATTGATGTCTATGTAAATGGATTGCCATCTGTTTGCATCCTGTAAATGCATGTAAAAAACGTGATCTGAATGGAGCCTTACAGATGCTTTCAACACATACAATAAATCATCTCAATGTCTGATGAAAATGTGTAGAATTATCTATCTATATATCTATCTTAACCCCTTCCTGCTCTGCTCTGTATTATTACATCATGCTGAACGTATAGTTACAGGAGCAGTGCCTGCTACATCACTGCTGGGTTCCGACTATATTATACAGCTGGGACTTGGCACTCTCTGCTGGGGAGAACTCCAATTCCAGCAGATTAACCCCCTTAGATGTTGTGATCAATGGTTATCATAGCATATACATTTTTAAAGAGGAAGCCCCTTTTCTCACCCCCTCAACACAATGGCCTCATAGCTGCCATGCACAGAAGTGTATTAAGCTCTGCTAGAAACAGGTCCTAATACACATATGCAGTAAAGTACCATATACTGCAATACATTATTGGCGTATATTGTATACAGGATCAAGAAGTCCCCTTTTGGGACAGTGTAAAAAAAGTAAAAACTTTTTATAAAAAATGTCTACAAGATAAATAAATAAATACATACATATAAGTTTAAAAAGCCCTTTCTCTTTTCAGTTAAAAATAAAATTCACAAAAACATATTATATATAACCACATGGCTAAAAGTTCTAACTATGAAAATATTATGTAAATTTTACTGTATAATATACATCAGAAAAAAGACACTGAAAACCAAATAGTTTTTTGGTCAATTCACAAAACATCCACAAAAAAAGAATAAAAAGTGATCAAAAAGTCATACATATCATAAAATGGTAGTCATATAAACTACAGCTCAGCCCACAAAAAAAATCCTTACTTCTCTTCATCAGCGAAATAATAAAAAAGTTATGAGTGTCACAATATGGCATCCACCAAGCAAATTCTTCATTTCACAAACCGTTGTTTATTTAGTAAAAGTGTTATATGATAGAAAAACCCTTATCCATATGATATTGCTGTAATCATGCCCTACCAGAAAAAATGACCATGTGATTTTTAATACAGAGTAAATGCTATAAAAGTGCAACACAAAAAACAATAAAGTTGCAGGGTTTTTTTTTTATAACGTTATCCAAAAAACATTAATAAAATCCTTAAAGAGGACCTTTCACGTCATCATGTATACTCTGTTTTACATACCGATAGAAAGCCGACAGTGTGCTGAATTCAGCACACTGCCGGCTTTCCCGGTATGTGCCCTGGGGCTGGAGATATCGACGGTCGTAGTTTCACCGTTCACCATCAGAAGGGCGTTCCTGACAGTCTAGCTGAGCTGTGAGGAACGCCCTCTCTGACAGTATTCCTCCATAGCCCTGTACTGGGGGGTGGGGTGTTCCTCACAGCTCAGCATCATCACTGAGCTGTAAGAAACGCCCCCTCTCTCTGTACTCGTCCATAGCACTGTACTGTCAGAGGGGGCGTTCCTTACAGCCCAGCGATGATGCTGAGCTGTGAGGAATGCCCCCCCCAGTACAAGTCTATGGTTGAGTACTGTCAGGGAGGGTGTTCCTCACAGCGCAGCTAGACTGTCAGGAACACCCTTCTGATGGTGAACCATGAAACTACGACCCCCGATATCTCCAGCCCCGGGGCACATACCGCTTTCTAGCGGTATGTAAAACAGCATATAAATGAGGACGTGAAAGGTCCTCTTAAACGCCCAAACTAGGCAGTGACCAAACTAGGCAGTAGTAGCAGCAGCAGGAATATTTCCTGCAACAAGTCAGCTATGCATATTTACATCACCATTAAATATAGTTCAGTTTAGTGTTTTTTTTGCTTATAGTGTCACTAAAAATTGGTGCAATAGTGTATTGTTTAACTTCAAGCTTCATTTATACACAGCCGCAATAGTTGTCCTCTTCAGTCTGTGTCCAAGTGTTTTTTATTTTTTCAAATTTTATTTTAAACTTAATTTAAATCTTCCTGGTGGCAGCTTGCTGGTAGTGTGTTTTCTGCATCAAACTAGAATTTATGGGTTGGGGTGGCTATAAACGTCCTTTTTGTCACTTTGTCTAAGTGATAATTTATCAGATACATTTAAATTTCATTTAAATCCACCTGGTGGCTGCCAATATCCAGTAGCTGTAAATTAAAAATTTTTCTTTCAAATAATATCAAACATGTTATTACTCCCCAAAAAGGGATATTCTTTGTAAAAGTCATTGCTTATATCAATACCACTATTTGTGTATAAAAGCTGGTAGCTGTCCGCCCCAATAAGGCATACATCTTTGTATTGTTTTTAATTTAAAAAAAAAACTAAAAAATCTGACAATGCAGTATGTATGGAATGTATGTATTACATTTGTTAAAATTAATCAAGTATCTAATGCCAGCAAATAGATCTACCATTACTGCCATACTGTCAAGTTCTAGATTATACTGCTGTTGTCATAACAAAATTGTCATAATAAAAATATTTTAAAAATATTTACATTTTTTTTCTTTTAAACAATACCACTGCTTTTGCTGCTTCCCAAAATGGAGTAATGGGGTAAAATCCATTGCTTCTTCCAACACCACTGTTTGTGTATAAACGCCAGGAGGAACTGCAGCAGCACATTTCCCAGCATCAGGAGCTCAAAAGGGGTAAATGAATTGCCAGTGCACGTGGGCATGCAAGCAATGGAACTGTGAGCAAGACAATCATCCTCCTCTCTGTGGTTATTCTCATAGCCAGGCAATATCCGAAACTAATACATAGTCATCAATATCACAAGGGCCAGCTCTGGGTTTTTGCGGACTCTTGGCAACAGAGTTTCAGTGGGACTTTATCTTCTGTTTAAAACAATAACAAAAAGAAGGAGAAAAAAATGGAGGAAAGCTTCTGCCTTGTTTTGAACATTGTGGTGAATAGTCAATAGGGGTGGTGGCAGACAGAGGGTGCGTTGCCTGCATCTGTCATTCTGTCAGAACAACAAATTGAAAAGTGTGAACGTAGCCTAACTTGTACAGTACTGTAAGCATTGGTTGGATATATACAGTCATGAAAAAGTTTGGGCACCCTATAATCTTAATCATTTTTAGTTCTAAATATTTGGGTGTTTGCAACACCATTTCAATTTGATATACTAATAACTGATGGACACAGTAATATTTCAGGATTGAAATGAGGTTATGTACTAACAGAAATGTGCAAATGCATTAAACCAATTTGACCGGTGCGTGGGCACCTCACAGAGTGACATTAATATTTAGTAGATCCTCCTTTGCTAACAGCCTCTGTCGCTTCCTGTAGTTTTAATCGTTCCTGGTCCTGGTGGGTATTTTTGCCTTCCTCTTTACAAACATTCCAGTTCGTTAGTTTGTGGTCGCCGGCTGGCGCCCCTTCTTATCCCACAGTGTTCTGTTTCGGTCTGGGGCTGGGTGGCTTCCGCTTGTTTGTTCCTCTGCTGTGCCTGGTGTTTGGGCTGTGTTTTGGATCTTGTCTTGCTGAATATCCTCCCCGCGTCTTCTTCGTCCTGTTTTTGTACATTATTCTCGATCTGCTGTACTGGTTGAATCCATGCGACCCTCCTTTACGGTCCCGGTGCCGGCTTGGCCACTGCCCCAAAGCATGATGGAACCTCCACCATTTTACAGTGGGTGCGTGTTTTCTTGGTGCTGTGTTTTTTGTGCCATGCTCGCCTTTTGTATGCCAACACTCATCTTTGTTTCATCGTCCACAGGCCTTCTTCCATGAGCTGGCTTGTCCAATGTGCTTTTGCTCCTCGGCGCTCTGTTTGTGGCGTGCTTTCGCGGCTTCTTTCGCATCACTCTCCCATCGCTTCTCCTTGTGCGTGTGCTGTTTGTTGCCGTGCACAGTGACACCATCTGCAGCGATGTGCTGCGCTCTTTGGGGTGGTCTGTGGTCGTCCTTGCTGTTCTCACCATTCTTCTTCTCTGCCTTTCTGTATTTTTCTTCGCCTGCCACTTCTGGGCTTAACGACTGTCCCTGTGGTCTTCCATTTCCTTACTATGTTCCTCACGTGGAACTGACAGGTTAAATCTCTGGACACTTTTTGTATCCTTCCCCTGCACTATGTTGACAATCTTTGTTTTCAGATCATTTGGAGTTGTTTTGGGGCCCATGTGCCACTCTTCAGGGAGATTCATGGAGAACAACTTGCAATTGGCCACCTTAAATACCTTTTCTCATGTTGGTACACCTGGCTATGGTTCAGCTCAGTGGGTTACAAAACCATTTTGTGCTTCAGTAAGTCAGTGTAGTTAGGGTATTCAAATCAATAAATGATAGGGTCCCAAATTTTTGCACCGGTCAATTTTGGTTTAATGCATATTGCACATTTTCTGTTGTACTAACCTCATTTCAATCCTGATATTACTGTGTCCATCAATTATTAGATATATCAATTGAAATGGCTGTTGCAAACACCCATTTTAGCTTGTTAGATTAATGGGGTGCCCAAACTTTTTCATTGTGTCCTCCATACAGTTATCATACATATAAAAAAAAATCACTTGTAGTCTTAATGCAGTTTAATAAAACCTTTAAATAAAAAAAAACACTTGAAAGGGTTATTTCAATCTCAGGGATTCTATCTAAACTGCTAAGTTATGTAAATTTAAGAGTTTTCTTAAATACATTGTTTTAGAAATGCTGCATCGTTTACCTTCTATGTGAAATTATTCCTCCTATTGTTTATACAACGCTTCCTTGGTCCCAAGTCTAGTATCTGATCTCAGGATGGATGAAATGACTAGCTGTTCTATGGAGGGGAGGGGGAATAGTGGGTTGAGTGACGGAGGAAAAATCTTTTTCTTCAATTTTTCTTTTTCTACAAATTACAAACTCCTCTTAAATTCCCTAATAGCTCAGTGTGATATTAGGTTGATTCCCAATTGAAAGGTCACTGGTTCAAATCGAGGATCAGCTATCAACATCGTCCAGCTCATTGATAGCGATCTCTTGGCCAAGAAAATTGCCAAAGTGCATCATGTCAGTGCCATGACAATTGGAAGAATCCAAAATGAAGTCTATCCATCCATTCAAAAGCCAAGAGGTGGGCGTCCAGGCAAAATATCGGTTCCTGCGGGACAAACACAGAAGTGGAAGTGGCTTGTATGCTTCGTAATAATGAGATTGCAGACCTCCATGGAAGCACCATGTGACGCAGGTTACAAAAGTTTGGAATGGTGGCCCAAAAAAAAAAAAAAAAAAAGGTGAAGAAGCCTCTACTGTAATATTGTCATAAGAAGCTTCGGCTCAAGTTTGCACATAAATACGAAAAATGGACAGTAGAAGATTGGAAACAGGTGATTTGGAGCGATGAGATGAAATGGGTGCAAATGGGTCTGGAAGAAACAAGAGAAAAGGGGGCTAAAGGATTGAGCTATATGTGAGTATCCTACAAGACGAGTCACTTCGTACACTCGAGCGCTATGGGTATGAAAAGAACGACATAGTGTTTCAGCAGGACAATGACCCAAAGCATACATCGAGAATTGGTTCAATGACAATGAAGTCCCAACCCAATTGAACACATTGTCCTTGTGGTCTGCTGCATGCAGTAATTGTTCATCACCTTCTGCTGCTCACAGAAATGCTACAGCATGTTTAAGAGTTCCAGTTGGAGCGTTGCAGATAAGACAGCACAAAGGCAGACCATTTTGTCGCTGCAAATCAAGCAGGGTAGTTTTCTGTAACATAAGAATGGCTGAAATGCGCAGAATTTTCTGGCCATGAGAATACCTCTTTTAAACCACCATACAAGTTAATAAAGAGGCGAACCACCATATTAAGGACATGCACCATACAGCGACAATGTGTTATTCATCCTAACTGCAGCGCAGCAACAATATCGGTGTCATTGTCACTGCCAACACTGCCAAGTTGAAGTTGGCAAGGAGCCATCCAGCAGGATACAGTGAAGCAGCTCCTTCGCTGTGAGACTTCTCTGATCCAGGCCCATTAATTTTAAAACTGCATGGCAGCTCTTCACCTTCCACCCATGAAACGAGGGGGGACGAGGAGGAGTGGAAGCAATGCCTTGCCCTGGTGAAGAGAATGGTAGGAAATAGTCCAGAGGGGAGGATCCAGTGGAGGTGGATGGGCTCTGCATGGTGTTGGAACAGGGCCTAGCACTTGGACTGTGGCTGCTGCCACTCAAAACATTGATCCAGTGGACAGTGAAAGCCATGTATTGTCCTTTTACATAATTGCTGCTCCACATATTGATATTGGTGTGCACCTTTCCCCAGGCTGACATATCCAAGGAATGGCCCACATTCTCCGACACATTGCGATATAAAGCAAGGACAGCTTTCCTTGTGAAATAATGGTGGCTAGGTATTTTCCATCAAGGTTGAGAACATGCCATCATTTGGAGAAATGCAGTGTAATTCAGTAAGTGGTACAGAAGCAATTGTACTGCCAGCAGCTTAGCAAGGTGCGATTTACATTGCATGAACTGCTGGATGAATGGGCACATATTGCTGTTCCCTGGACACACATTGCTTTATTGATGACTGATAATGGCGTGGAAGAGGGACAGGAAAAGTAGTAGAAACAGTTGGTGATGATGATAATGTTACCTGCCTACAAGAAAGATCATGGGGAGAAGGAGTAGAACAGTCTTGCTCACTTTCCCTGCCAGTGCCAAGTCTATTTTGCCTAATAAGATGGTGATGCCTTTTCATGTAAGTACGCAGAGATGTAGTTCCTACATTTGTTCATGTACAGCCTTGGCTAAGTTTCTGCTTGCCAATCTTGCAGATTGCCAAACGATAAATCCATGGCAATGTAGAAAAACATTCCCACACAGGAAATGACCACATGTAGTTGCTGCTGCCAACACTTGCAGCAACAGAATCATGTCTGCCACTATAACAACCATTTCTGGAATCATTACTATGTGACACAAACATGGCCCTCTGATTCCTGCACACTATCAGAATTTCCACCACCAGATTTCCCCCTACCTCCCCTAGCAGAATGACTACCAGTAGTAGTATCACACCCCCTGTCACAGCTACCTACACCACTAACAGCCATGTCTTACTTCTCTACTTGCACACAATTCTGTCTGTTCTCATCCCGCTCATCAAAAAGAGGTGGAAGACTGCTCCGACTAGGAGAAATAGATTTCTAAGCAGGAGCCACATCACTACCAGGGATCGGTGTCTGTGAAGAATATGAAAGAGACAGTCCAGAAAGGCCCTGCAGTAAATTATGTGTTATGTAGGAGGAGGAGGAGGAACACACAGAAGCCTGACTCAAGATCCCATCAGTCTAGGCGCAATATCCTCCTGCGACTGAGATGAGAAAGCTAAGTAATCAAAAACTTCATCTAAATTCTCAGGAAGTACAATAAGCCAGCGGTTACCAGTGATGCCACCAGAACAAGACATAGTGTTGCTGTTGCCACACACATTCTTAATGTTAGTACTTGCACAGGTGTTTCCTCATCCTCCTCATTTTGCCTGTCCCCTGCCCTGTTTTTTTTTCCAGTCATTTTTTTTTTTTTTTTACTGCACACTTCTTAATTATAGTGATACTGATTGGCAACAATTCTGACACTGTGTGTATGTCTTTTTTTATTTACAAATAAGTACTTAAAGAAAAGTCAGCTTTAACCCTTAGGATTCGCAGACATTTTTTCATTTTTGTGTTTTTGTTTTTTACTCCTTACATTTCAAAAGCCATAACTTTCTCATTTTTCTGTTTACATAGTCATATAAGGGCTTGATTTTAGCGTGACAAGTTGTTCTTCAAAATGGTACCATTTATTATTTTGTACAATGTACCGGGAAGTGGGGAAAAAATTGGGAATGAAGGGGAATTGAGAAAAAAACTTATGTCTTTTTTTTTTACGGCTTCCACTTTACGGTAAAAATGCTATGTTAGCCTTATTCTGCAGGTCAGTATGATCATGGTGATACCAAATTTATATAGTTTTTTTCATGCTTTAATAACTTTACAAAAATTCTAAATTTTGAAGAAAAATAAAATTCTTTGAATCACCATATTCTGACCCCTGTAACTTTTTTTTTTATATTTCAGCATATGGAGCTGTGTAAGGTATCTTTTTTTGCAGGACAATATGTAGTTTTTATTGATACCATGTTGGGGAATGTATGATGTTTTGATCACTTTTTATTCCATTTTTTTAGGGATGTAATTTGGCGACAAAACGCCAAATCAGTCATTTTGATTTTTTTTTCCTGCTACGGTGTTTACCGTATGGGACAAATTTTTTTATATTTTAATAGTTTGGGCATTTTCGGACTTTGGGATACCAAATGTGTTTATGTTTGTGTAGGGAACTGCCATTTCTACTAGTATATAATGTATCTGGCTTCTTTGCCCCTGCAGTTTGGCTTCAGAGACCCCAGGCATTCAGTGCAAGTTTTGTTTTGTAAATACAGTGAGTCAGACACATGTGAGGCAGAGCTGCTGGGGGGAGAGATGTGAGCAGAGCTGCTGAGACAGACATGTTATGTCTGGGGGAGTCTAAGAGCCACTTGTTCCTCTTTACTTCACAGTATATAGTTAGGTATGTGTTACCCCCTATATACTCACAGGACCTAGCTAGTAACCGTAGTTAGGGATCCATATATATATATATAGTTCAGGGCAGTGATAGGTTAGGCTTCCGAAGGCCAACTAGCTAGTTAGAGGCCCGGTGGCACTAGTAGTTTAGCTGGCAGGTTAAGGACTCAGTGTTAGGGTAGTCAGGCCTGCATCTACTGCCGTCACCGTCGCCCTGTTTGCTGCCTGTGAAGAATCTCACCATCATCATCATCTCCTGATCGGCTGTCTGTCATCTCCTGGAAGAATCCGAGGATCCACAGTCATCCACAGGGGCCCCTGCATCTCTTCTGTTGCCTGGAGGTATTGTGCACTGGACTCTTGCTATATATCTATATAACCCACCTAAGACGGTTGAGGACTTGCTGGTTGTTGTAGTATTGCTGTGTTCTGAGTATATTTTATGTATGTATTATTACCCTGTTGATTCTTATAAAGCTACTGTTATAACCTTATGTGGTATCAGTATGTATTCTTCAGACTGCGAGATTAGTACAGTGATCCTTGTTAAGGCTACTAACTGTATTTCATGGGTAAAAACACCACCCAAAACAACCCCCCCCCCCAAAAAAAAAACCCCCCCCCCCCGCCCCGCACCACTAATCATCCCCCCCCCCCCCCCCCCCCCCCCCCCCCCACCCCACCCCCCCCCCCACCCCCCCCCCCCCCCCCCCCCCCCCCCCCACGGGGGGGGCCCCCCCCCCCCCCCCCCCAAAAAGGCCCCACTTTGGCCCCCCCCCCAAAATTTAAAGGGGGGGTAGTCTCTTTTATGGGGAAGCCCTGGGGGCTCTGAATGGGAACTGTTGTTTCACAGTGCTGGCCCCAAGATCGGGATACTATCAAGTCCCAATGGCACCTGAGGATCAGGAAAAGACAGCCTTCATATGCCCCTTGGGTTTCTTTCAGTTCACTCGTATGCCGCAAGGTACAAAAGGTGCGCCAGCAATGTTCCAAAGGTTGATGGAAAGAGTGTTAGGTGATTTAGTGCCCCGGGAATGCCTTGTATATCTTGACAACATTATTGTGTTTGGAAAGACGCTGGAAGAACATGAAGAACGACTCATGAGAGTACTCCAACGCTTAAAAGAAGAGGGGCTGAAATTGTCGGCTGACAAATGCAAATTTTGTAGCTCTTCGGTCACTTATGTAGGTCATATTGTTTCTGCTGAAGGAGTTGCTACCGATCCTGGTAAGATTGAAGCTGTGGTGAATTGGCCCCGACCGCAAAATATTACGGAGTTGCAATCTTTCTTGGGGTTTTGTGGATTCTATCGACGATTTGTGGAAGGATATTCAAAAATTGCTCGAGCCCTCCTCGACCTGTTGAAGAGTGATGCAGGAGATCCGGAAAAGAAGAAAGGGTCTTCCAAAAGCCTTTTTGGCGAGAGGTGGACTGCAGATTGTGAAGAAGCATTTAAGTTGTTGAAGAAGAAATTGACAGAAGCTCCCGTTCTGGCTTATGCTGATGCACAGAAGCCATATGTGCTACATGTAGATGCCAGCTTTGAAGGATTAGGTGGCGTGCTGCACCAAGAATACCCGGCCGGGTTACGGCCCATAGCTTTCATAAGTCGAAGTCTTTCTCCCAGCGAGAAAAATTATCCAGTACATAAATTGGAGTTTTTGGCGCTCAAGTGGGCCATTGTTGATAAATTACATGACTATTTATACGGAGCCACGTTTGAAGTAAGAACAGACAACAATCCACTGACATACGTTTTGTCAACCGCTAAACTCGATGCTACAGGACATCGCTGGTTGGCAGCTTTATCCAACTACCAATTCACACTCAAGTATAAATCGGGGCCTAAGAACATTGGGGCAGATGCTCTATCAAGACGGCCTGGATTACCTAGTCCGGAAGGAGTGGATGAATGGGAAGAAGTGCCAAGTCCTGGAGTAGGAGCTTTGTGTGCCATGGCTGCTGTAGTTGAAGACCGAGTAGCCTTTTCTGAAGCTCGGCTTATTGACTCTATTGGGGGAGGTCCCGAAGCTGTACCAGACATGTTTGCCTACCCTGCCGCTTTAGGATCCTTTGAGAGTTGTTCTATATCTTCAAAGCGAATGATCTGGAGTCAAAAGACTGATCCTTTAATTGGACCTCTTTATCAAGCAGTGAGTTCTCAAGACAGAGAAATGTTAAAGACATCCCTACCCTCTGAATGCAGTCAACTTCTACGAGATTGGGAGAAGTTTGAAATAGACAATGGCCTACTTTATCGTGTGGTGCTGTATCATGATCACCCTGGAAGGCGCCAACTAGTTATTCCAAGCTGCTTTCAGAAGATGATTTTCCGAAGTCTGCATGATTATCATGGTCATTTGGGACCTGAGAAGACTTATGGCCTAATACAAGACCGATTCTACTGGCCCAAAATGAGAGATACCGTGACTCGTCTGTGTAGGTGCTGTCGCAGATGTTTGCAGAGGAAGACTGTCCCAGTTCGAGCGGCCTTCATGGGACACTTGAAGAGTTCGGGCCCCATGGATCTTGTCTGCATAGACTTCCTTTGTATTGACAACGACTCCAGAGGATTTGGAAATGTATTGGTGGTGACTGATCACTTCACACGATATGCTCAAGCCTTTCCGACTAAGGATCAAAAAGCAGTCACTGTTGCAAGAGTGCTTTGGGAAAAGTATTTTATCCATTATGGCTTACCACACCGGTTGCATTCTGATCAAGGCCGGGATTTTGAGAGTAACCTGATCAAAGAGTTACTTCAGTTGTTGAACATCCGCAAAAGTCGGATGACGCCTTACCATCCAGAGGGAGATTCCCTTCCTGAAAGATTTAACAGGACTTTACTTGATATGCTTGGTACCTTACGAATTGAGGATAAGCAATCCTGGAGTCGAAAAGTGGAGGCTATGGTGCATGCCTATAATAGTACAAGGCACGAAAGCACAGGATATTCACCATACTTTCTGATCTTTGGAAGAGAGCCTAGGCTACCTATTGACATCTTGTTGGGAGTCTCTACCGATGGTATCAGTCATCGAGATCATTACCGATACGTGGCACGTTTGAAAGAAACGCTTAAGAGTGCTTATCAGCTGGCTGAGGAAAATGCGGCCAAAGTGAATGAAGGAAATAAAAGGAGATTTGATCTTCGAGTAAGATACCGAGAATTGAACCCTGGGGACCATGTTCTGCTACGGAATTTGGGAGCATCTGCAAAACATAAGCTGGCTGATCGATGGCGGAGTGAACTCTTTACAGTGGTAGATCGGTTGCCTGGAATACCAGTCTACAAGATAAAAGGACGGGACGGGAGGATCAGGACTTGGCATAGAAATCATTTGTTGCCTGTACCTCAGATTGATGGTATGGATATCTCCAATGATGGCTCGGCCTGCGATTCTCCACAGTCCTTAGCCGATATTCCACCTGACCTTCCTGAAACTCCTGAGAGTGATTGGACTGTGGCTCCTGAAGTTCCTAGATCACCAGTATCTTCTCCTTCAGGGAGACCTATGAACCCTCAAACTCCAGAATTCGTACCTAGATCTGTGTCTACAGATGAGCAGGGATCTAGCTCTCCTACGCCACCAGCACCATCCCCTCCCATGGCAGACAACCCTAGTTTAGGGCCTGGACATGCTAGTTTACCTCAGAGAGAGGTACGGAGAGGAGAGAGAATTAGACACCCTCCACCTATGCTGACATATGATAGTTTGGGGGACCCCAGATTTACTACTCAGCCTCATTTATACCATGCTTGGGTGGGTGCAGTGTCCACTTTGGTCAATATGTTACCAATTTTCGCTCCTGCTGGCATGTATACCTATTAACCTGTTGTGACTCTGTAAATGCAAAAGCAACCATATTGATATTGTCATTGGTAATGTTGACTGTATACTATGACTTTGTATGTCTTTGACGTGACGTAAAGATTTCACCAGAGGGAGAGTGTAGGGAACTGCCATTTCTACTAGTATATAATGTATCTGGCTTCTTTGCCCCTGCAGTTTGGCTTCAGAGACCCCAGGCATTCAGTGCAAGTTTTGTTTTGTAAATACAGTGAGTCAGACACATGTGAGGCAGAGCTGCTGGGGGGAGAGATGTGAGCAGAGCTGCTGAGACAGACATGTTATGTCTGGGGGAGTCTAAGAGCCACTTGTTCCTCTTTACTTCACAGTATATAGTTAGGTATGTGTTACCCCCTATATACTCACAGGACCTAGCTAGTAACCGTAGTTAGGGATCCATATATATATATATAGTTCAGGGCAGTGATAGGTTAGGCTTCCGAAGGCCAACTAGCTAGTTAGAGGCCCGGTGGCACTAGTAGTTTAGCTGGCAGGTTAAGGACTCAGTGTTAGGGTAGTCAGGCCTGCATCTACTGCCGTCACCGTCACCCTGTTTGCTGCCTGTGAAGAATCTCACCATCATCATCATCTCCTGATCGGCTGTCTGTCATCTCCTGGAAGAATCCGAGGATCCACAGTCATCCACAGGGGCCCCTGCATCTCTTCTGTTGCCTGGAGGTATTGTGCACTGGACTCTTGCTATATATCTATATATATACCCGGGTATATAACCTAAGACGGTTGAGGACTTGCTGGTTGTTGTAGTATTGCTGTGTTCTGAGTATATTTTATGTATGTATTATTACCCTGTTGATTCTTATAAAGCTACTGTTATAACCTTATGTGGTATCTGTATGTATTCTTCAGACTGCGAGATTAGTACAGTGATCCTTGTTAAGGCTACTAACTGTATTTCATGGGTAAATCCCAGGAAGAGATCCTCCCTGTAATACAGAGGCTCTATCCTGGGTGGAGGCACTGATATATTTCATATATGTTCCCACTCTTCCCTTCAGCGAAGGCTTCAGGTCCCATTATACACACAGGTCAGCGCCAGAGTCTGTTGCGGGAGGGATAATACTCATACCCCCCCCCCCAAATAGGGCTACATTTGCTATTATTTATTTATATTTATATGTGATCTAGGGAAAGGGTGTGATTTAAACTTTTAGGTTTTTTTTTAAAAAAAACTTTTTTTTTTTTTTTTTTTTAACCCGCCCTAGGGGTCTTGAACATGTGATCTTTAGATCACCTGTGCCATGGACTGCAATACTACTGTATTGCAGTCTATGGCAGATTTGCTATGTAACTATTGAAGCCTGCTGCACGCAGGCTTCAGTAGTTACAATACAATGGCAGGGCTGGGAGCCTTCAGAAGGCTCCAGGCTGCCATGGTAACAGGACGCCTCCTGCGATTGTGCCAGGGGGCGCTGTCCCATTACCAAAAAGCAACTAGAAAGTGAAAGTAACCACTCAGATGCCGTGGTCGCATTTGACCACGGCATCTGAGTGGTTAAATGCCCATGATCAGAGTCATCTCTGATCACGGACAATGAGCGGCCACCATGTTTAGTTACGTGCACCAGGACGTAATTGTACATCCTGGTGCGCCTAAAGGTTAAATAACAGAGCTTTTTTTAGTTTGGCGCAGGCTGCAACACTGTATATACGAACAGCAACAAAAAAAAACTGCTTTAGAACCGAATATTTTTCAGATTAATATTCGCTGTGTATTGAGTAGGAAAAGCTGAAAAAATGCTTAAATAACAGATTTTCTTTTTATTTGATCAGGTTGGAATACTGTTTATATGAGCAGCAACAAGCAGAAGGATTTTATTTCAGATTAGAACATGCTGTAAGACTCCTGTTTATGATTTCAATCACTAATCTGCCTGCAATTGCTTACATCTAAGTAAATTCTCTTCCTATTCCTATATAACTATTGCTTGCATTTGTAAGCTTTTCAGAACTAAGTGCTCTATATAATGCATTGAGATGAAGCATAGACCCTCCACTATCTCCACCCAGGGGTGCATCTTCCATGAGGCGACCTGAAGAGATTTCCTCAGGTGGCGCCTCATAAAATAAACTGAGGGTGGCACTATTTTTTTAAATCTGCTGCTACTCATTATGTACATATAGCATCCTTGCATTCTTCCGTGTCATGACATAATTGCAGAGCCGCCTAGAGTCGGCAGTGGAGGGTGACCTGGACAGGAGCGTGGACAGGTGTGTAACAATTATCACCCGCTACCTATTGCAAGGTTGTAGATGAAGGTTGTATGTACAGTGGGGAAAAAAAGTATTTAGTCAGCCACTAATTGTGCAAGTTCTCCCACTTAAAAAGATGAGGCCGGCCTGTAATTGACATCATAGGTAGACCTCAACTATGAGAGACAAAATGAGAAAACATATCCAAAAAATCACATTGTCTGATTTATTAGTATTATTTGCAAATTATGGTGGAAAATAAGTATTTGTTCAATAACAAAATTTCATCTCAATACTTTGTTATATATCCTTTGTTGGCAATGATAGAGGTCAAACGTTTTCTGTCTTCACAAGGTTGGCACACACTGTTACTGGTATGTTGGCCCATTCCTCCATGCAGATCTCCTCTAAAGCAGTGATGTTTTTGGGCTGTCGCTGGGCAACACGGACTTTCAACTCCCTCCAAAGGTTTTCTATGGGGTTGAGATCTGGAGACTGGCTAGGCCACTCCAGGACCTTGAAATGCTTCTTACGAAGCCACTCCTTCGTTGCCCTTCATTGTCATACGGAAAGACCCAGCCACGTTTCATCTTCAATGCCCTTGCTGATAGAAGGAGGTTTGCACTCAAAATCTCACGATACATGGCCCCATTCATTCTTTAATGTAAACGGATCAGTAGTCCTGGTCCCTTTGCAGAGAAACAGCCCCAAAGCATGATGTTGCCACCCCCATGCTTCATAGTTGGTATGGTGTTCTTTGGATGCAACTCAGTATTCACTCTACTCCAAACACGACGAGTTGTGTTTCTACCATATGACATTCTCCCAATACTCTTCTGGAACATCCAAATGCTCTCTAGCAAACTTGAGACGAGCCCGGGTATTTACTGGCTTAAGCAGGGGGACACATCTGGCACTGCAGTATCTGAGTCCCTGGCAGTGTAGTGTGTTACTGACGGTAGCCTTTGTTTCATTAGTCCCAGCTTTCTGCAGGTCATTCACTAGGTCCCCCTGTGTGGTTCTGGGATTTTTGCTCACCGTTCTTGTGATCATTTTGACCCCATGGGGTGAGATCTTGCGTGGAGCCCCTGATCGAGGTAGATTATCAGTGGTCTTGTATGTCTTCCATTTTCTAATTATTGCTCCCACAGTTGATTTCTTCACACCAAGCTGCTTGCCTATTGCAGATTCAGTCTTCCCAGCCTGGTGCAGGTCTACAATTTTGTTTCTGGTGTCCTTCCACAGCTCTTTGGTCTTCACCATAGTGGAGTTTGGAGTGTGACTGTTTGAGGTTGTGGACAGGTGTCTTTTATACTGATAACAATGTCAAACAGGTGCCATTACTACAGGTAATGAGTGGAGGACAAAGGAGCCTCTTAAAGAAGAAGTTACAGGTCTGTGAGAGCCAGAAATCTTGCTTGTTTGTTGGTGACCAAATACTTATTTTCCACCGTAATTTGCAAATAAATTCTTAAAAAAATCAGACAATGTGATTTTCTAGATATATTTTCTCATTTTGTCTCTCATAGTTGAGGTCTACCTATGATGTCAATTACAGGTATCTCTCATCTTTTTAAGTGGGTGAACTTGCACAATTGGTGGCTGACTAAATACTTTTTTCCCCACTGTATAAAGTGCTTTTCTTTTCAGTAAGTCTTTACAGCAGAGCATAAATCCTCCATTCTCATGCTCTAATTCTGCAGCATTCCAGTACACACTGCTTAAATACATTGCTTATATTGCCTATTTTATTGTGTCTGTTCCATTGTTCCATTTTCATTGTGCCAGATGAAGGAGAAGTTAAGGTTTCCTAGATTGTCACACATAGGACCTTGCATTGCCACAGTTAGACAGTACCTATATAGTGGGAGAGGCGAGAGTATAGTTATACAGAAGTTGGAGATATTAAAGGGGTATTCCCATGAACATGATCATATCTATATTTGTAGATAATGAAAAGTTAAACATTTTTGCAAATATAAGTAGTTAAAAATTCTGCAGAGTTTTAAAGATTTTCTGTAACCATCTTAGTGGTGACAGTCTGTTGTCTTGATCGGTTGCCAATGGATACGACCACAAATGCAGAAAATTTCTATGGTCTGGGACTTGTCAGAAACCCAGCCATGATTTTCTTATTGTAGCTGGGTTATCAGGCAGGGACACTACATGTATCAGAAGATATCTCGGCCACAATAAGCAAATCGTAGGTGATTTTATGACCTTAGAAAGGTCCTGCATTCATGGTCGTATCCACTGGCAACCGATCAAGACAACAATTTGTGACCACAAGATATTTAGAGAAAATCTTTAATACTCTGCAAAATGTTTAATTACTTATATTTGCAAAAATGTTTAACTTTTAATTATCTACAAATTTAAAAATGGTTATGTTCGTGGGAATACCCCTTTAAGCATTGGACTTAGACATCTTTATACTGGGCATCCCTTTCTGAGTAACTCATGTCTGGCTCATGTCACGTCCTACAGTTGAACTCCCATTGTACTACTGCACTTATCTGGAAGCTGCACCTCTTGCTGTTGATTTACTTCAGTAAAGCTCCACAAGTTCCACCTGTTGTTCAAGGACCATTCCTGCCATCTTAACCCCATCCCGTCAGTGACATTTTTAGATTTTCGTTTTTGACTCCCCATCTCCCAAACCCCATAACTTTTTTATTTTTCCGTTCACAGAGTAACATGACGGCTTAATGTCTACGGGAAAAAAATGTTCTTAATAATGGTACCATTTATTATTCTGTACAATGTACTGAGAAGCTGGAAAAAAATTCAGAATGGGGGAATTGGAGAAAAAGTTCATTTGTGCACCTTTCTTGCAGATTTCGTTTTTACAGCGTTCATTCTGCAGCCAAAATGACATGTCACCTGTATTCTATGTTTCAATACAATACCAGGGATACCATATTTAGTTTTATTTACATTTAAGGCTAAGGCCCCACGTTGCGGAAACGCAGATTTTTTTGCTGCAGATTTTGATGCGGTTTTTTGAGCCAAAGCCAGGAGTGGATTTAGCAGCAGGTAGAAGTATAGGAACTTCCTATATATTTCCCATTCCTTTTGTAACCATTCTTGGCTTTGGCTCAAAAAAAACACAGCAAAATCTGCAACAAAGAAAGCTGCATTTCTGCAACATGGGGCCGTAGCCTTAACCCCTTAACAAAAATCTAAAACTATGCAAAAAAAAAAAAAAATTTCTAAAAGTCGCCATATTCTGACACCCATAACTTTTTTATATTTCCCTGTATGGGGATGCATAGGGTGTCTTTTTTGCAGGGCCAGGTGTACTTTTTAGTTATTCCATTTTGGGGGATGTCCATTGCTTTGATCACTTTTTTTTTTCAAATTTTTATCAGAGGCAAAACGGTGGTTCGGCAATTTTGATTTTTTTTTTCCCGCTACAGCATTCACTGTACAGGAAAAATATTTTTATAGATTTATAGACTGGGTGTTTTCGGACACAGGGATACCTAATGTGTAGGTGTCTCACAGTATTAAAGTACTTTTATATGTGTTCTAAGGAAAGGGGGATGATTTGAATTTTTAACCCCTTCCTGCTGAAAGAATTTTAAAATTTTTGTTATTGACTCCCCCCCCCCTCCAAACCCCATAACTTTTTTATTTTTCTGTTCTCAGAGCCATATGGGATCCTAATGTTTGCGGGACAAATTTTTCTTCATGATGCTACCATTTATTATTCTGTACAATGTACTGGGAAGCTGGAAAAAAATTCAGAATGGGGTGGATTTGAAGAAAAAGAAAAACTTTCTTATGGGCTTTGTTTTTATGGCGTTCACTCTGCAACAAAAATATAAAACTATGGAAAAAAAAATTTTTTTCTAAAAGTCGCCATAGTCTGACACCTGTAACTTTTTCTGTGTACGGGGATTCATAGGGCATCTTTTTTTGCAGGGCCAGGTGTAGGTGTACTTTTTAGTTATACCATTTTGGAGAATTGCTATTGCTTTGATTGCTTTTTATTCAAATTTTTATCCGAGGCGAAACATTGAAAAAACGGCGGTCTGGCACTTTTGATTTTTTTTTTCCCGCTACGGCGTTTACTGTATGGGAAAAATATTTTTATAGATTTGTAGACCGGGTGATTTTGGACACAGGGATACTTAATGTGTTTGTGTTTCACAGTATTTAAGTACTTTTATATGTGTTCTAGGGAAAGGGGGGTCATTTGAATTTTTAATATATATATATTTTTTTTTACTTTTTTTTAATTTTTGCATTTATTTGACCCCCTAGCGGTCTTGAACCCCAGGGGGTCTGATCACTAATGCAATGCTAATGCATTGCTATGCATTGCAGAATCACGACACTTCTATTGCAGGCTGTATAGAGCCAGGCCTGGGAGCCTTCAGAAGGCTCCCAGCTGTCATAGTAATGGAACGCTCCTGAGCAGCTGCCATATTTAAATACCTGACATCCGTCGTACTATTACAGTTGATCTCGGGAAAAGGTTAACCTGGTTCACCAAGGCTGAGGACTACCACTAATTGGAAGTGCCGCAGGTGATTGCCACCGTGGTACCCTGCAGAGCCCCTCAGCACTGCACCAACTCAGGAGGTGGGCTGGAGGAGTCGGTTGAATGTTTAATAGCCACCGTTGATAACAAGTAGTACTCCCATCCTTTGGGTTGCATCAAACAGGTTGCTGCAATCCTTAAGTATTTGTTAGGGCCACAATCACTACTTGAGGGCTAAATCAATGAGATCATTGAGTTAGGTACTCAGTGACCTCAAAAAGAGAAGTACAGCATAAAAATATATACAGATAAACAGGTGGAAACAATTTGAAAACAAAGGAGCTATAGGAAAAGGGCCCTTGATGCTGTGTTCTGTGGAAATACACTTATGGTCAGGGTATTTATCACTAGGACAGCAAACTGAATCTTTGCCCTTGGTGAAGGAAAGTCAAACATATAAAATGTTGAAATAGATAACAAAAGCCATTTAAAGGGTTTCTATTACTAAAAAAAAAAAACATTTTTAAACTAAAAGCACGTAGGTATAGCGTTTAGAAAGGCTATTCATCTCTTACCTTTATTTTGCAGGTCCGCACTGCCGTTTTTGAATTTTTCTTCTTTTCTTCATTATGCTAATTGTGCTCAGAGAGCACAGTTTCATCATCGATTCCACTGCTGCCTCTGTAATACATTTACAGTGGGTACGGAAAGTATTCAGACCCCTTTAAATTTTTCACTCTTTGTTTCATTGTAGCCATTTGCTAAAAGCAAAAAAGTTCATTTTATTTCTCATTAATGTACACTCAGCACCCCATCTTGACAGAAAAAAAAACAGAAATGTGGATATTTTTGCAAATTTATTAAAAAAGAAAAACTGAAATATCACATGGTCATAAGTATTCAGATCCTTTGCTGTGACACTCATATTTAACTCACATGCTGTCCATTTCCTTCTGATTCTCCCCACATTACTGACCACTATACAGTAAGGAGTGCGCCAAACTGCACTACTGTCTACTACTAGCTGCCCTGAGTTAAGTCTGTGCTGACTGATGGGCCTCTAATACTACCCAGCACCAACTCACACTGTCGGTCACCTCACTGAGTTGTCTGTCTCCATGTGGTGGGTAACTTGAACTGTAGCTGCCCCACCACTTCATTACCACTTGCTCCATGACCCACAGACTGCGCCCAGCATATCATGATTATAAATGGAGTGGGGTCACCAAAGGGCAGTCCTTGTAGCTTAAGGCTGGCCTTGTTGACAGTAAACATTATGGCTCTAGCAGTGTTGTACCATGTGTGTTTGGAGCCTCAGGTGAGTGTGTGCAGAACAACCTCATGAATGACAGTGAGACCTGTTGAGAAACTGAGTGGAGGTCTGGGCTTAGTCAGCCATCAAAAATGAGACTAGTGAGCATGAGAAGAAGGTCAAAGGAGAAACTGAAGCCTGAGAAGGAGTGGAGATTGTTCAGCAGATGTGTGCTGTTTACAACCAAAATGGAGGTCTGGGCTTAGTCAGCCATCAAAAATGAGACTAGTGAGCATGAGAAGGAGGTCAAAGGAGAAACTGAAGCCTGAGAAGGAGTGGAGATTGTTCAGCAGATTTGTGCTGTTTACAACCAAAATAGTGTGAGCCACACTCCCATATGCATACAATTATAGCCAGCACATAAAACACGGAAACATGTTTAGCAGTCGTATAGAGTGCCGGAGGTGCTGAGACATCTTATTCAGAGATCTGGTACAACCCCACAAACTACACCAAGACACGTACCTTAGACCAGTAGCAGCACAGAAGGTTTGGGCTGTTGGAGAACTTGGGGATGACCTGCAGCTGTCCTGCTGTTCAGGAGACTTAAAACCACCAAGTGTGAGAGAATCCAATAAGAGACCTCTTATAGAGACTGTAACCATTAGGCTTATGTACCACATAAAGTGACACTAGACACTAAGAGTGTTGGGCCACTACATTCAAAAATAAATTGATCCTTCTTGAACCAAAAAGTGCATGTGAATCTCTAGCAGTGCATAGCTTGCCTTCCAAATGAAATGATGATGTGTGATATAAGTTAACTCCAAGAAGATACAGGCAACACTCCAAAATTGGTGAAAAAATGAAGGGACTTTATTAGTCCCCAGTGTTTCACTTTCTATAGAATCTTTCTCAAGCAGTGGAATGAATGCAAGTACAACATACTGTATTTAAATTGTATAGTATACATCAATCAACCATATATTTAATACAAAACAAATACAAGCGTACCAAAGTCACAATTCATATATAAAATGTGCAAAAAAGTGCATAGTACTTATACAGTATGCTAATACATGTAATAATAGTGTAATTGCATAGAACACTCTTAATCATCTATGAAATGTGATCCAAAAAAAATCAATTTTATAATCTCAAGTATACATAATTAAGACCAATCAGGTAATTATTCCAGTGTTGCAGAATGGATTACAATGTCACCAGAGTCTCAGGTGTCCACCAGGGTTCAACAGCACCATTATATCGTCTCCAAAGCGCAACTGTACATGTCTCCTATTCAGTCTCAGCAGAGGCATAGCTAGGGGTTCGGCACAGGGAGGAAAAACATATTCAAGTGGGCCCCCTACCCAGGTATACTGATATTATGACTTTACAGTGACAGTATAGTGGTAGAAATTGGCTCTACACAGGGCTTTGTAGGCAGTTTAAGTAAATACAGTACAGGAAAAATGTTTGACTTACAGGTGACGTCTCTCTAATCTTTCACATTTCCCTTCTCTTCCATCTGGACCACCACTTCTTCCAGCTGTTACTCTCTGTAAAGTTTTCAACACAGACATCTTTAGCTCCTTACTTTTCCAGACGACTGACTCACATTTGCCCTGCCTATACAAAGTCCCCATTCTGCTGCTACCCACTTATAAAATACATGACGTAAAAATCCCCTGTTAATTAATGATACCCCCATATGTATCTTTATATTAACAATACCCCTTTATGCCTCTTAAATTAATATTTCCTGTATGCACCCTTAAAGGTATTGTTCAGGATCAGAAATATTAATGCAGGCAGCAGGCCAGGGTTATAAATAAAAATGCCCCGACACTTACCTGCATCCTCCTCTCTGTTCCCGCACTGGATTAGCCATCACCTTCACTGCATGTACAGGGTGTGACTGCAACACTGATGTCAAGTTGACGAGACCGCTGCAACCAATCACCGTTCTCAACGGTACAGCAGCATACAGCATTGGGATGCCGAGATTCTGCTGTTGTGACATCTCACTGCAGCTGCTCTGTATACAAGCAAAGGTGACAGGCAGCCCAATGCAGATAAAGGGGTGAATGTACATTATGACGCTCGACTGCTGCCTGCTTTAAAAATTTTTTATAGGATAACCCCTTTAAATAGTGTCCCTCAATTAATAATGCCCCTGTGCCCCCAATTAATAATACTCCTGTATGCCCCCTTAAATCAATAATGCCCCTGTGCCCCCTTAATAATATTGCTGTATGCCCCTTAAATCAATAACCCCTTTAAATTAATAGTGTTCCTCAATTAATAATGACCCCTGTGCATCTTAATTAATAATACTCTTGTATACCCCCTTAAAAGGGTTGTCTTGGAAATACAGAACTGGGGCAGCAGGCCAGGAAAGGTGAAACTTAAAAAAAAAAAACATACTCACCTGTCTAATCAGTGGCCTTAGCAGTCACAGGAAAGGACCTTGGATGTCACTCACATCGGTGACATCTCACCGTGTACATATGAATACTTTTTTTCTCAGGGTGGCACACGGAAGAAATGCATATGTATAGTTTTATTCTCACTATTCATGAAGGGTTGTCTCCAGGCTTTGCTGGTTATTTATTGATATTTTCTGCACAGCTGGTGCACATGCCCTGCCATCCTTCCTCTAGTTATACATCTGAAAAATACAGAAGATCTAGAGAAATGGTGAATTTCCACTTTAATTAATATGAAAAGAGTTTGGGTAAATGGGTTTCACAGGGGAAAAATAACAAGTATCAAATATCTAATCTATCACTATGACCAAACTATAATATCTAAATGTAAAAATCTCAAATCAGAATGAGGTGTACCAGATCTTTTGCAATTGTTTAAAATATGAGAAACTAGTTTATTTTAGTTTAGCCGATATTGGTGTATTTTGTGATCTTACAAATAAATTTCACAGTTTTACCATGATTACAAAGATGCAAATATACATTTAGGCTAAGGCCCCACGTAGCGTCCCGCAGCAAAAAGAGCTGCAGGGGGAAAAAAACGCGCCGGAGACGCATCGCTGTTTTTCCTCCAGTGCTTTTCACAGAAAGTTCGCAAAGGTTTCCTCTGCGGACTTTCTGCTTTAATTATACCTATAGGGAAACCACCTGCATTTTCGTAAGTATAATTGACATGCTGCACTTTCCAAAGCCGCAATGGTTTTGGAAATCACAGCATATCCGCTGTGCGTATTTTACTGCACTGTGGGGATGGGATTCACTAGAATCTCATCCACTATACAGTCACTGTAAAACGCCACAGCGTTTCCCCCATGGGCAAACTGCGTCGTTTCCGCCACATGGGACCCCAGCCTTAAGCGTCATACATTTAGGACTCAAAGAACTATTTGAGACAAGACTGGAATTTGATTTTAACCCTGTAAGGACACAGCCTAGTTTGGCCTCAAGGGTGAAATATTATTTTTCATTTTTTAATTGTAATATTCCAAGAGCTGTAACTTTTTTCTATATTTATGTTGACATAGCCATATGTAGGCTTGTTTTTTGCAGGACCATTTTAACTAGACAAGTAATTTAGTGATTAACATTTTTTAACTCTTTCTGGGAGAGAATAGGAAAATACAGCAATACTGCCATTGATTTTTGCCCTATAAATTTTGTGATGTTCAGCGTATGGTATAAATAACATTCTTAACTTATTCCGCAGGTCAGTACAATTATGGTGATACTAAATATGTGTAGGTTGTTTTAATGTCTTACTACTTTGACACCAAAAAAAAACTAAGAAAAGCATTTGTTTTTGGGTTGTCATATTCTGAAACCCATAACGTCTTTATTTTTCCATCAATGGAGCTGTGTGTTTTTTTTTTTTTTGCAGGATACTGTAAAGTTTACATTGGTGTCATTTTGGGATTTAAACGACTTTTTGCAACTTTGTAGTCTGCTTTTTGGGTGGAAGGATAAACAAAAATGGTGATTTTGCCATTATTTTTTATTTTTTATGCCATTCATAGTGCGGGTGAAATAGTATATTATATAGTATAATAGTGAGTAATATTATTTGTCAGTTTTTTTACAGATCTGGCAATACCAATTATGTGTAATATTTGATTTCATAATATGCAATATGTATTTATATTTTTATTTCTTAAACACGCAATAACATTTTAATGGGGGAAATGGGGTTTCTGTGTGTCTTTTTCTTTTATATTTATCTACATTATTTTAAACTATTTTATTAATTTTATTTTTACTATATATATATATATATATATATATATATATATATATATATATATATATATATATATATAGTACTTTACCTCTAGGGGCTCCTGTCCAATACACTACAATATATGTTTATTGCAGCATATTTTGCCTGTTACTGAATTGTAACAGCCATTATATAACGACATGCCTCTTGCAGGTCCTAATAAAAAGTTTATGATGACAGTCATAAAAGGGCTCCAGTTGCCATAGCAATCCATCGGCACCCCGCGATCACACTGTATGTATGTGGGGCTGTGCTAATTACCTACATTCCCTGACGTACATGTATGTGATTTTGCATGAAGGGGTTAAAAGATCATCAAGCAATTAGACATCAATTATTCAACTGTCTGGAAGAAAAAGTGGAGAAGATTTCAAACAACTCAAAAACTTATTACCATTTTTATTAATTTATTTATTTTGCTTACTTGTATAGCGTAATAGAGTAGCATCATGTTCCACAGCATTTTACAGATATTGTCATTCACTGCCCCATATACAAACTTCTTGCTAGAGATGGACAAAAAAATTTGTTTAATTTCAGGTTTGATCGGTTCGGAACCCTGATTTATTTCGAGTCAAACAAGATCGGCACTATTCATACCTTAAATTGGCTTAAAACATAGTGTACAACACTCTCAGGGCTACTAGAAAATCCTGGTGCTTTTGTGGGCCAATCACAGGAGAGCCGTTGCTGCTATTAAATTCAGTACCACATCAATACCAAATTCAATACCAATAATAAACATGTCAAGTCCAGGCCAACTGAACAAGTTTATCCAAAGAACAGAATTGAGTACAAATAGAACTGTATGCCGAATACAGAAGCTAGAAATCAGAGAGGGTTCCAATAGTGGCAGTAGCTCCACTATGATTTTTTTTTTCACTCATTGCCATTTTTTTTTTTTTTTTACTATCCCTGTGCAGTGACCTCATAGTGTCATAGCACAGGGATAGATGATAGCAGGACCACCTCTGCTACTATCAGCTGTGGTCCCACTGTCACAGTAGAACCACTGCCGCTGTTGAATTCAATAGTGGCAGCATCTCTCTTGTGATAGTGTGATCACCTCTGATAATAGCGGCAGTGGTCCTGCCATCATCTACTTGCAGTGGCCATTTTAGTTCATCCAAGACGAATCCCAAATTGTTCGATTTTGTTAACAACCAAACAATTTGGAATATTTGGGTCAAATCTGGTTTGTTACAAACCTATTCTCTCATCTTTACTCCTTGCAGATGTTGTCCTTGGTCGGATTTGACAAGGACAACAGTACTAAACACTGAGCCACCATGCTGCCTATAAACTTCAGAAAACATGTCAAGGCCAGGCCAACTGAACAAGTTTATCCAAAGAACAGAACTGAGTAGAAATAGAACTGTATGGTGAATGCAGAAGCTAGAAATCAGAGGGGGTTCCAGTAGTCCAGTGGTGGGATTTACCTGTATCACGTATAGCCACAAGTGATAGGTCTCAAAAAAAACAAAACATAACTTTTATTGATGCATTCCAAATATTAACCCGTTCCCGCTCTGCGCCATACTATTACGTTGCGCTGAGCATATAGTTAACACTCTGCACTGTAATGCCCTGGGCATAGAAGCTGCATTACTTCCTGTTCTCGGCTGTGTAACACAGCCGAGGTCCTGGACCAGTTGCTGGAGTTGGAAGATACTCCGACTCCGGCGGATTAACCTCCTGGATATCATGATCAATAGCGATCACAACATCCAAGGGATCTGGGGTCAAGATCGCCCCCCCCCCTCCTCCCCTCTGACCCCCAAAGGATTGCCATGGCAGCAGGAGGCTGGGTCACGGCCTCCTGACTGCCTATGCATAGTTCCCATAGGAACTAATGTGTGATGTTCTGCAATACTATGTATTGCAAGACATTGCACTGGGGATCCAAGATCCTAGCTTCTAGTCCGCTTGTGGGACATGTAAAAAGTAAAAAAAAAAAAAAAAACACACACACAGTTTGCAATATACACTAATAAACAAACAAATAATAAAAAGTTAAAAACCCACCTTTATATTTAAAAAATGTATAATGTAAACAAAAATATATAAAGAAACATGTTATGTATCCCCACATGTGTATAAGTCCCCACTATCCAAAATATATATATATATATATATATATATATATACACCGCAGCTCGTAAATTAACGTGTTATGGTCACTTTGCATTTCCCCAACAAATTGAAAAAAGTGACCGAAAAGTCATACATACCAAACAGAGTACAGTGACCCCAGGAAAATTGTTCATTTTCAAAAAGTGACATTTTATTTGTAAAAACGGTAAAACATAATTAAAACCTTTATAAATATGGTATCGCCGTAATCGTAATGACCCACCGGGCAAAGCTGTCATGTCATTTTTAATGCACAGTGAAAACTGTAAAAATAAAATGCAAAAAATTATGATAGAATTGTGCATTATTTCACATGGACCACAAAAAAAATAAATAAAAGCTAATCAAAACATTATATGTACCCCAAAATGGTGCCAAATGAAAGTACAACTCGTCACTCAAAGAATAAGCTATCACATAGCTATGTCAACAAAGAAATAAAAAAGTTCTGAATTTTGGTAGACGGGGAGGGAAAATATAAAAAAGTTGCTGAGCATTAAAATACCCTGCGTCCTTACAGTGTTTAAATACACCCCACTAACACACAAATGGGAGGTATTTATTCCTTTCCCCCCTGTTTGTGTGTTAGTGGAGGGTATTTTAAAATTTGAAATACATCAATAAAAGTTGAAAAAAAGTTTTATTTTTTTGGGTCCTATCACTTGTGGCAATACGTATAAGAATTTATTGATAGTGAAAATACATCTCATATGCATTTACTAGTAGTTTACTTGTGCTTCAACTGAAGAAAAAATGTTTCATGGCACCTCTGGAAATGGTTCAAATTTTCTTGTGTACAATATTATAAGTTGTGATGAAGTTGGTCCTAGTTTTATTAGAGGAAGGTGGCAAGTGGTTAGTAATTTTCTCTCTTAGGCAGTCATTCTGTGATAGTTGAGTTGCCTTTTTAAATGCATTTTGCATGTCCGATCGAGGGTATTGTTTTTCTTTGAAACTCTTTTTGAGGATGTTGATTTGGTTTTTGAAGGTTATCTCATTATTACAGTTCTTTTTTATTCTTTTAAATTGGCTAAACAGAATGTTGTATAGCCAAGGTTCCGAGTGTGCACTTTGATAGTCTAAATAGCTATTTACAGTACATATACGGCCTTAAAATAGGTAGATGTGGAGTAAGATCTATCGGTGGCTTTTTATATTGTATTTTGTTTAAAGGGGTTATGCTACAAAAAGTATTTATCCACTAGGATAAAGGATAAATACCTGATTGGTGGGGGTCTGACTGTTGTGACTCCACCAATTCCAAGAATATGAGGTCCTTTTCTCCTCTGCACATTCAACCTGACCAGAGCCAGGCTGAACGTAGGCGTGACTGGTGGTGGACAGTGCTGTACTTCGGCTATCTCCGGCACTCCCTTTGAAGCAAATGGGAAAGCAGTCCACCACCAGTCACACCAACATTTTTATCATTTGGGTTATTCAACTAATTTTTCCATCTTTTTTCTGTGACACATAGGGCTTTATGTTTATGTTGTTTTTATTTTTGCATTTTTTTTTTTTTTTTTTTTTTATACCCGGGAAAATATAAACAGAAAACGAGGGAATAAGATGCTGTTTTTCACATTTCACTTTTATTTTTAAAAGTACAAAGTGTTACTAAAAAACTTTTTAAAATAGTTTTTCCTCTCCGTTACGGTAAATTTTATTTTATATTTTGTCATCGGGGGTGGGGCTAGCACCTGTGATGTGGGAGTGGTATTAGCATTTTTTTATTATTTTACTTTCATTTTTATTTTTTACTTTAATATTTATTTATTTATTTTTTTTACATTGTGTCCCCATAAGGTCATAAAGGGCATTGTCATCCGTCGCGGCTTTCCGCTGCTGATTAGGCCCAGATGAATGGGCTGAATCAGCAAGGAGTCTCATGCTCGCAGCAAGATGAAGCAGGACACTTATTTTTTTTTCTGCTGCGATCTCTGCCTCCCATTGAAAACAATGATTCACAGCACGGCAGATTATGGGCATAATCTGACGTAGATTTGGGGACGTAATCTAAATTTCATGCGAACGTACCCTAGAAAGGAGACTTCTAAAAGGCACAAATACAATTTATTGTCACTGTAATATTGAACATCTGCATGAGAGTTGCATTTGATTGATTAGGCCTAAACAATTGGAACAGTACCAGGATTTGGTAAATTCACTATAAATGATTGCCCTGGCTAATAGACTTGCAAAGCTTCACCAGAAATGTATTATGCATTTTTTTCATAAAGAATTATAATCCTCTGGAAACACTTCCGTTCATGCATCTTAATCTCTCTCCCATTATGGCCAAAAACAGTCACTGTACTTGAATTTACACAATGATGGCATCATTTCATTTGCAGGATACAAAAATACAATGTTTATTTATTACTGCTTAATTTTACCTTCCATTAATTTTGCAATGTTTTTATCTCAGCAACATTCCTGTGCTCAGTGGAGTATTAACCACTTTCACAGCATAAAAATATGGAACATTGCATTTGTATGATGCCATCTAGTGGCAATTTAAACAATACAAATATAAAGCTTCAAACACAATTTAGAATCAATGATATGTTCTCTCAGCTGTAAAATTAATCATTTCTGAAGCTGATTACATTTTTTCTATCTCCTTTCTTTTGTCATTGTATAATAAATATGAAATTGTCTGTCATGGAGCACTGTGTCAACATATAAAATTGATTTTGCTTTATACATGAAAATTATATTGGCTGATAAAATGGATTGCAGATTATTCTGAACTGGCAAACATTTGTTTGAAATTATTTATAAATGTTGTGGTGCATTTATGTGTTTTGCTCTAAATCACATTTAAATTTCTTCAAACAGGAAATTCTATTGATGGTTCAGTGCTGTCATCAAATACAGAGTTACATTTTGAGATAAAAGGAGCATGAAATCTTACCCAGTATCCAACCTCATTAGGTCTATTGTAAAATATTTGTGTTATATATTTAATCTAGCTTTTTTTAAAAGATTTTCATTTTTACATCTACTGAACATTTTCAAATGTCAAAAACAAAAGAATATCAAGTATTGTTAATTATGATTCATACAAACCAACTCAAATTGTTGTTAAAAGCATGAAAAAGGTATCATATAACCTCAGAAACCAGGCAGGCCCATCCATAATGTCTTGTAAGCAACCCCTCATGACAGAGGACAGCCAGTCATGAGGAATATAGGTCTAAGGTCACTTGATGCATAGGGAGAATGAAAATAAATAAAACTGAAGCAGAAAGAGGATATGCCTATTTTGTGGGGAAACATTAGAAGATAGGGTCTTATACAGTCATAGTGAGAAAAATAGAAAACGATACACAGATAATATAGTGTCGGGGTTCAGGGGATTAGTGTACATACAGTACATTCTGAGAAGAACACTTAGACTTAATTAATTGATAGAGAGCGATAGTAGACTGAGTACATTGCTGGCACACTTCATGTAAAGGTGCATCTCAATAAATTAGAATATTTTTGAAACGTTCATTCATTTCAGTAATTCAGTAATACAATTCATAATTAGCGTCTTCCATGATTGTGTGTCCTACTGAACCAGACTGAGGGACCATTTAAAAGCTTAGGAAACCTTGGCAGGTGACACACTGAATTTACAATACTGAACTTTTTTACAATATTCAAATTTTTTTAGATTTGGGTTTTCATTACCTGTAATCCATAATCAACATTTACAGAAATAAAACACTTGAAATAGAACACTCTGTGTGTAAAGAATCTAGAAAATATAGGAGGTCACTTTTTTCATTTAATTACTGAAAGAAATAAACGTTTCAAAGATATTCTAATTTATTGAGATGCACCTGTATGTAGTCGGTGATGTGTGCAGCAGCTGCATCAGACAATATATCACAAAAATTCTCAGCGCCCAATTAAAATACAGCAGCAGCTACTTGAATCAATCACAATTCTCAGAGTCAAATAAACTAAATCTGTACTGTATGAAGCCAAGAAAGCCAAGAACAGACAATTTAGTCATGCCAAACACGCTCTCTTTATACATTTCTAGAATAATTTGGCAATTTTTTCAAAGACCCATAAAACCTAGTGAAGTAGTATAAACTAACAACACTACCTGTTTTTATGTGAAGCATGGGGGTGGCAACATCATGCTTTGGGGCTGTTTCTCTGCAAAGGGACCAGGACAACTGATCCGTGTACATGAAAGAATGAATGGGGCCATGTATCGTGAGATTTTGAGTGCAAACCTCCCCCTCCAGTGAACACTAAGCTGAACCCCCCACTGTCCCTGGCTACTTGCCTGATCTGTCCTAGATGACAGCCAGCAATTGGTCGACAGTCCCTTCTTAATATAAGTGACAACACAGAACGCAGACAGGACAAACAACAACAAAAGGGAGGTCAGCTAGCCAAGGGGTCGGTAACAGTTGAGCAATGCAGTACAGAATCAAAATCCAAGAGAATAGTCAAAGTCAAAGCCAGAGGTCAGGAATAAGAATATAGGTAACAAAACAGCAAGGAGTAATAGCCAGTATGCACAAGGCAATAGCAAGTGCCAATGTGAATGTGAGCAAACTATAAATAGGAAGAAAGAACCTGCCCCAGACTTGATAGGACAAAAGGCTGTCAATCACACAGGTAAGGCTAAAATTAACTATTAGAGGGGCAGAAAGAAACCAAGGTAAATGAGATGGGTGTGGTGGAAACTCAATTAAGGAGGTGAGGGAATAGGACAGTATTCAGACAATACCAGAAGAACTCAAAGGAAGGAATCACAGCCGGACATGCCTCCTGTGCCGCAGCATGCGGCCGGAGGATGGCACCAAAGCCCGGACGGGCAAGGATGTTACAACCACATCCTAAATATCACCATGGGATTCACTGTGTGCTGGTTTTGTCCCTTCCGTCATTTGACCCAAGTATACAAATTCCTGAGTTCCAGGTCGCAATAGGCAAGTGCTACCTGGAATAATAGTATTTGTGGGGAAAAAAACATTTCCAAGACTGTTCTACTGTTTACTCATCAACTTGCAGTCCCTCCTGCAAAGGCTTTGTTACTCCTGTGCCTTGCATTATGTGGGAGGAATCCAATCTACACTTTCTGGATATTGTGCACAAGAGTCACCAAAGCTGTCAGCAAGATCTGCTGATGGCTCTTCCTGTGGCTACTGTAAACAGTATAGAGAAACTATAGAAGTAATCTATAGAGCAGAGACTAATAATGGCAGTATTAGGTCTTTTAGACGTACACTTTTACTGCCTGTATTTCATCCATTATTTTTTTTTTTTGCTACATCTGATGTATGTTTGGATCAACAAAAAAAAATCTCCACATGGTGTCATCGTTTGGCCAACCCTGCACAAAGTGCTCTTCGGTATCAGTACAGGCAGAGATATTTGTTGTGAAGGTCACATCTTACTGCATGCTTGCTTGCTTATGAAACAGACACTTTATTCTGGCAGTGGCAATGACTATTCCCCTTACGTCCAACAGCAGCACAATATGGGGTATTTCTGCCCCTGTGTGCTGATAGGACAGGCTGAACTTTTAATCAACATAATTAATTCCCCTATAAGAGGTAAAGAAAACCTTTCTCCCTCGTGTTTTTTTCTGTCCTGTGTGGTGGGACAGGTGGAGGGAGGTTTTCTTTACCTCCCTAGGTTTTAAGCTACTTACATTTAGGTGGCTTCTTTTTTCTACTTTCTTCTTTCTTTTTTTTTTCTCATCTTCTCTCTGTGGGAAGATTTCAGAGTTTCTTTATCTGGGGACTGGAATATTTGTTGAGTTATCGCGCTGTTGCGCGTTCCTTACCTTTGTTTTTCCTTTCTCCAGTCTCTCCTCGTCAGATCGGAAGCAATGTCTTCAGGCGGAACCTTTCTACCGCCGTCTTTGTTTCCAGCCGGTGTCTATTCCCCGCTACTCCCCGCGTCACTTCCGGTTTCAGTTTCGCGGGGAGAGCGGGAAAAATGCCGGTTTTAAAATCCAAAAGTGGATTTTTCGGTATTTGAGGGTGGTACCCTCTTTTTATTAGGTCCATTCCTCTTGGATTCTTGTACCCCCTTCCTTGGCCCCACCACCCTAGTTTCTCCTCCTATTTATTTGGGAGGATAGAATCATTGTATGACTTGTCTATCACTAGAAAAGTCTCCACAATTGGTATCTCTACCATTATTGCGGGTTGCGTTTGGATTTCCCTGAATTTCTAATTTCTATCAAGTTGCAAAGTAGTTTTTTTTTGCTCTAAGCAAAAAAAAAAAAAAAAAAATTTTGAAAAAATTTGACCTTCATTTTTTTGGTTTTTGTTTTCCTTAGATGTCTTCCTCTCCCTCTAACGGTGATGACGTACCCAGAAGAAAAAGTTCTGCCAAGCGTAGACATCTTGCTTGCAAGGATTGTGATACTCCCATTCCAGATGGGTACGAGTATATCCGCTGCCGCCAGTGTCGGGGTCCTCCTGCTGATGAGCCTTCCTTGTGGGATGTCATTACCTGGGTACAGGAATATGTTGAAGACTCTATGAGGGAAATCAAGGATTCTATCTCCCAGGTATCCAAGAGACCACGCATTGAGCGGCAGTCTCACTCTGCTGGTCCTTCTGAAGAGGATTTTCAGATTTTGGATGAGACGCATACTTCTGATGAAGATCCTGAGGAGTTCGGCAGGCCTCTTTTTCCTTTGGAAAAAATGCAGAAACTGCTTAAGTCCATATAGTCAGGCGATCGTGATGTTGACCCAGGCGAAGCCTCATGCTCCACCAATAGAGGGCCAAGGGCTTTCCAAGTGGATTCTACTCTTGACAGAGCAATGATGGCAATGGAATGGAATGGAAACGTCCAGAAAAACCTTTTTTTCTATCCAGGAGATTTAGGACCCTCTTTCCTATTACGGAGGTTCAGCAGGATCGCTGGGGCCACCCGCGCAAAGTAGATATGGCCGTGGCTAAATTATCTCTCTGTACGGTTGTATTGGCTGAAGACGGTTCTAATTTACAAGACCCCATGGATAGACGCAATGAGTGCACACTCAGGAAAGTTTACTCTGCTGCCTCTGCCCAGGCTTCTGTTGGGATTGCTTCCAATGAGGTAGCAAATAAATTGAGAGCAGACCTTTCCAAACTAGAGAAAGACATTGACTCTGGTGTCTCCAGGGACAGTCTTTTGTCTTTCCTGAGTTCAATTTCTTTATCGGCAGATTATCTATCCAAAGCCTCCTTTCATCAGGTGAAGATAGCAGCCAAGTCTATGGCTCTTTCTACGGCCGCCAAAAGGCCACTATGGCTTAAACCCTGGAGAGCAGACAACGCCTCCAAATATAATATCTGCTCCCTGCCTTTTGAGCCTGGCAAGCTCTTCGGCAAAGGCCTTGACAATATTATGGAGGGTCTGGCTGATAAAAAGGGGAAATGCCTTCCTCAGTCTCAGGCACATAGGGTGATACTGTTTTCTTTAAATAAAAATTATCATGTGATAGTATTAAATTACACAGTATGAATTGTGTTATAAAAGTAGTTTGTGCAGGGTGACCAGAACGTGTCCACTAGTGAAGGTTGAGAGTAGGTTGGTGGGCACAGAGAGTGTGTGTACAGTATGTGAATGTACCACCGACAGGGTCTGGTGTGAACCAATACCCCCTCAATTGGTCATTTCATACGGTAACACTCTTGTGAACAGTGACACCAGTATCGATGTACTCTCACCTTATATGGTTTTTCGTGGGATCACGAATAGTATAGTGGACTTGTCCAATTTATGTCACAGTATGTGCGAGCTGTGGAACCTCTGGGCGTCAGGATCTCCTGGATCCAGGCGGCATATCAGGTGAAAAAATGGTAGGAAAGTATCCAAAAGAAGGGAGGTATGGAGACCGTGCTTCACTAAGAATGCTTTTTATTGAACTTCAATTACACAACGCGTTTCGAGGAATGAGTCCTCTTTATCAAGTGTACTAAAAACAAACAAATATTTATGGACAAGTTATACTCATAAATAAATAAATAAATAGATAATGGACTTGCTAAAACGTATTTGGACTATTTTGCAAATCACCACTCTCATTTCTAATACAATAATTTAACCCCTCCCCTTTAAGGCAGGACCTGTCAGCCATACCCTTATATACCCCCAACCAAGTGGCCATCACACACACTTCGGTTTGTTCCGCCCATAAGCTTTAAGGCTGGTAAGTACTAACTACCACTCACTCTCATTCCACTCTCCATTTCACAACCTCATATGCAACCTATATACATTTATCCACCGTAACGACCCTTTTTTTTTTTTTATACATGTCCTGTATATTTATATATGTTATCTTTAAATTTAATTACCTTTTACTCTTTTATGTATTGTTTGAAGTAGACATATTCCTCTGACACTCCCTTTACGTTTTAGCAAGTCCATTATCTATTTTATCTATTTATTTATTTATTTATGAGTATAACTTGTCCATAAATATTTGTTTGTTTTTAGTACACTTGATAAAGAGGACTCATTCCTCGAAACGCGTTGTATAATTGAAGTTCAATAAAAAGCATTCTTAGTGAAGCGCGGTCTCCATACCTCCCTTTTTTTGGATACTTTCCTACCATTTTTTCAGTCTTTCCGGGGCAGAGGCCTTCAGGTCAGGGTAAAGGCTTTCAGTGTCAACCTCAATCCAGGCCTAGTATCAGAGGCGTTCTGGTTATCAAGACAGAGGATCTGGTCGCAGAATCCCTAAAGGGGAGCAAGGTAAAAAGCCTGATTTTTGACGCCACCAGTTTTCCTCCGTCGGTGGCTTTATTACCGGTCGGAGGTTGCCTCTCTCACTTTCTTCCTGCTTGGTAAGAACACATTCAGGATCCTTGGGTCCTTCAGGTGATACAACGGGGTTATGCTATAGATTTTTGTTCTCTTCCTCGAGACAGATTTGTAAAAACCCGTTTGCTTTCCGTTCCAAAACAGTTGGTGCTAGAAAAGGCCATCGATGAATATTTAGACAAAGGAGATGCGGAGTTGCTTTGCCGTTCAGAAGAAGGCTTGGGAATTTACTCTCCGGTCTTTCTGGTGCCCAAACCATCGGGGGACTGGAGAGTAATAATAGATCTAAGGTTCCTAAACCATATCATCCAGAGAAAACGGTTCCGTATGGAAGCCATAAGATCGGTGGTTGCCTTTCTTCAATATGGCGATGTCCTCGTCACTTTAGACTTGACGAATGCATATTTACACATCCCGATGTATCCTCCTCATGGAACATACCTAAGGATCGTGGTAACAGTTGCTGGCCGGGCTCAACATCTTCAGTTCACAGCATTACCCTTCGGCATCTCCTCAGCTCCTCACACCTTTACCAAGGTGGTAGCTCCTGTAGCCGCGGCTCTCAGGCTCCAGGGGTTGTTTATCGTGCCATACCTGGACGACTGGCTGATAAAATCCAGGACAGAAGAGATTCTACTCCATCATCTTCAGTTGACCGTGACGTTTCTCCAGCGGTTAGGCTGGATTATAAACTGGGAAAATTCGGAGGTCAAGCCTTCCACATGCAAAAAATTCCTAGGCTTTAACCTCAACTCCGATCAGATGAAAATATCATTACCACTCCTCAGAAAGGAGAGGATCATCAAGGCAACACGTTATTTACATCTGATCAAGCAAGTTTTCATCAGAATGGCGATGAAGGTTCTGGGTCTCATGTCAGCGTCTACAGATGCAGTCCCTTGGGCACTATGGCATATGCGCCCTCTCCAGAAGGAAGTTCTGGAAGTTTGGAACTGCAGCCCTTTAGGTCTGGAGAAAACATTTCAACTCTCCTGCAAAGCCCATCTTTCCCTCAGATGGTGGTTCCATCTCAAAGATGGGATGTCCATGGTCCAGCCAGCCTGGACCCTGTTGACCACCGATGCATCCCTCTCTGGTTGGGGAGCGCATCTAGAAGAGATTCCCATAAGGGAAACATGGAATTGGATAGAGAAAGCCATGTCATACAATAGGCGAGAACTCAGAGCTGTTCACCTGGTGCTCCTCCATTTCTCTCCCCTTCTCAATAGGAAAGCAGGAAAGGTTCGTCAGAGATGACAACAGTTCTCTATCTGAACAAACAGGGAGGCACCAGGTCTTTATCCCTACTCAGGGAAACGAACCTCATCTTTTCCTGGGCAGAAAAGAATCTAACCCATCTCTCCGCAGTTCATATCCGAGGATCCCTGAACATATTAGCGGACTGGTTGAGTTGGGACCTAACAGTGTCGGGCGAGTGGTCCCTCAATCAGAAGATTTTTCATCAGATCACCCTGAGGTGGGGTCTCCCGGAAGTAGACCTCATGGCCACCAAACTCAATGCCAAGGTGGAGAAGTTCTGTTCTCTATATCAGGAGGACAATTCCTTGGCAGTGGATGCCCTGTCCATCCCGTGGAGGTTCAGGCTGGCATACATCTTCCCTCCACTTTCCATGATACCGAGGGTATTGATGAAAGTAAGACAGGACCATGCCACGGTAATTGCCATCATACCGTTTTGGCAAAAAAGAGCTTGGTTTCCCCAAATCATTCAGATGAGTCGAGGGACTTATTGGAGGCTTCCCCCTAATCCAGAACCTGGTAGTTCAAGGAAATCAGTTCTGCCAGGATCTGAGAAGATTCAACTTGACAGCCTGGAAGTTGACCAGTCCTTATACCAATCTAGAGGACTGTCTGAAGCTGTCCTGAAGACTTTGTCCTGTTCCAGAGCCACTTCCACGACCAGAAGTTACCAGAGGATAAGTAACATCTTCAGTGCTTGGTGCTCCAATAAGGAAGTTGATAGTTCAGATCTGAGGCTCTGCTAGAATTTCTTCAAGATGGTCTGGATAAGGGTCTTACTCCCGTGATATTAAAGGTCCATGTGACTGCCCTTTCTGCCTCTTTCTCAGGATCCTTTGATTTCTAGGTTCCTGAAAGGTGCGGTAAGGTTAAAACCCTCTGTCTATGCTCCCATTCTGCAATGGGACCTCTCTACAGTTCTTTCAGGCCTATGTGGGCCTCCTTTTGAACCACACGAGGATGTGGAGTTAAAATTTTTGACTTATAAAATCACTTTCTTACTTGCCATTACCTCTGCCAAAAGAGTGGGTGAGTTACAAGCTCTATCAGCTGTAGAGCCATACATCTCCTTTTTTCCTGACAGAGTCCAGTTGAGATTTCTTCCTGGGTTTACTCCAAAAGTACCTTCTCGTTCTAACATAAATCAGATAATATCCTTGCCAACCTTTTTTTCCTTCCCCCTCTACTGAGAAGGAGAAGAAACTTCACTCTTTGGTTCTTGTAAGATGCCTTCGGTTCTATCTCCAGCGTACAGGTCCCCTTAGACAGTCTAATAAACTACTTCGGTAAAAGCAGGGGTTTGAAAGCCTCAAAACCCTCCTTGGCTAAATGGATAAAAGAGGAAATAAAGGTGTCTTTTTCCTCCCAGGGGTTATGCCCTCCTGATTTTGTAAAAGCCCACTCGACTAGAGCCGTCTCTACCTCTTGGGCAGAGAATCTTTCTGTTCCTTTGGATCAAATTTGTGCTGCCGCATCCTGAGGCTCTCAATTAACATTTGAAAATCACTATAGATTAGATATGCGTTGTTCAGAGGCTACTGCCTTTGGCCAATCTGTATTGAGTACTGTATGCCAAGAGGGCCCTCCCTAGGGGTCTTCTTGCTACATCCCCATATTGTGCTGCTGTTGGATGTAAGGGGAACCGTTGATTATGTAGATAATTTGTTTTTCCTTAGTCCGAACAGCAGCACAAGCTTTCCCTCCCTAGTATAGTTCTGTTGTTTCTTGTATGTCTATTGTTCTTTATAACTAACATGAGGGGGGAAGGTCTTCTTTACCTTTTATAGGGGAATTAATTATTATAATTAAAAGTTCTGCCTGTCCTATCAGCACACAGGGGCAGAAATACCTCATATTGTGCTGCTGTTCGGACTAAGGGAAAACAAATTATCTACATAATCAACGATTGTGCACCTGGTCCATATAACACTGGGGGTGGGGTTTGCCTGAAATTTCATTTAACTGTCGATGTGAAGTTTCTCTCAGGCAAGAACAATGATGTTACTATATCATACACATACATTGAGAAAAGTACATTGTAAATGCACCTGACAACCCACATGGTAGTCTTATCCTCCTCACAGGTTACTTTATGTAACTTGTTTAAGAGTCACTTAAAGGGGTTGGTCACTTTCAGACCAATATTGAGAGACAATTGCTATTGTTTGTATAATAAAAAGTTGTACAATTTTCCTATATACTTTCTTTATCAATTCCTCAAGGTTTTCTGGATCTCTGTTTACCTTCATTCATTCTGCTTGCTTCCAGTGGATAAAATTCTAACCATGATCATGTGATATACAGTCCATGGTCATGTGATCAATACACAGGTGCACAGCTCGTTACCATGTCTGATTACCGTGCTGTGACTATAACGCGCTGTGTACCTATGTGCTCATCACCTAATAATGGACTGATTTTTATCCACTGGAAGTAAGCAGAATGAATGACAGCAAGCAGAGTGTAACGTCTCTGCCTGTTCAGGTCTCTGCGCCACCCTCTGCCCCCATGCTGCGGCGCAGCAGGCGTGTTCAGTTTGATTCCTTACAAAAGATTCTTGTTGCTCAGTCTGAACACTGTCCTAGACTATGTAATTGAATTTCAGCCACAACCGTCTCCTGCATCTTGTTTCTTTCAGCTCCTCAATAGTTAATCTTAGCCTTGTCTGTGTGATTGAGAGCCTGTATACCAATCAAGTCTGGGGTTGTCCTGGACTTGCTATAAACAGGTCATTAGCCCTCACATAGGGGCTGGCTATTCAGATGCTTTTTTTTTACTGTTTTGTGACTTTGTCCCTATTAGCTCCATTTCTGCTATTACCTGCATTCCTATTCCTGACCTCTGGCTTTGGCTTTGACTATTCTCTTGGATTTTGATTCTGTACTGCATTGCTTGACTGTTACCGACCGCTTGGCTTGCTGACCTCCCTTTCTTGTTGTTTGTCCTGTCTGCGTTCTGTGTTGTCACTTATATTAAGAAGGGATTGTCAACCAGTTGCTGGCTGTCGCCTAGGACAGATCAGGCAAGTTAGCTGGGAACAGTGGGGGGGTTCAGCTTAGGGTTCACTGTCTTGTTGTGACCCTCCCCCCAGGGTTCACCAGTAGCTACTGGGGAATCGCTCCTTTGGCAATTCCCTTACAGAATAGCCAGCCGAAATAACCTTCTGCCATTGCTTCCCTCCGGATCAGTATGGATCCTATTCAGGGCCTTGCAGCCAAGATGGAGGATTTGGCAGGCCTGGTACCCTTACTGATGCTGCTGCAGCTTCTCCTGCTATTTCTTCCCTTCCCAGGGTGAAGATGTTGCTCCTGGATTGTTTCTTGGGGGACCTGAAAAATTTGAGACTTTCTGGGAGTCTTGTCGCCTGTATTTCCGGATTAATCCACATTCATCCCAGGCCCAAATGGTGTGAGTAGTTACTGTATATACCTCCTACAGGGGGATCCACAAGCTTGGGTCCGTAAATTCCCTCCTGGGGCTGAGGAATGGTCTGATTTTGAAAAAAAAATTTTTGACTCTGGGATCTATCTGTACTGAGCCAGACCACATTAGGCTTGCGGAATTGCAACTCCTCACCATGCGGCAGGGAAAACGCTCTGCTGAGGAGTACTGCTCAGAGTTCCATAAGTGCAGTGTAACTGCAGGTTGGTGTGAGTCGGCTCTAAAGGCTCACTTTCAACAAGGCCTGTGTGACCGTGTTAAGGAGGTCTGGGTTGGTCACCCAGATCCCCCTACTCTTGAGCAGGCCGTGACTTTGGCCGTCCGTATTGAACGTAGAATCCGGGAAAATGTTAGAGTAGGGTCTGTTTCCTCCAAATTTTCTGTCTCTTCCTCTCTCTCTCTCCTGATAAACCCACTTTTTTTTCTCCCATCACTCCTGGTGAGGAACCCATGCAACTGGGAGCTGTGGACGCCAAGACTCGACGAGAGCATCGTCTCCGGAATAACTTCTGCCTGAACGGTGGTACTTCAGGTCATATAATTCGAGACTGCTCTATCAGACCCTGCACACCAGCGGAAAAGATTCAGTGCCTGAGTGTTAGTCGGAAGTACCACTCAGGCAACCAGGTATTTGCCGGAAATAACAATAAGATGTTGTTATCTGGGGACAGATCTGTTTCTGACCAGGCCCTAGCTGACTCTGGGTCTGCGGCAATCTTTGTCAAATTTTCGTTTGTCTCAGCTTTAGGCATTGAGCTTTTGCCACTCGATATTCCTCTGGCGGTTACTGGCCAGGGGTAAGGTCCAATGCAAGACCCCCTTAATCATGTTGCAAGTTGGTCCTGAACATTCTGAGGTCATAAGCTTCTTTGTTATGTAGCATCTGTCTTCCAATATTGTTTTGGGGCTCCCCTGGTTGAACCTCCATAACCCTATTTTTGATTTGGGGTAAAAGGGAGTTAGCAAAATGGGGAGCTCAGTGCTCATCCCACCGTATTGCTTTGCACATCTTAAATTGCATCAGTGAGGATACGGTCTTGGCTACTAAGGCTTGGAAACACCAGGTAAATAAAAAACGTTTTCCTGGTCCACCAGCACCTGTTGTTGTTCAGGGAGATCTGTCAGTGTTATATAGGATTTAAGCAACTCATTTTACTGCTCTCTGTTGTCAGCCAGTTCCTGATATTTCTGATGTTTGCTCCAGAGACTCCACCATAACATTAATAAAGGACATTTTCATTTTTGCATTACAATTGTGTGCCAAGAATTTTTTTTTAAAATATTTGTACAGATCGTCCGGGGCCTTCCTATAACAACTTTCTAATTGGGAGTGCCAAGGAAACAGTCTACATGTCTTTCACCCACGTAGCCTATTATGTCTACCCTACGTTACTGTTCCTTTGTAAATTTTAGATTGTATTTCAATGTTGTTTTGACAGGAGTAATCTTTGGGACTGTAACATTGTAAGGAGATTCATAAAGACTAGTGTATTGTACACTGGTCTGTATGCTACCTGCACCAATAGAGGATGTGCTTAATTCATGATAAGGCTGCACTTTGACATGAGTTAGGGAATTCTCCAGGACTCCTTGCACCCAGGTGAAAATCTATTGCAGTTTCTTGCTGGCACAGATTCTTGCTGTCATTTGTTTCACAAAAGTGTCATAAATGATATTGTATTTGGTGTGGCTGATGACCCCATCCACACCCTGTCTCTTGCCCCACCCACTTTCTGAATGTCTCAGGCTGGGCCAAAAATGCAACTTGTCACTATTTAATGTGATATAACAGATTAATAAACTCCCCCTGTATGTTTCTTTGCTAATTTAATTTGTCACACCATTTGGTCACAGTTTCAATTTATATGTATAATAATAATAATAATACATTTTATTTATATAGTGCCAACATATTCCGCAGCACTGTACAATTTGTAGGGTTCAAGTACTGACAAAAAAAGATACATTACAAAGAAATAGTCAATTCACACATTGGGACTGAGGGCCCTGCTCGCAAGAGCTTACAATCTATGAGGTAGAGGGGGTGACACAAGAGGTAGCAGGGGCGGCAACAGATGTAGCATTGCTTATACAATGGTCAGACAATTTTGTAATAGAGGTTACTGTCATTACACATACTGTATATAAGCTGTATGAGCCGTCACCAGTCGTGTCCTTTAACGTGCATATGGTGCCTGGACTTATAAAGCTAGTCTGATACGGCATCATATCCTGTGAGGTAATGTTGAAGCATAAACAGAGGAGGGTACATTTTAGAGATTCTACCTACGGAAGGGTTTACAATAGGAGTTGTGATAGGCCTGTCTGAAAAGATATGTCTTTAGTTTACGCTTGAAGCTGTGGAAATTGGGGGTTAATCTGATAGTCTGGGATAGAGCATTCCTTAGAAGTGGTGCAACTCTGGAGAAGTCTTGTATATGAGCGTGGGAGGTTCTGATAATAGAGGATGTTAGTCTTAAGTCATTGAGTGAACGGAGAGTACGGGTTGGGCGATAGACAGAGATGAGGGAGGAAATGTACGGAGGTGCAGCATTATGGAGAGCCTTGTGAATGAGGGTAATAAGTTTATATTGTACTCTGTGTTTATATTGTACTATGTATTCTTGTAAGCAAAGACTTGTTTAAATGATATGAACATCTCTTTTTAATGAAATGGATTTATTTTCACCTAAAAATCACTTGTGTTATTGAGTTTTATTAAAAAGTTTGCACTATTTGACTTTTGAAGTCTCTATGTCACAATACATAATAAGCCGTGGAACCCAATTCAGGCTATATTCACATCTGCACCTGGTATCCGCCCCCCAAAAAATAAAGAAATTAGTCAAAAAAACGGTCACAAATGGTAACACAGCGCCTACCATAGTCTGTCTTTTTGACGGATTATTCAATGGGTGTCCGTCAAAAAAAACTGTGCGTCTTTGACAAATCTGTTTTTCTTTTTTGCCCCCTTCTTCATTCTGAGCATGTACAGAGTAGAATGAAGATACAAACAAATTACTATCCGTTTTTAATCCGTTTGTGTCCACTTCCGTAGACCTCAATGTTTTAAAAAAAAAGGATTCGTTGGTGTCCATCATGTATCCTTATTTTTTGGACGGAGCAAAAGTGTTGCAAGTTCAACTTTTGTCTCCATCCAAAAGAGTAGATACATGGCGGAAATGCTCAGAACAAACACCTGCAGATTGTTTTAAAAATCCATTGAAATCAATTCCATGCGGAGACCACAACATAAGTGTGAGCCCAGCCTCACCATCATACTGGCTGTCTTGTTCTCTAGCCCTGCTCACTTCTTCTTAATTACCTTGATCAAATTAAAGTTAGGCTAAGGCCCCAGGTAGCGGGTCGCAGAAAATAAGCGCTGCGGGAAAAAACGCAGCTTTAATGCATCACGGATTTTCCTGCAGCGCTTTTCACAGAATGTCCTCTGCCGACTTTCTGCTTCCATTATACCTATAGGGAAAACACCGGTGTTTTCTGTAGGCATAATTAATATGCTGTGATTTCCAAAGCGCGACGGTTTTGGAAATTGCGTGTTTGCTGCGCGTATTTTTTTTCACAATGTGTGGATGGGATTTGCTTAAATGCCGCGGTGGAAAAAACACAGCATTTTACAGTCACAGCAACATGAATCCCATCCACACCTTGCGAAAAAATATGCGCTGCAGACCTGCTGCAGTTTCCAAATCGCAGCATGCCAGTTATACGTACGGAAATGCCGGCAGTTTCACTCTAGGTATAATTGAAGCAGAAAGTCCGCAGAGGAAACCTTTTTTGCTGCGGCCCGCTACGTGCGGCCTTAGCCTTACAAACTTTTAGATTTATGAACAGGCTGTATGCATGTCAACAAGAAAGCACTTCCCCCAAAATATATGAATTTTATTAATCCAAATACCATACATACACCACAGATTTAGATATACAGTGGGTACGGAAAGTTTTCAGACCCTTTTAAATTTTTCACTCTTTGTTTCATTGCAGCCATTTGCTAAAAGCAAAAAAGTTCATTTTAGTTCACATTAATGTACACTCAGCACCCCATCTTGACAGAAAAGAAACAGAAATGTAGATATTTTTGCAAATTTATTAAAAAAGAAAAACTGAAATATCACATGATCATAAGTATTCAGACCCTTTGCTCAGTATTGAGTAGAAGCACCCTTTTGAGCTAGTACAGCCATGAGTCTTCTTGGGAATGATGCAACAAGTTTTTCACATCTGCATTTGGGGATCCTCTGCCATTCTTCCTTGCAGATCCTCTCCAGTTCTGTCAGGTTGGATGGTGAACGTTGGTGGACAGCCATTTTCAGGTCTCTCCAGAGATGCTCAATTGGGTTGAGGTCAGGGCTCTGGCTGGGCCAGTCAAGAATGGTCACAGAGTTGTTCTGAAGCCACTACTTTGTTATTTTAGCTGTGTGCTTAGGGTCATTGTCTTGTTGGAAGGTGAACCTTCGGCCCAGGCTGAAGTCCAGAGCACTCTGGAAGAGGTTTTCTTCCCGGATATCTCTGTACTTGGCCGCATTCATCTTTCCATCAATTGCAACCAGTCGTCCTCTCCCTGCAGCTGAAAAACACCCCCATAGCATGATGCTGCCACCACCATGTTTCACTGTTGGGATTGTATTGGGCAGGTGATGAGCAGTGCCTGGTTTTCTCCACACATACCACTTAGAATTAACCCAAAAAGTTCAATCTTCGTCTCATCAGACCAGAGAATCTTATTTCTCATAGTCTTGGAGTCCTTCATGTGTTTTTTGGCAAACTCTATGAGGGCTTTCATATGTGTTGCACTGAGGAGAGGCTTCCTTTGGGCCACTCTGCCATAAAGCCCTGACTGGTGGAAGGCTGCAGTGATAGTTGACTTTGTGGAACTTTCTCCCATCTCCCTACTGCATCTCTGGAGCTCAGCCACAGTGATCTATGGGTTCTTCTTTACCTCTCTCACCAAGGCTCTTCTCCCACGATTGCTCAGTTTGGCTGGAGGGCCAGGTGTAGGAAGAGTTCTGGTCGTCCCAAACTTCTTCCATTTAAGGATTATGGAGGCCACTGTGCTCTTAGGAACCTTGAGTGCTGCAGAAATTCTTTTGTAACCTTGGCCAGATCTGTACCTTGCCACAATTCTGTCTCTGAGCTCCTTGGGCAGTTCCTTTGACCTCATGATTTTCATTTGCTCTGACATGCACTGTGAGCTGTGAGGTCTTATATAGACAGGTGTGTGCCTTTCCTAATCAAGTCCAATCAGTTTAATTAAACACAGCTGGACTCCAATGAAGGAGTAGAACCATCTCAAGGAGGATCAGAAGGAAATGGACAGCATGTAAGTTAAATATGAGTGTCACAGCAAAGGGTCTGAATACTTATGACCATGTGATATTTCAGTTTTTCTTTTTTAATAAATTTGCAAAAATATCTACATTTCTGTTTTTTTCTGTCAAGATGGGGTGCTGAGTGGACATTGATGATAAATAAAATGAACTTTTTTTGCTTTTAGCAAATGGCTGCAATGAAACATAGAGTGAAAAATTTTAAGGATTCTGAATACTTTCCGTACCCACTGTAGTATGTGTTGTATTTAAATTAATAAAATTGACATATTTTGAGAAGTGCTGTCTTGGTGATGCATGTATAGCTTTTTTCTTTATTTGGTTATGAGCTGTTTTTTCTCTCTCATGCAGGCATACTCCCCTTATTGTATGTACTGAATGTGGGGCCCACCATTACATGCTATGTGATCATTGTCACAGGATTCCCCTTTGCCACATGACGCTAAAAGAGAAGGCTCATTTTTTTCCCAAGAGCCATGCACAACAGGTAACAACAGCAGTGTGTACAGTTGCCAGAATGCTGCTGATACCCTTTGATCCCAATGTCTGCATGCACTGACATTATATCTGATGTACAAGAAAGTTTCATGGACTGAGGCTACCCTTTACTGATAATTTGTCCACATGTATATCACATATCACTAAGTTAAATTGCTTCAAGCTTGTGAAGATCCATGGATCAAGGCTGTATATCATGTTAGAAAGACAGGCATGTGCAAAAAGCAAGAAGCAAAGTGGCAAAGTGGATTTTTTTTGGGCTATATAAATGAAGGTTATTATCATACTTTTAGGGTGCAGACATGCAGTGACTCTGGACGCACTTAGTATAGGGAAAAAATGTATGGAATATTGTCTACAACGTGTTACTGGGCGTGTGGTTTGCGGTCAGAGTTGCTGCATGTGTCTGCCCCCTAAAATACATGTGCTACTTAGCCAATCAACTTTAGTTATACATTTTGTAGAGTTTATTGAACGTTTTCTATAAAGTTAGTGGTCTTATAAACATTTTAGCGGTTATTAATTAGCTGTATTAATTACATTTTTAGGATATTATATTTATTTGTCAAATTCTCAGCATTAGAAAACATGTCACATAGAGGATATACTGCCTAGGAGGCTTATGTTATGCTTTATTCCTCTGTTGATGGCAGCGATACCTTAACTGCAAGTTCAGACAATTATTCAGATAATAGGGCCAAAAAAATTACAGATAAGGCAGCAGAAATCTCATGGCAGCAAACAGAGTACAGCTAAGACCAGCACATACATGCCAGGGACCTCTTCCATTCGAGTCAGCGGAACTTCAGAGATGACTATTGAGAGGTTGCGCAAACAGCAAGACGAAACACACTAGACTACTATGCAAAGTGCCCCATCGGAAACAATCTATCCAGTGAGATCACATTTGGCACATACACACCTACTATATCTCCCTGGTGGTGTAAATGTGAGAACAGAAAATTTTGCCCCCTTGACTTTTTTTTTTTTAACTTTTTATAACAGACCAACTGCTAGATGATATAGTGCTGCAAACAAAATTATATGCTGAACAGTTTCTGGCAAACGATCCTTCTACCTTCTATGCCAAACCTTGATACTGGAAATGTACTATTGTGCCAAAAATTAAACAGTTTCTAGTCCTGACATTTAATATGGAACTTGCTTAGAAGTCATGCTGGTCTACCAACCCAACTCACCACATGCCAGTATTTTCTGCTGTGATAGTCCAGTTACGCAATGAAGGTTTAATGAGATTATTCACTTAAATGATAACCCACTTTGTCCCAGACAAGATGGAAGAAGACTATACAAACTAAGCAACAAAGGCTATACAAACTAAGGCTTCTCATTACCCATTTCAACAAAATTTCTAGGCAGTATACAACCCTTATAAAATATAGTCCGTCTGTGAGTCCATCAGCAGGCTGCATGGCAGACACTTTCCTGACAGCCTTCCACCAATGTTAAAAGTGCAGGCTTTGTGCCAAACAGAGCATTAGGAGAGACGCCAGATACTACTGTCCACAGTGCCCATCAAAGCCATCACTCTGGATAGTTAACTGTTTCCTTTAATACCACACAGCTGAAATATTTTAAATAAACTATTTTTCCCTGTAAAACCTTATGTTTTGCCTGTATGTTTTCTGCGTGTAAATATGTATCAGTTTGAATGAAAACTAGTGAGACACTACTTCAGCAAAAGTGGATTTTTTTCAATATGGACTAAACCCTCCCCCTCTTCCAAGGGCTTCTGTCTTATCTGCAACTTACTTGGTACAAAAATACATTTACTTAACCTACCCCAATCTTCACCTAGGAAAGAAAGTTGTGCTCTTGTTTTTTGAAAATCGCAACATGTCAATTACACCCGCGGAATGGCTGGAGTTTTCCATATAGGTATAATAGGGGCAGAAATTCCACAGAGGAAAACTCTGTGTGCTTAATGCGTTTCCAGAGTGATTTATGCAGCATTTTTTTTTTTTTTTTTTTTTTTGCTGCCCTTCGCTATATGGGGCCTTAACCTAACTCTACCAGGTTACCAAGTGCTGTTCTCATGGTAATTAAAATCCTTTTCATTTCTGAAGATATTCTAGCTTTTTCAACTGGCAGGCCAGGCATGCTGATAGTGTGCCACAATTTTTTCTTGAAATTCTGTAAATTCTCACTCTGTCAACACGATGGTGTTGTGGCCTCCTCCAAATTGAAGCATTTCCCGCCCCAACCTTCAACAGGGCAAGCCATTGATTACATTCAGGGCTCAGCCCCAGGAGTCCTCTTTTGGAGTAACTCCTGCACACTACAGCAAAAAACAATCAATTTTTTTTTTTTTTTTTTGCTGAGGTAGACCTACTAGAGTGAGTGCCTTTTTCTCCCTCTGGGTGTTTGCACTCACTTTGAGCCCTCTTGATACTTTTTACAATGGCAGTAGGTATGTGTGCCTTTAATATCTTGGCTTGTTTATATTACAATTGAGCTGACCTGTATGTCTCTTTGCTAATATATGCCTTTTGTTGATATCTGTGTACCTATAGTATATTGTGATTAGGTCCAGTATGGACATTGAGCCTATATTGTTAAAATGCTAATCTGGATGTATTTGACCTAGATTCAATGTATATATTTTTGTGATTGCTAATGACATTATATGGTCTTGAAGGCTCTATCTGTCCTTTATAAGGCATTATGCCACACTATATTCGGGGGTTTGTTTTTGTGCTGCTACTTAGAGGGACAGGGTTGGGTATCATATGCGCTACTTTTCAACGCAGCTGCTTTGTACCTTCGTATTTATTTGATATCATTATATAGTTGTATTTTACATGAATAAATTGTTATATAAAAACTAGATATTCTAGTTTGTTCCCATATGTGTTTCAGTATTTAGACCTAGTGGAGTAGACTATAATATAGTCCATTCCATACAAGTAGATACAACCTGTTCAGACATCGGAAAGTAAAGAGGAATTTGAGACGGACATCTGCCTCAGATTCTTCTTTATTTTCTGCTCCCACCTCACGGTGCAGAACATCAGCATTCTGTTACAGCTTTCCACCGCTGATTAGGCCCAAATGAATGAGTCAAATCAGTGGGGAGTCTCAAGCCGTGGCCTCCGAATCAGCTGCAGAATCTACGGCAAGATCCAGCAGGACGCTTTTTTTCCCAGCTTCTAGCTCCAATTAGTTTCACTAGGCAGAATGAAGGAGGAATCGGCTGCTGATTTAGGGGAGAAATCTGCTGCAATATCAGTGCCAGATTCCACCGTGTGAACAGGGCCTGATACTGTAAATAGTGCCACTCCACAGTGACTCCCACACAGTATTATATGTTTGACAGTGGCCCCCACACAGTATTATATGTTCCATAGTGGCCCCCACACAGTATTATGTACTCCACAGTGGCCCACACACAGTATTATATACTCCACATTGGCCCCCAAACAGTATTATATGCTCCACAGTGTTCCCCACACAGTATTGCATGCCTCACAGTGGCCCCCACACAGTATTATATGCTCCACAGTGTTCCCTTCACAGTATTATATGCTGCACAGTGGCCCCCACACAGTATTATATGCTGCACAGTGGCCCACACACAGTATTATATGCTTCACAGTGGCCCCCACACAGTATTATATGCCCACAATGGCCCCCACACAGCATTATGTGCCAACAGTGGACCCCACACAGTATTATATTCTCCACAGTGGCCACCACACAGTATTACATACTTCACAGTGGCCCCTACACAGTATTATATGCTCCACGGTGGCCCCCACACAGTATTATATGCTGCACAGTGGCCCCCACAAAGTGTTTTTAACATCTTCCTCAGTCCTCTTCTGCCTTGCGACTGAGGTCACGTGCCCCAGATGTCACTGTCATTGGGCCTCAGTGGTCACGTGGGGCAGCAATGACGTCATTATGCGTGACCTAAGTCACCGGCCGGAAGAGCCCCAGAGAGGGTGCCGTGCCCAGGACAGGTGAATGTAAGATTTTATTTTTAGTCACCTCCCTTGGGCTGGCATCTATTGGAAAGGGGCCCGGCGATCGCCAGGCCCCTTTCCATTAGCAGTATTATAGCAATCGGGAAACCAGGCTTTCCCCGACTGCTATCATGGTGAATCGGGGCCCTGGATCTGGAAATGGCCGCTGGCCCTGTACCCTGTGTCATTACACCAATGCCGAGTGGGCCCCTCAGGAGCCCGGGGCCCTGGCACTTGCACGGGTAAGCCTGGTGCTAACGCCGGCCCTGATTACACTCCCCTTCCCTCATTTCATGACTGTAATGTGAAACACAAATTCAGTGGCACTGTGGCATGGTGAATTAATGGCTGCAGCAAAAAACAGACACAATGGAATAGATAATAACTAGTCACTTTTGGAATATAGTCCAACTTTTTTAGCTAACAGACTAAGCAGTAGGCACACTGACGGTTTGCACCAACACTCCGCCTACAGGGATAACAGGCAGGATAATCTAGGTTTTTGAGCTTCCCAAGTGTTGTTCTCAGGATCATCAAATCCTTTCCACTTCAGAACATATTCTAGCTTTTTCAACTGGCACGCTGATAGTGTATCGCAAATTTTTCTTCAAATTCTGTAATTGTCACTCTTTGGTGCTGCATCTACTCCTATAAGGGACAATTTTGGGTGGCTTTTTAACCACTTCCATACCAGATGCTTTACCCGCCTTCCAGACCAGGCACATTTTCAAGTTTTTTGTATGTGCGGTTTTGGAGGGCTATAACATTTTTATAATTTGCGCTATTCAACTAATTTTTGTGTCTTTATTCGGTGACACATAAGGCTTTATTTTTATGTTGTTTTTATTTTTTCATGTGTTTGAATTTTTTTTATATCCGGGAAAATATAAACAAAAGAGGAGAGAAAACGTGTCTGTTTTTCTTTTTTAATTTTTTTTAAATTTTTTTTTTTTTATTTAATAACACAAAGTGCTACTGAAAAAGTTTATGAAATAGTTTTCACTCTCTGTTACGGTAATTTTTATTGGTGTATTATTATTTTTTTTAATTATTTTATTTACATTTTTTTTAAACTTTTCTATAATTTTTTTTTTTTAATTCTATTTTTTACATTGTGTCCCCATAAGGTCATAATAGACCTTTGGGGACATCTGATCACTTTTTTTTTTTGTTGGGGAGGCTGATTTCCCCTGTAACTGGGGCTGGTACATTTAGCCCCAGAGTCAGGAGTAATACAGCCTCCTGCACATTACTTTCACATTACTATAGACCTGATCTGGGTCCTGTAGGACCCAGCAGCACTAACAGACTCTGATCCCGGCGGATCACATATCTGCCGAGTCAGAGGGGAGCCGCAAGATGGCAGCGCCCATAGCACTGTATACATTGCGGTTTTGGAAATCGCAGCATGTCAATTATACCTATGGAAACACTGGCGGTTTCCATATAGGTGTATTGAAAACAGAAAGTTCACAGAGGAAACCTCTGCAGACCTTTTGTGAAAAGCGCTGCGGGAAAATGGTTTTTCCTGCAGCGCTTTTTTCTCTGCTGCCAGCTACGTGGGACCTTAGTCTTAATAAAGCCCAAGTGCCACTTTCATTAAATTAATTGACCCTCATATTATGCCCCTGATTCCCCCTGACATAAATACTGCACCTCTAATGACCCCTTATATCAATGACCACCCCCTTATGTTCATAATACCTCCTAATAACGGGGGCACCTCAGGGTACGGTTCTCGCACCTTTCCTCTTCACACTGTACACTGCTGATTTTAGGTGCAACTCATCCAGCTGCTACCTACAGAAGTATTCTGACGACTCTGCAATAGTAGGCCTCATCACAGACGATGATGACAGGGAGTACAGAGAACTGAACCGGTTTTTTGTGGACTGGTGCCACCAGAACCACCTGAAGATTAACGCGGGGAAGACCAAGGAGATGGTGGTGGACTTCCGTAAAGGCAGATGCCCTCCAAAACCAGTGGACATCCTGGGGACGGGCATCGAGATTGTGAACACCTATAAGTACCTGGGTCTGCTCCTTAACAATAAGCTGGACTGGGCAGATCATATGGAGGCCCTGTACAGGAAGGGCCACAGCAGGCTCTACCTGCTTAGGAAGCTGAGAGCCTTTGGAATCCGGGGGGAACTTCTTAGGACTTTCTTCAACTCTGTAGTGGCATCAGCCATCTTCTTTGGAGTGGCCTGCTGGGGGAGCAGTATATCAACCAGGGACAGAAATAAACTTGACAAGCTGATTAGAAGGGCCAGCTCTGTCCTGGGGAGCCCCCTGGACCCAGTGCAGGTGGTGGGTGACAGAAGGATACTGTCCGTGGTGAGCTCCATGCGGGAGAATAACTCCCATCCCATGCATGAGACTGTGATTGCGCTGAGCAGTACTGTCAGTGACCGACTGCTCCACCCTAGGTGTGAGAAGGAGCGCTATCGGAAGTCTTTCCTCCCCACCGCGGTTAGGCTGTACAACCAACACCGACCTAAGCGGAGATCATTACATACAGAGAACTGAAATATCTCTCTGCCTGTTAAATCCCCCCCCCCCCCCCCCCCCCTACGTCCTATCTGTCTGTCTGCTATTAATGTAATGCCTCTCACCTTGGAACATTCCTGTACATGTTGTATTTGTATTTGTATCTGCTTATCTTATCTTATCTTTGCTGCTGTAACACACTGAATTTCCCCACTGTGGGACTATTAAAGGACTATTATTATTATTATTATTATTATATATAAATGATGCCCCCTAATGGCTCCTTATATAAATAACCTCCACCCTTGCATTCATAATACCCTGTAATAACCCTTATATAAATGACACCCCCCATCGTCATAATGCCCCCTAATGAATCCTCCCTTTATAGTTATAATTCCCCCCTCCTATCCACCCCTTATACTATTAATATACCCACAACTGTGCTAAAAAAAAAGAAAAAAAAAGTCACTATCTGACATGAAATCAGAATAAACCTTTCCTGTTTTAGGTCAATTAGGATTACCAAAATTATTTATACTAATGCCAGAATAATGAGAGAGAGAGAATTTTAAAGGCATTTTTATTACTTTCTGCAAAGTCAAAAGTTTTCATACATTTCATTAGTATTTGGTACCATTGCCCTTAAACTGTAGGACTTGGGTCAAACATTTTCGATATCCTTCCACAAGCTTCTCACAATAGTTGGTAGGAATTTGGGCCCATTCCTCCTTACAGAACTGGTGTCACTGAGCCATGTTTGTAGGCCACCTTGCTCGCACCTGCCTTTTCAGCTTTGCCCATAAATTTTCAATAGGATTGAGATCAGGGCTTTATGATGGCCACTCCAAAACATTGACTTTGTTATTCTTAAGCCACTTTGTAACCAGTTTGGCAGTATGCTTTGGGTCATTGTCCATGTGGAAGACCCATTTGCACCCAAGCTTTAACTTCCTGGCTGATGTCTTGAGATGTTGCTTCAGTATTGCCACATAATGTTCTTTCCTCATGATGCCATCTATTTTATGAAGTGCACCAGGGGTGCGATCCTGAGCTCTGACACCTGTGCTCTAATTGTAGTTCTGAATCATGCCCCCCCTCCCCATCTAAAACTGCCCTTACAGAGCTTAAATAGCACATCAGACACCAAAATTAACTGCGCTTTTGGAATGGTGAGTACTATAGATAAAATTCACTGGACTTGAAACTGCGCTGGAATCAATGGAGCAGCGTCTATTAACAGATGCTAAAAACTTAAATTGGTGAAGGTGGTGAAAGTCCTCTTTAAAAAACACTTTTCCACAGCCCACATTTTCTGACACATGGCGATATAAAGCAGGGACAGCTTTCCTCAATAAACATTGGTGGCCAGGTATCCTTCACTGAGGTTCACTGAGGGCTAATAAATTCTTCTTATTAGTGGAGGCATGAGAGATAATGTTACAGGCTAATCTGATATTATCTGTCAACTGTCTGGTATGGATGAATTCTGTTTGGTCTGGATTGATCAGGGTTGTCACATAATGAGCAAGGCTGTTAGCTAGGATTTTTATGAGGTCAGAGGTTTGTAGTCAGTGTTTAACACCGAGATTGCGCAGAGGTTTGTGCAATGTGACTCGTCCTTTACAGGTTTGGGAATCAAAGAGATATTGGCTTGGAAAAATTCAGAGTGGGAAGGTATTCCCTGAGAGTATTGAGTTGTAGAATTATAGTAAGTGGAGGGTAAGTATGTGAGCAATTTTTTTTTTGTAGAACAAGGCCATATAGCCATTTGGGCCTGGGCTACGGGAGTAATTTTATGGAAACAAATAACTTTGTTGTGTTGAGGGAAGCACGGTTGTCTTCAGTCAGTATTGGTAGGGCCAGGGAAGACAGCCAATTTTGAAGTTTTGGTGTAGGTATGAGTGGAGGAGACCCATATAGAGAGAAGCTAAACTGGTACATAGTACTCAGGATTTCTGTGAGATTTGTTGTTAGGGTTTCCTGTGTATTATATTGTTGATATACTTGTTTCCCTCTAAGATGTGTATTAAGTTTTCTGGAAAACATTAGAGTTGGCATAAAGCTTAACCCTACCTCATCTGAGAGATTTTTCAACTTTACTCTCCTCCAGGGCAGAGAGGGCTGTTCTTGTTTCAGAGACTTGGGTCCTGAGTTGCAGTCTTGGAATGTGTATATATCTCTGCTCCAAGGCGGTAAGTTTCTCTAATAATGTAGTGAGTGGGTGAGTTTTTGTTTTTGGGGAAAAAAAAGTATTTAGTCAGCCAGCAATTGTGCAAGTTCTCCCACTTAAAATGATGAGAGAGGCCTGTAATTGACATCATAGGTAGACCTCAACTATGAGAGACAAAATGAGAAAACAAATCCAGAAAATCACATTGTCTGATTTTTAAATAATTTATTTGCAAATTATGGTGGAAAATAAGTATTTGGTCAATAACAAAAGTTCATCTCAATACTTTGTTATACAGTGGGGAAAAAAAAGTATTTAGTCAGCCAGCAATTGTGCAAGTTCTCCCACTTAAAAAGATGAGAGAGGCCTGTAATTGACATCATAGGTAGACCTCAACTATGAGAGACAAAATGAGAAAACAAATCCCGAAAATCACATTGTCTGATTTTTAAATAATTTATTTGCAAATTATGGTGGAAAATAAGTATTTGGTCAATAACAAAAGTTCATCTCAATACTTTGTTATATATCCTTTGTTGGCAATGACAGAGGTCAAACATTTTCTGTAAGTCTTCACAAGGTTGGCACACACTGTTGCTGGTACGTTTGCCCATTCCTCCATGCAGATCTCCTCTAGAGCAGTGATGTTTTGGGGCTGTCGCTGGGCAACATGGACTTTCAACTCCCTCCAAAGGTTTCCTATGGGGTTGAGATCTGGAGACTGGCTAGGCCACTCCAGGACCTTGAAATACTTCTTACGAAGCTACTCCTTCGTTGCCCTGGCAGTGTGCTTGGGATCATTGTCATGCTGAAAGACCCAGCCACGTTTCATCTTCAATGCCATTGCTGATGGAAGGAGGTTTGCACTCAAAATCTCACGATACATGGCCCCATTCATTCTTTCATGTACACAGATCAGTCGTCCTGGTCATTTTGCAGAGAAACAGCCACAAAGCATGATGTTGCCACCCCCATGCTTCACAGTAGGTATGGTGTTTTTTGGAGGAAACTCAGCATTCACACTCCTCCAAACAGTTCTACTTTGGTTTCATCTGACCATATGACATTCTCCCAATACTCTTCTGGAACATCTAAATTCTCTCTAGAAAACTTCAGACGGGCCTGGATATGTACTGGCTTAAGCAGGGAGACACATCTGGCACTGCAGGAGTCCCTGGCGGCGTAGTGTGTTACTGACGGTAGCCTTTGTTACTTTTAGTCCCAGCTTTCTGCAGGTCATTCACTAAGTCCCCCTGTGTGGTTCTGGGATTTTTGCTCACTGTTCTTGCGATTATTTTGACCCCACGGGGTGAGATCTTGTGTGCAGCCCCTGATGGAGGGAGATTATCAGTGGTCTTGTATGTCTTCCATTTTCTAATTATTGCTCCCACAGTTGATTTCTTCACACCAAGCTGCTTGCCTATTGCAGATTCAGTCTTTCTAGCCTGGTGCAAGTCTACAATTTTGTTTCTGGTGTCCTTCCACAGCTCTTTGGTCTTCACCATAGTAGAGTTTGGAGTGTGACTGTTTGAGGTTGTGGACAGGTGTCTTTTATACTGATAACAATTTCAAACAGGTGCCATTACTACAGGTAATGAGTGGAGGACAGAGGAGCCTTAAAGAAGAAGTTACAGGTCTGTGAGAGCCAGAAATCTTGCATGTTTGTAGGTGACCAAATACTTATTTTCCACCATAGTTTGCAAATAAATTCTTAAAAAATCAGACAATGTGATTTTCTAGATATGTTTTCTCATTTTGTCTCTCATAGTTGAGGTCTACCTATGATGTCAATTACAGGCCTCTCTCATCTTTTTAAGTGGGAGAACTTGCACAATTGGTGGCTGACTAAATACTTTCTTTCCCCACTGTATATCCTTTGTTGGCAATGACAGAGGTCAAACATTTTCTGTAAGTCTTCACAAGATTGGCACACACTGTTGCTGGTATGTTGGCCCATTCCTCCATGCAGATCTCCTCTAGAGCAGTGATGTTTTGGGGCTGTCGCTGGGCAACACGGACTTTCAACTCCCTCCAAAGATTTTCTATGGGGTTGAGACTGGCTAGACCACTCCAGGACCTTGAAATACTTCGTAGGAAGCTACTCCTTCGTTGCCCTGGTGTGCTTGGGATCATTGTCATGCTGAAAGACCCAGCCACGTTTCATCTTCAATGCCCTTGCTGATGGAAGGAGGTTTGACCCCACAGGATGAGATCTTGCATGGAACCCCTTTTATCTCCAAAATCTTGGAACACTTGGTTTATTCTTGTTTAATCTGCTATCTTTCTGCTAACTCTCTTCTTGACCCCTTACAATCTGGCTTCCGCACTCTACACTCTACTGAAACAGCCCTCACAAAAGTCTCCAATGATCTCCTGACGGCTAAATCCAAAGGTGACTACACTCTTCTTATTCTTCAAGATCTCTCAGCAGCATTTGACACTGTTGACCATCAACTCCTCCTCACTATGCTCTGTTCTGTTGGCCTCACAGACACTGCTCTCTCCTGGTTCTTCTCTTATCTCTCTGACCGCACTTTCTGTGTATCATTTGTGGGCTCTGTTTCTTCCCCTCTTCCCCTTGCCGTTGGGGTTCCTCAGGGCTCGGTATTAGGTCCCCTGCTCTTCTCTCTCTACACAGCCCCCATTGGACAAACCATCACCAGATTTGGCTTCCAGTACCATCTTTATGCTGATGAAACCCAATTATATACGTCATCCCGTGACATCACCCCTGCACTAATACAGAACACCAGTGACTGCCTCTGCTGTCTCAAATATCATGTCTTCGCTCTATCTGAAACTAAATCTCTCAAAGACTGAACTACTGCTGTTTCCTCCATCTAATAGATATGTCCCTGATATCTCCATTGCAGTCTCTGGTCTTACCATAACTCCTATGCAGTATGCCCGCTGCCTCGGGGTTTTGTTTGACTCAGACCTTTCCTTCACCCCCCATATACAATCACTCGCACGCTCATGTCATCTCCACTTCAAAAACATCTCCAGAATCCGCCCTTTCCTTACCACAAATACACTAAAGACACTTATTGTTGCCCTGATTCACTCTCGCCTTGACTACTTTAACTCCTTACTAATCGGTCTTCCCCTTACTAAACTCTCCCCTCTACAATCTATTCTGAATGCGGCGGCCAGGCTCATCTATCAGTCTAGACGCTACAGCGATGCCTCCGGTCTGTGCCGGTCACTACATTGGCTGCCTATTCAATACAGAATACAATATAAACTTATCACCCTCATCCACAAGGCTCTCCATAATGCTGCACCTCCCTACATTTCCTCCCTTATCTCTGTCTATCGCCCAAACCGTATTCTCCGTTCACTCAATGACCTAAGACTAACATCCTCTATTATCAGAACCTCCCACGCTCGTATACAAGACTTCTCCCGAGTTGCACCACTTTTCTGGAATGCTCTATCCCGGACTATTAGTTTAACCCCCAATTTCCACAGCTTCAAGCGTAAACTAAAGACATATCTTTTCAGACAGGCCTATCACAACTCCTAATGTAAACCCTTCCGTAGTTAGAATCCCTAAAACATACCCTCCTCTGTTGATGCTCCAACATTACCTCACAGGATATGATGCCGTATCAGACTAACTTTATATATCCAGGCACCATCTGCACGTTAAAGGACATGACTGGTGACGGCTCATACAGCTTTATATATGTGTAATGACAGTAACCTCTATTACAAAATTGTCTGACCATTGTACAAGCAATGCTACGTCTGTTGCCGCCCCTGCTACCTCTTGTGTCACCCCCTCTACCTCATAGATTGTAAGCTCTTGCGAGCAGGGCCCTCAGTCCCAATGTGTTAATTGAATATTTCTCTGTAATGTATCTTTTATTGTCAGTATTTGAACCCTACAAATTGTACAGTGCTGCGGAATATGTTGGCGCTATATAAATAAAAATTATTATTATTATTATCGATCGAGGGAGATTATCAGTGGTCTTGTATGTCTTCCATTTTCTAATTATTGCTCCCACAGTTGATTTCTTCACAACAAGCTGCTTGCCTATTGCAGATTCAGTCTTCCCAGCCTGGTGCAGGTCTACAATTTTGTTTCTGGTGTCCTTCCACAGCTCTTTGGTCTTCACCATAGTGGAGTTTGGATTGTGACTGTTTGAGGTTGTGGACAGGTGTCTTTTATACTGATAACAATTTCAAACAGGTGCCATTACTACAGGTAATGAGTGGAGGACAGAGGAGCCTCTTAAAGAAGAAGTTACAAGTCTGTGAGAGCCAGAAATCTTGCTTGTTTGTAGGTGACCACATACTTATTTTCCACCATAATTTGCAAATAAATTCTTAAAAAATCAGACAATGTGATTTTCTGGATTTGTTTTCTCATTTTGTCTCTTATAGTTGAGGTCTACCTATGATGTCAGTTACAGGCCTCTCTCATCTTTTTAAGTGGGAGAACTTGCACAATTGGTGACTGACTAAATACTTTTTCCCCCCACTGTATATCTCAGACATGGCTTGGAAATTTTATAATTCCAATATCTCACAGACTGCCCTTTATCTGCTAAAACATTTCTCAACAGAACTATGGGAATTCCATATACCAACACCCATCAATGGAAAGATAGTAAGCTCTGTACCATCTATGACTTGGTAAATCTAAAGGGCTGGCTATCCTTTACTCACCTACACCGAAAATACAGCATATCCAAAAAGGATACTCAAAAAGTTGAGATCTATTGCATTAACTGTCTAAAACACAGGCTTTTTTTTTTACTACAGTTCCCTGGGATCTAAGCACACCATACACATGAACCACTATATGCAGAAGTGGGACAGCAGAACTACAAGCCGCATTTTCTCTAAAATGGTGTTTCTGGAACTTTTCAAGCAAAGTACCCGCTAGAGAGAAAACATCTCAATTAATTAGAATGTCCCCATCAGTGTCCCCATGTATAGAATATTGGCCCTGTTAGTGCCGCCTCGTGTAGCATAATGTCCCTTACAGAGACCCATGCAATATAATGACCCCCACAGTGCTCCATATGTAATATAATGAGAGGCACAGTGCCTGCACATATAATGACCTCCATAGTGCCCCTGCCAATAATATAATGGCCCCCATACTGCCTCTACATATAATAGCCCCCACATATAGGAAAATGGCCTGCACAGTGCCTCCACATGTAGCTCCCACGGTGTCTCCACACTCATTGATGTTTAAGGAGCGAGTGATAAGCTGCATTAATTACCACTTTGCTCCATGCTGTCTTTCTGGTCCAGGACCTGCTGTGATGTCAGCACTTGGTGCCCAGAGCAGAGAGAAAACAGAGTGTTGAGTACTGAAGGCAGCTTACCACTTGTTCCTTAGGGTGCAGGTAAGTGCCAGTAACTTCCAATAGTGATAGAAGAGCTCATTGACCTTGTAAAATAAGGATGGCATCCGCAGTGTGCAGGCATTCATCCTTGGTGGGAGGTGGGAAACAGTGGCATACCCCCAGGAACTACTGCTCTAGAACAATGGGGAAGATTTATGAAGATTAGCATTTTCAACACCAGTCTTCATATCCCCTGCATCAGCTGAGGTTATGCCTCATTTACATGCATTTAGGTGCATTTCTCCTTAAATCAGCTGTATTTTCTGCTGAGTTGTTCACTGCAATTAAATCTATGCAAGCTTGGATACTGGCAAAAATGATCATAAATCTAGTGGAATAATTGCCGCTGCACATGCCATACCTCTCTCCATGTCCTGTTCCTGGAAAATGGTTAGGACAAGGCAAAAAAATTAAAAAGACACAAATTTTTCTGCAAAAAAAACCTGATTTATGTAAAATTTGCAATTTTTTCATGTTTTGTATGCCAGGAAACTGGTGTACAAGGCATAATTCATCTCCCCATTGGTTTTATCCTTTAAGACAGTGTACAAAATATTTCACTGCACATCCAATCAGGACATAATTATAATATTATATTATATTATATTATTATAATTATCAAAACCTTTCCCTCTTGTTCTGCATTACGTTGGAAAGATTGCAGCCAAAGCGGCACTTTGTACCACATACTTTGGCAATACGAATATGTCCAACTAGTATGAAAAGCAACTGGCATAATTATCACAGTTCTCATGTGAATGAACATTCCTTTCATCCCTGACACTGCTCTATACTTTCAGACTTTGCATAAATACCCTAAATACACCATTACAGCCCTAGCCCACCTACTTATGCATATCAGACTAATCAATACTAGATATTAGATAAATGATAGAATGGCTCATATCAAAAGAGTCACCATTCTGATTGAATCATTATCAAATCCACACTGTTCTACCAGACTTTATACTTTTTTTGTATATTATTGAATGCATTATGCATGAATTTAGATTGTTTCATGTTCTGCTAAGGCTCAATTTGCACTACTTGTATCTACTATGTACAGCTAGGCACTAATACATTTATTAATACAGTACTTGCAATACTGTGATGTGGTGTTTGTGTTTTAAATATAAAATCAATAAAAACAGAATAAAATAGAAGAACTGTTGTAATACACAAGGAATAATGTAAATTGTTAACAAAAAGTGATTCGGCACTGAAAGGGTGACTTGCAGTCAGACTGAATGTAAAAAAAACTGAACTGCTGCAGTGTAATATCTGAGAAATTGCAAAAAAATTTTATGCACACAGAGCTTGACCCTGTCACCTATGATCTCTCCGTATATCACCTGTCATAAATTAATTTGTCTGTCTTATTCTAATCTATCTAATCTATTCTATCCATCTATCTATCTGTGTAATTTTATATAGTGGATATCACATCATTCAGTCACCTCTCCATCCACAGCTCCTCATGACTGGCTGAGAGGCTGGTGAGAGGAATTATGGGTAAACCCACCAGTGTCAAAGATCAGTGAATATGTTTAGCTATGAACTGGTTGCCTGTCTCTACTGGTGAAAGAGTGAAAACTTAGACTAGGCATTCTAACAATGCACCAGGTTTATCACTCACTCAGTAACTCTGATAATCTGGTGCATTTTAAAACTGTGAGGGCTAAATCTGCACTGTCTAAAATTTAGGTAGTATTATTATCTACCCCATTTTATATATGCATATATAAAGGAGGGGCTAAGGGGTGGGTGATGCCATCATCCACCTTCTGCACAGAGCTCTTTCTCACCTGGAGAAACCAGGAAACACAGTGAGAATAATGTTCTTTGATTTCTCCAGTGCTTTTAACACCATACAGCTGGGGCTACTGAAAGAAAAGCTGGCCCTTGTTGGAGTGGACCACCACCTCTCTAATACCACTACCTCACAAACCGACCTCAGTATGTGAGAGCCCAGGACTGTGTGTCAGATACCGTGATCTGTAATACAGGAGCACCTCAGGGTACATTGCTTGCCCCTTTCCTCTTCACACTGTACAATGCAGATTTTAGGTGCAACTCATCTAGCTGCTACTTACAGAAGAATTCTGATGACTCTGCAATAGTAGGCCTCATCACAGATGAAGGTGACAGGGAGTACAGAGAATTGAACCGGGATTTTGTGGACTGGTGCTAGCGGAACCACTTTAGGATTAATGCTGGGAAGACCAAGGAGATGGTGGTGGACTTTCGTAAATGTAGATACCCTCCTAAACCAGTGGACATCCAGGGGACGGGCATTGAGATTGTCAACACCTATAAGTACCTGGGTGTGCTCCTCAATAATAAGCTGGACTGGACAGATCACCTGGATGTACTGTACAGGAAAGGCCACAGCAGGCTCTACCTGCTTAGGAGGCTGAGAGCCTTTGGAGTCCAGGGGACACTTTGTAGGGCCTTTTTCAACTCTGTAGTGGCATCAGCCATCTTCTTCGGAGTGGCCTGCTGGGGGAGTAGCATATCAACCAGGGATAGGAATAGACTCGACAAGTTGATTAGAAGGGCCAGCTCTGTCCTTGGGAGTCCCCTGGACTCTGTGCAGGTGGTGGGTGACAGAAGGATACTGTCCATGGTGAGCTCCATGCGGGAGAATAACTCCCATGCCATGCATGAGACCGTGATAGCACTGGGCACTACTGTCAGTGACCGACTACTTCACCCAAAGTGTGAGAAGGAGTGCTATCAGAAGTCTTTCTTCCCCGTTGCGGTTAGGCTGTATAACCAACACCGACCTAAGCTGAGATCAATCCATACAGAGAACTGAAAGATCTTTAAGTTATGGTATCCCTTCTACTACTTTTTTTTTAACCTGTACCCAGTGGCGTAACTAGGAATGGCTGGGTCCCAAGGCGAACATTTGACATGGGGCCCCCCCCCCCCCCCCCCCCCCCCCCCCCCCCCCCCCCCCCCCCCCCCCCCCCCCCCCCAAAAAACCCCCCCCCCCCCCCCCCTTTTTCCCGCCCCGCCGCCCCCCCCCCCCCCCCCCCCCCCCCCCAGCGCCCCCCCCCCCCCGTTCATGCCCCATGTGCCCTCTGCAGAGTATAATGTCCCATCGGGGCCCCCACACAGGGGCAGGCATAGGGCCCCCGCACACAATCATACACCATACCCCTGCACACAGTTGCTTACCCCATATGTTCCCCGCTCCGGTGCATGGCCCGTAGGGCCCCTGCACACAGACGCCCGGGCCCCTGCCCCTTTGCCCCTGGGCCCCTGCCCGCCCCCGGGCCCCTGCCCCTTTTCCCCGGGCCCCTGCCCCTTTACTCCGGCCTTCGTTGCCCCCCCCCCCCCTTTCCCCCCCCCCCCCCCCCCCCCCCCACAATTATTTGTCCCTTTCCGACCCACCCACCAACAATTATTATACTTTAGGTCTTTTCAGACCCCAGAGTTAATGTTCGGACCCAGGCCGGGCACCGTGCCCGGCCGGTGCAGCCCGGGGCCTCCCCCCCCCTTTTTGGGGGCCCGGCCCGGCGCCACGTGCCGTGGGCCTGCGTCGCGACGCAAAATGACGTCGGCTGACATCTGGGACATCACCAAACAGGCCCGAAGCCTGGAGAAGCGTAGGACAGGTAAGTACATTGTTTTTTATGTTCCCTCACCAACTCTGGGCCTCCGATTATTATACTCCGGGGTCTGAAAAGACCCCGAAGTATAATGATAGCAGAGATTGTGGTGTTCGGGCCGTGGCCTCACATACCGATCCCCGCTCCTGCTCACAGCCGCCTCCGCAGAATCGGAAGCGCAGGTGGCCGTGAGCGGGACCTCGTGGAATGGTAAGTATATAGGGCCCGTTTCCTGCTGGGGTTACTCCAGCAGATAACGGACTATAAAAAAAAAACAAAAACGCATCGGGGGCCCGTGGGGCCCCGTAATGTCTCGGGCCCTGTGGCAGCTGCTACCGCTGCTACCCCGGTAGTTACGCCCCTGCCTGTACCTCTCTATCTGTATCTACTGTCACTGGAATGCCTCTACCTTGGAGCTTTTTGAATTGTATTGCATATCTTTGCTGCTGTAACAAACTGTATTTCCCCATGGTGGGACTACTAAAGGATTATCTTATAAGTGTGAGTGTGTGTGTGTATATACCATATATATAATCATATACAACATAAAGCAGATGAATTCTTCTGTATAAAAACATTTCACATTTTTGCATGCAGCACTTAGATTTCCATTTTAGTCTCAAGTAAAAAAAAAAAATACTATTATAATTCTAGTAAATGATCTCAAAATAGTGTTGTGAGCATTAAAAAATCAATTAAATAGATCAATACACCTTAGTCAGGTTATCAAAGACATCTAAGTCATTAAATAGAATTAGATACAAATAAAACCTCCTACATCAAGATGCTTTTATAAGTTTATTTCCCTAATAAAGGAGCATAAAAAGATATATAATGGAAGACAATGTGAAAGAAGGAGAAACACTACAATGAAGAAAAAAATCAATGAGGTGGAAAAATGAGGGAACAAAGATTGGATTTCATAGCTAAATTATTCTGTTGGATTTCACATCTTGATATTATATTGAAATTTTATGTGCATACAAATTGTATTTCATGGCAGCATTACAGGGTAGCTTTTTCACTGCACTTCGTGGGGAATTAGACATGCAAATCCCATTAACATTAATGGGTGTTGTGCACTTAATTCCCTTCAAACTGTGCTGACAATTTACACTAAATCTGCATGTAGTTAACACTTTATCATAAAACAGTCAGGAGTGTCAGTAAAGCATATTGTCGAGAATCAGAATGGTAAAAAGATCAATTGCATTTTGTGACTACGTACTTTACAGTTGGGGTATTTTATAGTTGATTTTCAATTTCTAGCACAACAGTTGTGTACAGCAGCAATGATATCTAAGGTGGACTACAACTGACAATTTGACTCTGAACTGACAAGCTTTCCTGCATTAGGATGTTTATTGAGAAAGAGACATACACACAAGCATATCACCAATAACACAAAGTAGGGCTGCAATTGGCTTGGTTGTACCTGGAATAATCAGTTTAACAGTTTTGGAGTGTGAGTCTCTGACACAAGCTGGGCACAATATATTGGGGACTCAATGGCATATTTCTGTAAAAATTGCAATTGTCACTTTCTCTATCAGGTGTGCATTAATTTCTGGAAAATAAAATAATGTGAAACTCAAAGGCTAAAAATGTGTGGTGTTGTTGTCCAAGAGGTAAAACATTCTGCAGTATTATTACGGTGGAAGTGTTTCACCCACTCAGACACTGAGTGGGTGGACTCTGGAGTGTTTGTTAGCTGTAACTTAGGCCTCCTGTAGTTTTGATCTGCAACTGCAGATAAAAGTACATACACATTCTTTTCTATGAGCCCAGATACATGACCACAATTTTTGTGGCCGTGTGTCCATGTCGTATGTGAGGACCACAAATTATGAAGCATGTCCTATTTTTCTCCACATTTACTTTGCAGACAAGCCCATTAAAGTCTATGAGCAGGTTGAAATTGTGCAGAAGCTACAGATGCATGCCTGTAGCTTCTCCCAATTGCAGATCAGTTACTAAGCAACACAGGGAAACTTCCTGTCTGTCACAGTGTCTGTAGTATCCTGCATTGTACAGAGCTGATCTTTACGGATTACTGGACTGTGTACACATATCTATATTCTCCATTCATCATGTCCTGTGAATTTGTGAAGCATCTTATAATACTAGCACAGGTATGTGGCCCGAACACAGTATATGAAATCCCTGCAATGTTGCTACTGTTGTATATGTTCCTGCCATGTGATCAGGATAGCATGTGTTCCTGTGCAAGTGACCATTTTGCCTGTTGTGCATTTTAGATCCCTGCATGCTCTTTGTAGTTTATTCTTGTAGTTTGTTTGTGTCCCCCCAATTTTAATTTATTTATTTTAGAGGACCATCCTGTCCTTTGGGACAAGCACAGTGATAAGTACTATGATAAGTTTGCCATAGCTCATGCCTAGGATGATGTTTCTAAGGAGCTGCACCCCCCAGGAATGGGAGCAAGCCTCAAAGTCCCACAAGAAAAAGCTTAGTAAGTACCCAATGGTTTTTGAAGTGCATTTTTGCTACATTATTGTCATGTTTCATGCCTTTATCAGCCATTTATTTAGCAGTTTTCTAAATGTATCATTAATATCATTTTGCAGTTGTTGCCATACTTGCCAAGACCAGTTTAGGAGGGAACTTAAAGAGAAGGGAAAAAGTGGTGCTGGTCGACTGGGCAAGTGCCCATATATCTACACCCAGCATCTTCTTTTTAATGAAATGTCATGGATGTCAGAACGTAAGAACTCTTTTTGTATTTTGTAAGCAATATGTTTCTTGATCCTTTTAGACTAGTGTTGTTTGTGGTTATGTTTTGAAGTATGCATACTTTTTTTTTTTTTATAAATACAGTAATACCTCGTACACTCGCGTTTCCGAATTTGCGAATTCACAGATTCGCGATATTTTTTTGGCAACTAACATATATAGATTTTGCTCTTTTTTTTTCAGATCTGTGAAATTTAATTAAAAAAAACACCTTCGCTATTGGGTAGTAGCGTCCTGTTCGTTACGTACCCGGTAATTAGTTTCATTTTACTGTGAGTGTATAAGAAAAATGAATGAATGTATTAATATACAGTACTGTACAGTATACTTTAGTATACTGTACAGTACTGTAGGGTAAAGTTTATTGGTATTTAGGGGTTAAACATTAGAAACCGGCATTGTAAGCGCTTCTAAGCGCTTGTACCAAACATTCGCGATTCCTCGCGATCCGCGACCCGCTCTGGACCCTAACCTCGCGAATGTACGAGGTATTACTGTAAATAAGTAAAAATAATTTTCTCATCATAAATTGCAGGGCAACCTGGAGGATCACCCAAAGCATTCGGAAGAGGTTCCTGGATTTCCTTCCCGAGACTGCATCATCTGTTGAACCAGTCGAGGTTGTGGAGGAAACAGCCACTTCGAGAGCCCCAAGATGCAGGGTCATAATACCCCTCAAGCAGCACTGGACACACAGGCACTTATAGATGCCCATGTCTTGGCACACCTCAACAAGAGGAGTGACCAGAGCCGTTAGGAGCTCTTTGGTCAGGCTGTAGGGGAGCATCTGAAAACAATAATCCCAACTAAAAAGCTATGCTGCAAGTCAGTCATTCTTCTGGTGCTGGACATATTTGAGTCAGAGATGGACACCAGGTAGTTGTAAAACTCTATTGAGCAGCAATGGCAGCGTCTTGATGATGTGCCACAAATTAATGCTGCCCTTACTGGCCCACCACCAGATTCTGTTGGCCCTCCTGCCCCAAAACCTGTTTTGGCTCTACCTTCTGTGCCACTACAAATATATTCAGGCCAATATCATCGATCACATCATCCAATATATAGTTATGATCGAACACCATCCTATCTCTCCTTCGAACAATTCTATGCTTGGCAGCAATATGGGACACACTCCCAATATTTTTGAGGTCAGCATCCTGAACAAGAGGATACTTGTCATGCTCATTCCTATGGTCCTGGCTATTTCAGATGTGAATAAGCTGATGTCTAATTTTCCTTTGTCTTATCATGTTTTATACAATGCCTTGCGAAAGTATTCGGCCCCCTTGAACTTTTCAACCTTTTGCCACATTTCAGGCTTCAAACATAAGGATGTAACATTTTAATTTTTTGGTGAAGAATCAACAACAAGTGGGACACAAACGTGAAGTGGAACGAAATTTATTGGATATTTTAAACTTTTGTAAAAAATAAAAAACTGAAAAGTGGGGCTTGCCAAATTATTCGGCCCCCTTAAGTTAATACTTTGTAGCGCCACCTTTTTCTGCGATTACAGCTGCATGTCGCTTGGGGGATGTCTCTATCAGTTTTACACATCGTGAGACTGAAATTCTTGCCCATTCTTCCTTGGAAAACAGCTCGAGCTCAGTGAAGTTGGATGGAGAGCGTTTGTGAACAGCAGTTCCCCTTACGTCCGACAGCAGCGCAATATGGGGTATCTCTGCCCTTGTGTGTTGTTTAGGACAGGTGGAACCTTTAATTAGCACCAAAAAGGTGCCTCCTACTAGCCCTGTAAGAGGGCACAAGAGACCTCCCTCCACTGTGTTTTTTTCTGTCCTGTGTGGGACAGGTGGACGGAGGTCTCTTGTGACCTCCCGTTGCTAGGGGTTTCATTTACTCCTGGCTTATCTTTAAGGGGTACCTTGGTCCTAAAGAAAAAACCTCCGGTTCTTCGGGCCTTCGCCCCGCAGCGCAGCGTTATCCGGCTCATTGCTCTGCAGGCAGCGCGATCCCGGAAGTAAGTAAGGAACCTCCTCGGCCGGAACTTTTCTCTGGTCCCGGGGGCTTAGGCTTATGCTCCTCTATGTTCCATAATGGCGTTTGACTTGTTTTGGTGCTGTATAAATGTTTCTATGTTGGCTTTCTCCCCTTGCTGCTGGATTACATTTAAAAGGAACTGCAGTCCTTTATTTGTTGAGTGAGTGGTTTCTAGCTCCTCTGCTGCGGTTTGCGGTGGCTGGTTTTTTTCTGACGTTTTTTTTTTTTCTCTCTTCAAGTGACCGATTTAAAAAAAAAAAAAAAGTAAGGTACCCCTTGGTTTTTTATGTGATGCTTGGCAATCTTCCTTTTTTCAGTGTCACATGGCTGTTTGATGTTTCAGATGTCATCTTCTGCATCATGTAACGGTGATGGGCTTAGGAGGAAAAAAGTCCTCTAAATTTGAACACCTAACGTGTTTGGATTGCAATATCAAAAAGCCTTTACCTGACAGCTATGATTTTACCCGCTGTCACCAGTGTCGCGGACCTCCGCCCGAAGTACCTTCTATAAGAGAGGTTGTTACTTGGGTAAAGGACTATATGGAGAAGTCTCTAAGGAGATCCGTTCTTCCATCGCCCAGTTTGCCAAGAGACCGCAGATTGATACACAATCTTCCTTACGGATCTCTGATGTAGATTATCAGATAGTGGACGAGACACTCTCATCTGACGATTCCACTGAAGATCCCAGCAGGCCATGCTTCCCACTCAAAAAATGAAGCCGGCTGCTGAAGTCCATCCGGTCTAAGGATCGTGATGTTGATGGGGAAGCCTCTGCGTCCACCTATAGAGGGCCTAGGGTCTTCCAAGTGGACCAGACATTACAAAAATGAATGTCCTCAGAGTGGAGATGTCCTGAAAAACCTCTTGTGGTTCCTAGGAGGTTCAGCGCTTTATTCCCAGTTGCTCAATGGGGTCCTCCTCCAAGGTGGATATGGCGGTGGCTAAATTGTCCTGCCGCACTAAGGTACGACGCCATGGACAGGCGCTTCGACAATACCTTCAAGAAGGCTTATTCAGCTGCCTCGCCCAAGACCGCTGTGGCGGTTGCGTCTTGTGAAGTGTCAGCCAAATTATATACTGACCTGATCCACCTCGAAAGGGACATCGACTCTGGAGTCTCCAGAGACGAGCTGCTAGGGTTTCTAGGCTCGGTTTCCCTGGCAGCTGAATATTTAACGGAAGCCTCCCACCATTAATTAAGGCTGGCGGCCATATCCCTGGCACTTACCAAGAACACTGCAGCAGGAAGACCTCTATGGTAAAGACCTTGGAGAGCTGTTTTCCCCTCAAAGAAAAATTTGTGCGCATTTCCCTTTGAGCCAGGTAGAATCTTTGGCTGTGCCCTAGATGAGATCCTAGAGGGCTTGGCTGACAAGATGGGTTAAACTTTACCCCAGGCCTTCAGAGGTAGGTCTGGCTCTGGCCGTGGTAGAGGCTATCCGCCTCGTCGTGGACGGCAGTCCCAGAGAGGCTCTAGTTATTCCTAGAGGCGCCGGCCGGAGATTCCCGAAGCCTGATGATAAAAAAGTCAAGCCTAGCTTTTGACATCAGAAGCAGTTTTCCTGTGGCCGAGATTTCTGTCGGAGGTCGTGTCTCCCACTTTCTCAACTGCTGGCAGGAAAAAATTCGAGACCCATGGGTCCGGTAAGTAATCCAAAGAGGTTATGCAATCGAGTTCCTCCGTCCTCTTCAGGATCAGTTTGTGTTAACTCGCAGCCTCCCTACAATGCAGCAGACTACATTGGAATGCTCCATCCGAGAGTACATTCACAAGGGAGCCCTGGTGGAAGTCTCTTCTCTAGAAGAAGGATCCAGTGTCTATTCTCCAGTCTTCCTGATGCCAAAACCGGCAGACAAGTGGAGAATGATCATAGACTTAAGGTACCTCAACCGCTTCATCAAAAAGAAGCGCTTCCGTAGGGAAACCATAAAGTCTGTCACCACCTTTCTCCTCCAAGGCGATGTTTTTTGTGACTTTGGATATAAAAGACGCCTATTTGCATATTTCTATTTACCTCCACACAGAAGGTTTTTTCTAAGGATTGCCGTAGTAGTTTCCGACCACAGGAAGCACTTTCAATTCACAGCACTACCCTTCGGGATCTCCTCTGCTTCCCACACCTTTACAAAGGTAGTGGCCCCCATAACGGCCGCCCTCAGGCTTCAGGGGATATTCTTGGTGCCTTATCTAGACGACTGGTTGATAAAGGCCCAGTCAGAGTCTGTTCTGCTCCAGTACCTACAGACAGCCCTCAGAATCTGTGATGGCTTATAATCTGGGAGAAGTCAAAAACGATCCCTTCAACCCGAAGGAAGTTCCTCTGCTACTTTTATAGATTCAGTCCGCCTGCAAATCTCCTTGACACCAGCAAGGAAGGAGAAGCTGGTCGCGGCAGTCCGGCACCTCTTCATAGCCTCCATCAGAACATTGATGAAGATCCTGGGCTTGATATCTTCCTCAGTGGAGGCAGTCCCATGGGCCTTGTGGCACTTACGTCCCCTCCAGAAGGAGTTACTACAGGCTTGGGATCGCACCCTTCTTACACTCAGCAAGAAGATTCAACTCTCCCCTAGAACCCATCTTTCCCTCAAGTGGTGGTTGCACCTGAAAGACGGAAGGTCCACGGTCCAACCTTCTTGGACCCTGTTGACTACTGATGCATCCCTCTCGGGATGGGGAGCCCATTTGGACCAAAACTCCATAAAGGGAGTCTGGAGCGCTCCAGAAAGAAGGACTTCGTCCAACTGGAAGGAGCTCAGAGCCATATATCGTGCCTTACTCCATTTCTCGCCTCTTCTCAAGGGAAGAGCAGTCAAAATCCAGTCAGACAACATGACCACAGTGCTGTACGTGAACAGACAGGGAGACACCAGATCACCAACCCTCCTCAGGGAGGCAGATCTGATATTTACATGGGCAGAGAAAAATCTAACCCATTTATCCGCAGTTCACATCAAGGGCTTCCTGAACATAGTAGCGGATCGGTTGAGTCGGGGTCATGCTGTATCAGGAGAATGGACACTCAATCCAGAAGTCTTTAATCAGATTACCCTGAAGTGGGGTCTTCCAGAAATACAGTCCCTGACAGAAGTTGTGTCGCTTATCCATGTTGTGGAATCAAAAGCTTATAACCTGACTTTAAATTCATCCATTGGTTTTAGAAATGACTCATATGAAAGCGGAAACCCTCCCAAATGATTTTTTGGTTAAGAAAATAAATTGGCTTCACTGCTGAAATATTGATCATTTAATGAACACAGAAAGGTCAGATTTTGGCAAGACAAAAGTTTTGTCGCCTTGTCATATAATGCACCCAATCCTAGTTGAAAGCCTCACCTGTGCTCACTAATTGATCGGTTAATTAGTGGGTGTGTATAAAAAGAACTCCAGCACCCCAGACCTTCACTTGAACTGCAACTTCAACTCTGACAACATGCCAAAAATCAACCCTGCGACCAAAGCCTTGATTATCAAGAGGCTGAAGACCAGATCCACTGCAGAGGTGGCTGGCACCTTTAATGTGTGTATGCGTCAAGTACAAAGAAATAAAAAAAGATTTGAACAGACTGGAGATGTTTTTGACAAGCCCAGGTCCGGCAGACCCCACAAGACAACTGCTCAGGAGGAACGTTTGTTGGTTAGAAAATTAAAAGCCAGCCCCTCTTCCACTGCAGCAGAGCTCCAACAGGCCTGGTCACCTCAAGTCCCTGTGTCAACTAGAACAGTTTGTAGGATTCTGTCTCGAAATGGCCTCCATGGTCGAATCAGTGCCCAGAAGCCAGCACTAAACAAAAGGCAATTAAAAAAACGTGTGGCATTTGCCAAGGCCCACAGCCTGCTAAACGGATGGACGCTGGAAAAGTGGCAGAAGGTGGATTTCTCAGATGAATCTTCAGTTGAATTACACCACAGCACCCGCAAATACTGCAGGAGACCTACTGGAGCCCGTATGGATCCAAGACACACCCAGAAAACAGTTAAGTTTGGTGGTGGAAAGATCATGGTCTGGGGTTACATTCAGTATGGGGGTGTGCGAAACATTTGCAAGGTGGAAGGCAATATCAATAGCCTAAAATATCAAGAAGTATTAGCTTCCTCTTACATTCCCAATCATAAAAGGGGTCAAATTTTGCAGCAGGATGGTGCTCCATCTCATACATCCATCTCTACATTAAAGTACCTCAAGGCAAAGAAGATCAAGGTGCTCCAGGACTGGCCAGCCCAGTCACCAGACATGATCATCATTGAGCATGTTTGGGGTAGGATGAAAGAGGAAGCTTGGCAGACAAAACCAAAGAATCTTGATGAACTCTGGGAGGCATGTAAGACTGCATTCTTTGCTATTCCTGATGACTTCATCAATAAATTGTATGAATCATTGTTGAGACGCATGGATGCAGTCCTTCAAGCTCATGGAAGTCACACAAAATATTAAATATGGCTCTAATAGCACAGCAACTTCATTCACCAATGTTATGAAACGTATCTTTGATTTTGAACAGAATTATTGGTTTGATTTTCACATTACTTTATGTGTGCGACAAAACTTTTGTCTTGCCAAAATCTGACCTTTCTGTGTTCATTAAATGATGAATATTTCAGCAGTGAAGCCAATTTATTTTCTTAACCAAAAAAATCATTTGGGAGGGTTTCAGCTTTCATATAAGTCATTTCTAAAACCAATGGATGAATTTAAAGTCAGGTTATAAGCTTTTGATTCCACAACATGGATAAGCGACACAACTTCTGTCAGGGACTGTAGACCTCATGGCAACCCGACTCAACGCCAAGGTGGAGAAGTTCTGTTCCCTTTACCAGGAGGACAATCCCTTGGCAGTGGATGCCCTGTCCATCCCTTGGAGGTCCAGGCTTGCATACATCTTCCCTCCAGTTCCAACAATACCGAAGGTATTGATGAAAATCAGACAGGACCAAGTCTCTGTGATAGCCATCATTCCATTCTGGCCAAAAAGAGCTTGGTTTTCCCAACTCATGGAGATGAGTCGAGGGATATATTGGAGGCTTCCCCCCCATCCAGAACCTGGTTTCCCAAGGATCTCTGAAGTACCAGGATTTCTGGAGATTCAACCTGACAGCCTGGAGGTTGAGCAGTCCCTACAGCAGGATAGAGGACTGTTAGAGGCCGTCCTGAAGACCCTTTCTTCTGCAAGAGCAGACTCTGCCAATAAGAGCTACCAGAGGACAGCCAAGATTTTCATGGAGTGGTGCTCCAAGAAGGGTAATAATAATCTAGAACCTTCTATGGCTTCTAAGGGCCTTGCCCCTGCCACTTTGAAAGTGCAGATTGCGGCCCTCTCCACTCATTTGAACAGACATCTGTCTCAGGATCCTCTGGTTGCAAGGTTCCTTAAAGGGGCAATGAGGCTAAAGCTCTCAGTATCATCTCCAGTTCCCCAGTGGGACCTTGCGGTAGTCCTTGCAGGTCTGTGCGGTCCTCCATTTGAACCCTTGGAGACTACGGAGCTAAAATATTTAGCTTACCAAACCACTTTTGTTGGTTATTATATCTGCCAAAAGAGTAGGGGAACTTCAGGCTCTCTCTTCTAGAGAGCCGTACATTTGTTTTTTGCAGATAGGGTGCACCTTAGGTTTGCCTGGGTTTAACCGTAAGGTCCCCTCATACTATAATAGCAATCTGCTAATTTTGTTACCTGTGTTTTTTCCCCACTCCAACCTCTGAGGAGGAAGAAAAGCTCCACACCTTAGACGTGGTAAGAAGTCTGCGGATTTACCTATCCCACACTGAACCGCTTAAGAAGGCCGAAAGCCTACTAATCGATATGCAGGGTAAAAACAGAGGCCTCAAGGCTTACAAGCCTACTCTATCCACATGGATCAAGGAGACAACTAAGTCTTCCTTTCTTATCGACCAGGGCTGTGTCGACTTCTTCGGGTGAGTATCGGTCCTTACCATTGGACCAGATTTGTGAGGCTGCATCATGGTCATCTCAGTTGACCTTTTGTTAAACATTATCATTAGACATCCGCAGTTTCCGGACAACTGCCTTTGGTCAGTCAGTCCTTGACGTTGTAAGGCGAGGAAACCCTCCCTAGGGGAATTACTTGCTATCTCCCCATATTGTGCTGCTGTCGGACGTAAGGGGAATCGTTGATTGTAATGTCAATCTGTATTCCCTTAGTCCTGACAGCTGCACAAGGCTTCCCTCCCTAGAAGCTTGTTTCCTGTTACTTTATAATTTACACAGTGGAGGGAAGTCTCTTGTGCCCTCTTATAGGGCTAGTAGGAGGCACCTTTTTGGTGCTAATTAAAGGTTCCACCTGTCCTAAACAACACACAGGGGCAGAGATACCGCATATTGTGCTGCTGTCAGGACTAAGGGAATACAGATTGACATTACAATCAACGATTTTCAGCTCTTTCCACAGATTCTCGCTTGGATTCAGGTCTGGACTTTGACTTGGCCATTCTAACACCTGGATATGTTTATTTGTGAACCATTCCATTGTAGATTTTGCTTTATGTTTGGGATCATTGTCTTGTTGGAAGATAAATCTCCATCCCAGTCTCAGGTCTTTTGCAGACTCCAACAGGTTTTCTTCCAGAATGGTCCTGTATTTGGCTCCATCCATCTTCCCATCAATTTTAACCATCTTCCCTGTCCCTGCTGAAGAAAAGCAGGCCCAAACCATGATGCTGCCACCACCAAGTTTGACAGTGGGGATGGTGTGTTCAGGGTGATGAGCTGTGTTACTTTTACGCCAAACATATCGTTTTGCATTGTGGCCAAAAAGTTCAATTTTGGTTTCATCTGACCAGATCACCTTCTTCCACATGTTTGGTGTGCCTCCCAGGTAGCTTGTGGCAAACTTTAAATGACACTTTTTATGGATATCTTTGAGAAATGGCTTTCTTCTTGCCACTCTTCCATAAAGGCCAGATTTGTGCAGTGTACGACTGATTGTTGTCCTATGCACAGACTCTCCCACCTCAGCTGTAGATCTCTGCAGTTCATCCAGAGTGATCATGGGCCTCTTGGCTGCATCTCTGATCAATCTTCTCCTTGTTTGAGATGAAAGTTTAGAGGGACGGCCGGGTCTTGGTAGATTTGCAGTGGTCTGATACTCCTTCCATTTCAATATGATCGCTTGCACAGTGCTCCTTGGGATGTTTAAAGTTTGGGAAATATTTTTTTATCCAAATCTGGCTTTAAACTTCTCCACAACAGTATCACGGACCTGCCTGGTGTGTTCCTTGGTCTTCATGATGCTCTCTCCTCTTTAAAAAGAACCCTGAGACTATCACAGAGCAGGTGCATTTATACGGAGACTTGATTACACACAGGTGGATTATATTTATCATCATCAGTCATTTAGGACAACATTGGATCATTCAAAGATCCTCACGGAACTTCTGGAGTGAGTTTGCTGCACTGAAAGTAAAGGGGCCGAATAATATTGCACGCCTCACTTTTCAGTTTTTTATTTTTTACAAAAGTTTAAAATAACCATTAATTTCATTCCACTTCACAATTGTGTCCCACTTGTTGTTGATTCTTCACCAAAAAATTAAAATTTTATATCTTTATGTTTGAAGCCTGAAATGTGGCAAAAGGTTGAAAAGTTCAATGGGGCCAAATACTTTCGCAAGCACTGTATATACTTAAAGGGGTTGTCTGGGATAAATGAATATTTCAAGCATAAACCCCCCCATGCCCCCTCCTCCAACTTTCTAACTTACATTTATTATTAATTTTTCTTAGTTTTACTGTAATATATGTAGCTCATGTGACCTACATATATTACATTTTTTGCCTTTCCGCTGATGTTTTGGGGTCTCGGTCTAATGGATATCCGCACCCCGGAATGTCAGTAGAAAGAAGCTCGCTCCTCCCCATCCCCATTATACTTACCATCTCTTCTATGGATATCCAGATCCAGGGACATCATCGTTGGATGGCCGCCTCTTTATTGCATGTGCCAGCTGCTCACGCATGTGCAATTCATATTATACTGTGTGGGGGCCACCGAGGAGCATTATACTGTGCAGGAGCCGCCATGGAGCATATTATACTGTGTGGGGGCTACTGTGGAGCATATTATACTGTGTAGGGGCCACTGTGGAGCATTATACAGTGCAGTTGCCATTGAGGAGCATTATACTATGCAGGGGCTACTGTGGAGCATATTATACTAGTGGGAGCCACTGTGGAGCATGTTATACTGTGAAGGGGACACTGTGGAGCATTATACCATGCAGCGGCCACTGTGGAGCATATTATACTGTGCAGGGGACTCTGTGGAGCATATACTGTACATAGGCCACTGTGGAGCATATTATACTGTGCAGGGGCCACTGTGTAAGATATTATACTGTGCAGTAGCCAGTGTGGAGCATTATACCATACAGGGGCCACTGTGGAGCATATTATACTGTGCAGGGGCCACTATGGAGCATCATACTGTGCGGGGGCCACTGTGGAACATTATACTGATTCTGTATGCATGTGTGTGTGTGTATATAAATATACATACATATTTACCAAATGCCAAAAAAAGCATCAAGAATTCATTGTTGTCCTGAAGCTTTCTCTGTGTGACTGTAATGATGATATACGAAGGTGATTACAATATTACAGCCAAAGAAGAAGGTTATTTAGTGAGTGAGAACTAGGAGTCTAAAGATGGCTGCTGAGGGTGGGGTGGGCAGGCCAGCTAGGGAAACAGGAAGGGGGGAGGGGTGAATGGAGCATATTATACTGTGCAGGGGCCACTGTGGAACATATCATACTGCGCAGGAGCCAGTGTGGAGCATTATACCATGCAGGGGCTATTGTGGAGCATATTATACTATGCAGGGCCCACTGTGGGAGCATCATACTGTGCGGGGGCCACTGTGGAGCATTATACTGATTATGTATGTATTTGTGTGTTATATATATATACCAAATGCCAAAAAAGTATCAAGAATTCATTGTCCTGGAGCTTTCTCTGTGTGACTGTAATGATGATATACGAAGGTGATTACAATATTACAGCCAAAGAAGAAGGTTATTTATTGAGTGAGAACTAGGAGTCTAAAGATGGCAGCTGAGGGTGTAGTGGGCAGGCTAGCTAGGGAAACAGGAAGGGGGGGAGTGAGTCAGCTCTGAGTGCAGACCAAGGAATCATGGGAGTTGTAGGAACAGGAAGATAGCGATGTAAACAAATGCAAAGGTTGCCAGGAGCTCCCAAAGAACCCAGAAATCACTCAAAACACTGCTAAAGGTATTTGGGTAAACTTATTAATCTATTAATAGCACTAATAGAAAATTTTGAAAATTCATTTCTTCCCGGAAAACCTCTTTAAGCTCGCAACCCACATTGAGGGTCTTCATTCTCTTACGAGGCCCTAACATGAAGTCCAAATTGAAAAAGTTAACTGAACTAGAAAAAAAAACACCATGAATAGCATCCATCTACCTTGTGACAGCTCCATAAATTGAAACAAAGTAATCTGCATAGAGATCCTGTACAGACAGCTCAACTGCTCCTGAATGGCCATGCCTGGTTTGGTCCACATGAATGTCAGACATAGGCTCAAAATGCTTCAGGTCACGAAAAGTCTCATGAATCCTCTCAAAGTTGTGTTAAATAATACTGGTTTGGGCAAGCAGGGTCAAGTTAAGAGGACGCAATGTCAGAGGGCTTGGCACTTGCTGCTTCAAATCACAAAGGTGAATGCAACATACCACCTCACTATAATAAGGCATTAGTTTAAAATATGCCTACGGTCATCTAAAGCTGGGTTCACATCTGAATTGTAGTCTCTGTTGGAAACTCTGTAGCAGATACCACTGAAAATTGGCAGAGAAAAAGGTCCTGCATGGAGGACTTTTTTCTCCACTGCTTTCATTTTATTCAAAATGGTGGACACCCGACAGTTCCCATTATAGTCAATAGGGTCCAACTAGGCTTTAAATGTAACCACTGTTTTAGTTGTCAGCCAAAGGATCCGAATGATGGAGAACCTGGCACACGTGTGAACCTAGAATCAGCTATTCTGAGGAAATGGACGGAACAAATGGAGGTAAAGTCCAAAACCTTTCATCACCATCCATGAAAAATGGTGCTGGAGTTCCAAAATAACCAAACAGTTGTCTAGGTTCAGGATGGCCAAGCTGATTATTCCTAAGCTGTTCACCCATAATGGAGGCCTGAAGATGCCAGCATCAGCTGAGCTTCCACAAGCCTGCAATCTGAAGTGTGTCTTCTGCCTTGGGCTCTGGCATCACCTCTGCTCTCAAATGCTGTCAAGTCACTTAACAGATGTGACTAATGATATGTGAAATTGTTGAGCACCCCAGCAGGAATTCAAAGTGCAGAGAGTCATATGAATTCCCTGTAGCCAGGAATCTGTTTTAAGAAAAACAGACACAAACAAATATCACAAAGGTGAAAAGGGTTTAAACAAGGTTGTAAGAGAATCAAAAGGATGGCAAGGGACAAAAGGGGGCAGTAGTGTACTTACCTGAGGGTGACAATAAGCCGTTCTTCTGGAGATATGCACCATTGCATGTTGGAATCCTGGAAAGTGAGTCCAGGACGCAGGTCCAACAGTAGAGAGTCAAAAGTAGAGATAGTCATGCGGCAGTAGCTGTGGAGCTTTTCTGTGTACTGCTACAAATCATTGTAGAGGATGTGGAAATGAGCCTTCCTGAACCATTGAGAGATAATGGAGTGAGCTGAATATCGCCTCCTTGGTTCCTCTTCCAGCCAGTCCAGGAAACCATTATCCACACAAATGAATGGCATGTTTGCAAAGAGAAACACCAGAAACCTGTGCATAAACACTCAAAAATGATCCAAGAAATAGAGTCAGGACTATCACATGACCTCATTTCAGAACGTTGGGACTATCAAGTGACATCAGTACTAGTCTTCCGTGTTTTTTGCGGAAGACTATGGATGTACTATGGACCATATTTGTGGACAATGCACAACGGATGCAGATAACATACTGAACAACTGCGGAACGCTATTGTAGGTGAGTTTATCCACAAATTGCAGACAGTATTTTTACTATAGTCATGTGCAGGAGGCCTTACAGCTAACACCCTGCTCCAGCACCCCTGGTTGGAGCTGAACTCCAATCGTGGATGTTAATCATCATGTTTGACTGCAGCATCTAAGGGGTTTTGGTGTTTATACATTCTCCCATTGGCTACCCTGCAGCGTGTTCACAGGGTACTGATATATATTTGGGCAGCTGGGGTTTGATCGGTGACCCTGGGTTGAGTCTGCCTGTAAGTGCGAAAGTCAGCCTATGCATCTGGATAAGCTGATTTCCTGTATACACAAAAGTTGTTAAAAATAATACTAAATAAATAAAGCTCCAAAAATTCCCCTTTCCTATATAAAATGAATTCTGTAAAAAAAAAAAAAAATAAATAAAAAAAATATATATATTTTAAAAAATATATATATATTAAAAAAACAATACATATTTGGTAATGCTACATGTGTAACAACATGTACAATAAAACTGAAACTTTATGTAACCTGCCCGGTGAACACGCTGAGAAAAAAAGTGATCAAAAAGTCATATGTACTCCAAAGAAGTAACAATAAAAAGCACATCTTGTCCTATAAAAAATAAGTCCTCAACCAACTCTGTTAATACAAAAATAAAAATGTTACGCCTCTCAGACGATGACAATGCAAAAACAATTGATATCTTTCCCAAATGGGTTTTTGTTCTGCAAAATTAGTAGCACATAAAAAGAAAACAATGTATATTGCATATCACTGTAATTATACTAACCATTAAAATAAAGGTAACATGGTACTCCACCAAGAAAGAGTTAATAAAACTTAGTCAATAAATTATAGACTCCCCAAAATGTTGTCATTACAAAATGCATCTCATCTCACAAAAGGCAAGCTCTCATATGGCTACATCACCGGAAAATATAGTTATATAAATTCAGTGTAATATTCAGACCCATTACTTTCCTGTATGAGTTACGAGGTCACATGTTTATGCTGTCTCATTATTTGTTTCTGTTTTGGTCTGAGAATTGTTATCCAGCTAGACAATAGTATGCTAGGAGTTCTTATATTTTAAAGAATAATTTTAAAAATATTTAAATATATATTTCTATTGTGACCTAATTTTACAAATTACATCTGAATTGTTAAACCTACTTTTTATGATTAAACCTGCTTTTTAATTGATTAAAATATAAAAATAGGAATTTTCTCATTAGAAAACAGTATTTTAGGATAATGTCTGATGAACAGTATAAAGGGTTAACAAGCCCATATGTATGAATTCAGTATATATTTAGTAATAACCTCATAGTACAGTTGTGCATTGTGTTTCACAAAATACATTTCTGTATCAGAAGACATCTTGTGGTTTATCATCAAATACCAACTATTCATTACGGAAAATTGTCACGTATGGTATGTGTACTTAATCTGGGATTTGAGTGAGAGAGCAATATCATCCACAAGATGACAGATAAAAGCAAAACATCAGTCATCTTGGATTATGCATAAAAATGTGAAGAGGAGTTAGTAAAACATCTTACCATTTAGACACAACATGAAAAGAGTTCATATTCTATTTATATGGTGAGAGCTGAAATCTAATATTATTTTTGCAGCAATTAATGACTATACATATAAAATATGTCAGAGAGGAAAAAAAAATACATGTAATAATTTGATACTTATATACTTTAACTTGCACATAACTATCAGCAAATAAAGCATTGAATAACATAATATGCCCTAAATATTAAACTACGGTATATAAGAAATGAGAAAAAGTACAGGTAAGGGTATGTTTACAATATGTTTTGCCTGCTGCTTCTTAAGCATTTCCAATGCATTTTGCATTTAGAAATGAGTGTGGATACACTTATATTTTTTGGCCATTGTTTTATCATTGTTTTCAATGGGAATCCATCAAAGAGCTGATTCTAAATTGATAGCACTGAAAAAAAAGACTTGTCATCTCTTGCCATGTTTTAGTGATAAAATCAACCCTGAAACTGCAGTAGGCGGCCACATGATGATCATCTATACTAAATGTTGATATACTGCAGCTCAAAACTGCAAACTGCTACAGAAACCCAAGGCTCCTCCTCAGATTTCTGTTTTAGGCTAAGGCCCCACGTAGCAGGCTTTTTCGGTGCGGGAAAAACCATACCAGAAATACATAGTGGTTTTTCCCGCAGCACTTTTCACAGAAAGTCCACAGAGTTTTCCTTTGCGGACTTTCTGCTTCAATTATACCTATAAGAAAATCCCCAGCATTGCCATAGGTATAATTCATATACTATGATTTCCAAAAGCGCAACAGAATCCAATCCACTTTGCAGGAACTGTAAAACGCAGTGGTTTACACCACGTGGGGCCAAGGCCGTAAGCTTAAAGAGCTGCTTTTTCTGTTGCAGATTTTGCTGCAGTTTTTTTTTAAGCCAAAGTCAAGAGTGGCTTGAAAAGGAATGGGAAATATAAAGGAAGCTGTTATACTTCTCCCTTCTGTTAAATTGTCCCCTTGGCTTTGGCTCAACAAACACAGCAAAATCTGCAACAAAAAAAGAAGCTTTTTTGCAGGGTGCGACCTTAGCCTAAGGCTGGCGCCCTCACTGCGGCAGAAATGCTGCGGCAAAGAACTCTGTGTCTTACATTACCTGCAAAGTGGATGGGATTCTGTCTAATCCCATCCACACATTGCAGAAAAAAATCTGTAGCAGAACAGCTGCAATTTCACAAACGCTCACGTGATTTTGTAAGTCACAGCATGTCAATTATACCTACAGAAACACTGGCGTTTTCCATATACAGTGGGGAAAAAAAAGTATTTAGTCAGCCACCAAGTGTGCAAGTTCTCCCACTTAAAAAGAGGAGAGAGGCCTGTAATTGACATCATAGGTAGACCTCAACTATGAGAGACAAAATGAGAAAACAAATCCAGAAAATCACATTGTCTGATTTTTAAAAAATGTATTTGCAAATTATGGTGGAAAATAAGTATTTGGTCAATAACAAAAGTTCATCTCAATACTTTGTTATATATCCTTTGTTGGCAATGCAAGAGGTCAAACATTTGCTGTAAGTCTTCACAAGGTTGGCTCACACTGTTGCTGGTATGTAGGCCCATTCGTCCAGGCAGATCTCCTCTAGAGCAGTGATGTTTTGGGGCTGTCGCTGGGCAACACGGACTTTCAACTCCCTCCAAAGGTTTTCTATGGGGTTGAGATCTGTAGACTGGATAGGACACTCCAGGACCTTGAAATGCTTCTTGCGAAGCCACTCCTTCATTGCCCTGGCGGTGTGCTTGGGATCATTGTCATGCTGAAAGACCCAGTCACTCTCCTCCAAACACGACGAGTTGTGTTTCTACCAAACAGTTCTACTTTGATTTTATCTGACCATATGACATTCTCCCAATACTCTTCTGGAACATCCAAATGCTCTCTAGCAAACTTCAGATGAGCCCAGATATGTACTGGCTTAAGCAGGGGGACACGTCTGGCAATGCAGGATCTGAGTCCCTGGCAGCGTAGTGTGTTACTGATGGTAGCCTTTGTTATGTTAGTCCCAGCTTTCTGCAGGTCATTCACTAGGTCCCCCCCGTGTGGTTCTGGGATTTTTGCTCACCGTTCTTGTGATCATTTTGACCCCACCGGGTGAGATCTTGCGTGGAGCCCCTGATCGAGGGAGATTATCAGTGGTCTTGTATGTCTTCTATTTTCTAATTATTGCTCCCACAGTTGATTTCTTCACACCAAGCTGCTTGCCTATTGCAGATTCAGTCTTCCCAGCCTGGTGCAGTTCTACAATTTTGTTTCAGGTGTCCTTCCACAGCTCTTTGGTCTTCGCCATAGTGGAGTTTGGAGTGTGACTGTTTGAGGTTGTGGACAGGTGTATTTTATACTGATAACAATGTCAAACAGATAATGAGTGGAGGACAGAGGAGCCTCTTAAAGAAGAAGTTACAGGTCTGTGAGAGCCAGAAATCTTGCTTGTTTGTAGGTCACCAAATACTTATTTTCCACCATAATTTGCAAATAAATTCTTAAAAAATCAGACAATGTGATTTTCTGGATTTGTTTTCTTATTTTGTCTCTCATAGTTGAGGTCTACCTATGATGTCAATTACAGGCCTCTCTCATCTTTTTAAGTGGGAGAACTTGCACAATTGGTGGCTGACTAAATACTTTTTTTTTCCCCACTGTAGTTATAATAGAAGCAGAAAGTCCGCAGAGGAAAACTCTGTGGAATTTCTGTGAACAACGCTTCAGAAAAAAACACAATGCCTTTCTGTGGTGGTCTTTTTCGCAGAGTTTTTAGGTAATGATTCGCTACCTGGGGCCATAGCCTTAAAAGAGCTTTAGAGGATTTTTTAAGGAAATTACCACAAAGCTCAGAATTTAATAAAATAACAAAATAATTCAAAACTCATCTGGCAAAGCCCCACTTCTTCAGTTGCTCTGTCAATCTTTGATAGCTTTTCTCCAATGATAATGTGCCAGCTATCCACATGACTGCTGCAACAAATTACTGACCTCAGCATGATGGTTACAGTTAGCATGTGACTAAATTGGTCAGTGATTGGCATGTCATCTCTGCAGGAAAGCTAACAAAGACCAATGGAACCACAGGAGAGGCTGAAGCAGAGTGTCAGGAGATTTGCCATGTTATTTTGTCATTTTATCATAATCCCGTTGTTTGTGGCCTTTATCTGGAGATCCTGAACAACTTCTTTAATTATATTAGGGTGGTAGTTTGCACTTTGTTCTACATTAAACTATTACAATCATTGTAGAAAGCAAAAAGAATGCCAGTAAGGTTTTGGCAGTGCTCTAGCTACCATATACAAGGGAAAATGCAGGATTTTAAAAGGGTATACTAAATGTTTTTGAATCACATGGTGCAGATGTAAAATTTTTCCCTATGATACCTGCTTTGCTTTGCAAGTGTTTGCTTTGAAAGTACTGTTTCACATATTGCATAGGGTGTTTTAGTAGTTAGTGGTAGTGTTCCTAGTAGTCTACTTTGGTTTAGACTAAAAATCTCCAGTGGCCTAGGATAGTGAATAAATTAATAGTAATATCTGTGCTGCTCTAGCTTATTTATGGGTTAATACCTAATACTTCTGGAGATCTAGGGTAGGTTAGAGGTTAAAAGGAGTCTATCACCTCCTCCAAGCATATTCAACTGCTACCACTGCATTACAATGCACATTAAAGTGCTAAAAAACATATCTTTGTTATGTATGTCACTTTTGTAGATTTGGAGATCAACAACTTTGATGTCTTATGCAAGTGAGGCAATTGGTGCACTGGTGGCAGGCCTTCAACCTTGGGAGCACTGATCTTGCTGCTCAGGTAGGATAGGTGATGTCATAGCAGTTGGAGGATCAACTCTCACTGATGCAGACAGGAGATGATATGAGTCTGAGTGGCAAGAACTAAGGTGGGAATTAAAGTTGCAGACCAGCTGGATGACAGGGTGCAGATTGGGTGGAGGAGAAGGAGAAGCAAATGGAAATGATAATGTGATGATGACCATGTGCTAGGTGTGAAATGGATGTGGCCTGCCTACAAAGATTAGGAATCAGTAATCATCAGTAAGATTAAGAATGAGGATTAGGAATGAGGATGCGTCATCTCTCCAAAGCAGGTACATCTAAATGAGACACATCAACTGGCGTCTACCATCTGGAAGCTGTGGAAATGCAGTTTTCACTGCAATTTTCTTTTAGGGATTTGCTTATTTGAGGTCTCCTCTTTCTTATTACCTCCTGATGATCCTTCTCTATGTAGTAGAAACTCATTGAGACGTCTAGATATTTGATGTATAGGTCTGTTTAGGGCATGGCAGAGATACAGGAAGCTTTTCACTTGTGAGCACAGCTGATCTTTAGTATGCTCCTATACTAGACAAGTACAGCCTGTTTTGATACCTCACAGGCAGACACCCCTAAGAGCAAATATTCCTCTGTTTTTTGGAACTGGTTACTTTTCCTGCTCCAGGGTATAGGAGATTTGTGGCAGATTCATGGATATGACTACCTGTATTTATATATTATACAGGAATAAATCAAGAACATACCTAATTTTGCCTATTATAATTTTTACTTACTTACTAGGCTCAGTTCCTATGACATTAGGGGAGCTGTTCAATTTATACTGCTAGTACCACTTTGCCTATATATTGTCCTTGTAGATATCACAAGGAGATATATTTTAATCACCCACGGACCTAGATCTATCATTATATATAACCCTGAGTGACATCTACTACTCATGGATCACCCTACCAGTCTTTTATTTTAAGACAGTAGATATTGAAGACAATTGTATAGAGTTTATGGCCTGTTTAGAATATTCTTTCTCAGAGAAAACCTTCTGTGCTACCTTATTCCATTTATCTAAATCAGGTGTACTCATAATACGCTATAAAATGTAATTTACTTAAACTTGCAAAAAGAGTATGGATATTGAAGATAAATAACTCAAAATTATTAAATGGATTGATGGCTAAATCCAAGAGTCCAGAGTACTAAATTTAAGAGATTTCAAACTGAGCCCCCAAAAGGAATGCTATAGACTATCCTCCACCAGATACTATTCTATCAACGTAGTCTACAGTGCTGAGAGCTTAAAGGGATTCTATCATTAAAAAAAAAAATTGATTTTTAACTAAAAGCACATCAGAATAGCCTTTAGAAAGGCTATTCTTTTCCTTCCTTTATTTTTCAGGTCCACGCTGCCGTTTTTTAGTTTTTTCTTCTTTCTTCATTATGCAAATTAGTCTTAAGAAAGCACAGAGGGCATTCCCCCTGTGCTCAAAGCACAGGCTTGTAATAGGTTTCCAGCACCGCCTCTCTCTTCTGCTCCTGACGCATCTCCTCCTCTTCACTCCTCTTCTTACATGAAACAACCACAAAATGGCAATGGAACATGTGCAGTCGGCTGTTCCGTCGCCATTTTGGTTTCGTGTAAGAAAAGGAGTGAAGAGGATGAGACGCATCAGGAGCAGACGAGAGAGGGGGCGCTGGAAACCTATGACGAGCCTGTGCTTTGAGCTTTCTGAGCACAGGGGGTACATCCCCTGTGAAACTTGTGTAGGGGAGCAGATCAGAAGAAAGAAATTTGAAATATAGGGTTAAACTGAAGGCTGGATTAGGTAGCATATATTGGGTTTATACAGTATGTAAGAGGGTAAGTCCAAAATTGTACGCACTCTGGCTATAGAATTTATTTTAATCAACTTTCAGAAAAAAAGGCATAATTTTACAACAAAATCTCATTGCTTTTAATATAATTTTTCCATCTGTAAACAAGCTTTCGTATTCCCTCATTAAAACATTTTTTAGACTGAGCTGAGAGTCACGAATGCACTGCTGTCTTCACCGCTTCATTAGAAAATGCATGATTTGCAAATGATTTGGCACGTAATCCACTGCCACTTGTCTATCCAACAGAATTAGGTCACCTTCATATTCAATTTTGTCATTAGTTGTGGATTTGGATGGACGTCCGGCTCATTCTTCATGGCTGACACTTGTGTGACCTTCTCTTTCCATTCATACACACTTCTTTGTGACAAAACACTTTATGCCTTTCGTATGCAAAGTCTTTGATAAATATCAGAACCAGACACACCTTCAGACCACAAAAAACTGATCAATGCACCTGCTCTTCTTTCATACCAAACCCAAGTAGGGCAGCCAACTTTTCCCGCACCACATTCACAAATGAATTGATATAAAACGTTCAAACCTGAACAGCAGTGACCTATGGAAAGTGCTGTTAAGGCTGCAGCCAACAGAAATTTTTAACATTAAGAATTTTATTGAAATTTTGGTTACAATACAAAGAACAAATCAAACAAGAAATAATAGAAATGTAGATATAATCAGAGTGCTTTTTTTTTTTTGACTCACCCTCATTATAAGATGATTCATATGTGAAGGGCCTGGATGTCTTTCATAAAAGTAAAAATATGGCAAGTTATGGTAACTACATTTTTGGCATGGGATGTTGATCCAACTAACTTGATTTTATCAATAAGAACTTTGAAGTAGTCTGTGATTGGTTAATTTTTACCACTAATTATTTTTTGAATGAGTAGTCATTGAGAAAGATGATTGGATCAATCTGGTCAAATGATTTTGTAAATAGGTTTTGTAACAACAGCTATAGTCTAGTGTGTGAAGCTTGAGTAAGATACTGTGCAATAGGATAAAATGGGGAAAGGGATTTAAATATGGTTGTAGAAAATTAAGCTTGCTAGTAAGGTACAGTATATATGGATGATATAGAGATTCTGAACCTGGATAATGTCAGTAGGGGTTTATTAAAAGATCATTTAGGGATGGCTTGCACATTTGAGAAGATTTTAGTAGATTAAAACAATCAGAGATAGATTTTAGTAGATTTAGGGTATGTTCACATAGAGGAATTTGGATTCGGATTCTGCTTCAAAATCAGCTCCAAATTCCCCCTGAAACCAGACTCCATTCGTTTCAATAGAAGTCAGATGCTGATTTTTCCTCTAAAGGAATTTTCATCTGGTACGTTCACACTTAGGAATTTTCTGTGAATTTAGGGTCAAATTCCGCCCCCAAATCTGTGGCAGATTCTGCCCAGAATCTGCCTCCTATTGTTTTCAATGGGAGGCAGAGATCGCAGCAGGGTGCTGAAAGTATAAACATCCTGCTTGATCTTTGCGTGGATTTTGCAGCTTGAGACTCCCTGCTGATTAGGCCCATTCATTCATTTCACAAGTGACCCATGCTTCTTCTGGCCACTTTTTGCGGCATAATAACATCAAGCTTAAAGGGGAAGAACCCCCACAAATTCATACATTGTATATGTCAAAACAAAGGCATATATGCTATTAAAGAACACTTTCTATATATCGCATCCTAAAGGGTTCGGTAGCCACAATCTACATGATATTACACTGCTAAGTCATTCTTTTCATTTATACCTAAGAGGCCCATAGACTCCGTTTGGATAATCCACTTATCCTCCTTTCTCAATAAATTTTTTGACGATCACCCCCTGCCCTAGAAACAGGTACCTGCTCCATACCTGCAAAATGCAGGGACGTAGGATCGGCATTATGCTCTATGTGTATATGACTGATCAATTGGGGTGAACCATTACCTAATGTAATCCAATAGTGATCAATGTAATGGATTTGGAGTTGTCTGAGGACTGTGTTTCCCTATTGGAGAAAGCAGGGGCGTAACTTGAGGGATGCAGAGGGTGCAGTCGCACCAGGGCCCAGGAGCCTTAGGGGGCCCATAAGCACTGGCTTCAGTATTGAGATTGCAGCTTTTATCTGGCCCATAAGCCAAGAAGACCCACAGATTACCCTAACCACACTAAGGTTGATTAAACTCCTTAGCACCCATAACCATCACTATCAAGAATTCACTCTAGGGATGAGGTAGGGGGCCCCAGACAAAAGGTTGCATCGGGGCCCACAAGACATTAGTTATGCCACAGGGAGAAAAGTTTGAGTTTGAACTATGGCCTGATTGAGATATTTGATCCTCTTAGACCTTTTGAAGGCTGAGGTCCCGCGCAGCTTTTTTTTGTTGCAGATTTTGCTGCGTTTTTTTTTAGCCAAAGCCAGGAGTGGGTTGAGCACAAGGTAGAAGTAAAAGTACTTTTCATTCCTGTTGTAGGCACTCCTGGCTTTGGCTCAAAAAACCGCAGCAAAATCTGCAACAAAAAAAGCTGTGTATCCGCAATGTGAGGCCTCATCCATAGGCACTAAAGAACTTGAACTTACAAAAAATGTTTGCTAATTCTACTAATTCTACTAATCCACTATCTTCAAAGAAAGATGGAGAAGGGAAGGGTATAATGTTATGGAGATTGAGAACTTTAAGAGAGGGGTCTACTCCTACCACTGTCCACTCTTGTCGGCCAGCAGTTCTATAGATATATTTTACACCAGTGTATTGAGAGTCATAAAAGCTCTCATCTATCCTAACCAAAAAAGTAATCTTAGTAAAGGAGAGCATGTAGCCATTTATTGGTTGCAATCACTGAAAAATTTGGTGATAAAGCTGGCCAACAAGGGTGGAAATGTGGTCCTGATGACTCTGGACAATTGGGGTATCGATAAACATACGTCTCAGTTACACACATTCTTGAGAAAGAATGTAGAAAGAGGAGTTATTTCTAATAAAACAGCTGATAGACTGTTTCCCCAATTTCCTTGAAAACTGTTCTGGTATTTTGTACCCAGGCGACCCATAGTTTCAGGGGGTGGGAGGAGTACCTGAACCCCTGTCCCAATATTTGGATTGATTATTACATCCATTACTGGAGGATGTTCCTTCACATTTAAAAGACACCAATGCATTCTTGGTACTGTTAAAAGAGTTAGACTGGCAGGAAGACTTTCATTGGCATCAATAGATGTAGAAAGTTTATACACAAGGATATCGCACAACTTGGGGATACAGTCTGTCAGGGAAGTACTAACAAGAAGTGAGAAGAGTTCTGAATTGGTGAGCTTCGTTGTTTAGGGCTTACACATAATGCCTTTCAGTTTGGTACTAAATCGTAAAGTCACAAAACTGACACTGCGATGGGAACGCCAGTCGCATAGACACTAGCACATTTTTATTTGTTTTGAGGCAGATTAAGTGTTTTCCCTCTGTAACCCCTATTTGAAGTTCATTCACAGATACCTAAAATATGTGGATGATGTCTTTGTTGTGTGGACAGGCCCCCAGGTACAATTCCAGGAGTTTATATATCTGAATGACATCAATTAGATGAACATACCCTTTACCAGCCAGTTTGGGGGACACCAATTAGAATTTTTGGATGTATTAATAGCCATTGATGGTAATGGCTTAGAAACTAGGATTTTCCGGAAGAACACAGCAGTGAATTCCATACTGCATTTTCACCCCCTCATGTAAAATGAGCAGTTCCTTACAGGCAATTTATCTGTTTGAAAAGTTTAAATAGTAATACAGCTATGTTTGAGGAACAAGCACTGGAACTGAAACAATGTTTGACATTGTAGGGATATCCTGCAGAGCTATTAGACAAGGCTAAAAATCATGCATCGAGTCACACACAATTAGATTTATTATCGAACAAAAGAAACAGAAAGAAGTGTTCAAATGGAAATAGGTTTTCTTTTTCATTACAGTATAGTCCGTACGCAACCACTATATGTTCAGCGATCATGAAAAACTATCCCATAATGATGCAAAACCCTGAGTAAGGCCGAGGTCCCACGTGGCGTAAACATTTTTTCTGCGGTGTTTTACAGTCACTGCAAGGTGGATGAAATTCTAGTGAATCCCATCCTTACCTTGCGGAAAAATATGCACAGCGGACACCCTGGGATTTCCAAAACCATCACGGTTTTGGAAATCGCAGCATGTCAATTATACCTACAGAAATGCGGTTTCCCTTTACGTATAATGGAAGCAGAGAGTCCACAGAGGAAACCTCTGCGGACTTTCTGTGAAAAGCGCTGCGGGAAAAACCGTGATACGTTGCCGCATGGGGCTACATGGGGCCTTAGCCTTAAGTAGAATTTTACCTTGTAGACCCTTAATTACCTATAGAAGATTACCTATAGAAGATGTCGCACAATTAAGGACCAGCTATTTAGGAGTTGGTTTAAATGTAATACATCCATATGGTTGGATCAAACAGTGCCTCAAGGTAATTTTAGATGCGGGCATTGTGACTACTGCAGATTTAATTTACAATCTAGAGAAATACAGATGGGCCGTACCAGGTATGTGGGCAATCAGTTTTTTAACTGTAAGACCACTTTTCTGGTTTATGCCTTTTTTGGTTTATGCCTTTTTTGTCCTTGCAGCAGATTTTATATAGGAAAGACCATCCAACATCTATATGTGAAATTCTGAGAGCATTTCAAATCCATCACATCAGTAAGTGATTCACCCCAGTTAATTAAGGCAAAGTGGATTATCCGAACAGAGGCCATGGTCCCCTTAGGAATGAACGAAAACAATGACTTAGCAGTGTTTCTGTAATATAATGTAGATTGTGGCTACCTAAACCCTTTAGGATAGAGACTATTCTTTAATTCCATATATGCCTTTGTTTTAATTCATTATTTTAATAATGAATGCATCGGGGTTCTTCCCCTTTAAGCTTGATGTTATTATGCTGCAACGAGGGGCCAGAAAAAGCATTGGATACAAGCGAAACAGCCATCACCCAACTTTTGTGCGCCAGAATTCAAGTGCCATAATGTTTCCTATTATATAAGAAAGAATAAGAAAGATTTTTACCACTGGTGAGTGCCACTTTCTTTATCCTACTGTAGGCTTGTACAAATGATCTATTTATAAAGCGGAGAACCACCAAGTTGGACATCAGTGACTCCTGATTTTAGGTGTAGTGCTGCTGCTCTACTTTTTTTTTTTTTTGCATAATGGACTAATCATATTTACTTTTTTGTTTCCTGAACTGTTGTTACTTTAAATGGATGTAATAAAAACCTATTTATATGTTTTCAAGAGTTTAAAGAGTTGTATTTGATAAATCTTGTGTACAGGACATCAGTTCAACAGGCTTATCACTGCCACGTTTATGCTGTGTAAAACTGTAAAAAGTGCACATAAACCTGTAAGAGACAGCCAATGTTGTCCTAAGCTTTATTTGTCTGTATAAACTGTTAATGTTGAATGTATTTCTGTGATTCTGTTCCGTTAAGACAGCAGCCATTGTAATTGTGACATGATGCTGGAGTGACTTCCCCCCCCTTTTATGTCAGCTTGCCTGTTCTGCAGACAGAATGTGAGCAGAGAAGCAGGAAGTGACGAGACAGAGAGCAGCAGCCATCTTAGCAAGTGTTGTATTGAACTGGTGTGGAGATTTTTCTGTACAGCTAAGCTGTATCTTGGTCCAGAGACAAACAGATTGTAAAGAGACAACAGGACTAGTGAGTCCACGTGAAAGGAACTGTGCTCAGTGGCTGATCAGTGAGACTGACATTGTGACTGTGTATATGGATACCACAGATAGAGACTCGCAGTGCTGTTGATGTACTGGACAGCACCTGCTAAACCCCGGCTTACATCCCAGCTCAGTGTATGGATTCGGCAGGACTGTCAGTGTGCTGAGTGGAATCTGCTGTTGGATTACATTGCATTCATTGGGTTTCCCTGTTAAAGAGGACTTCATTTCTCCCAAGATCCTGATAACCGTGAGGAGAGGACGTTTCGCTATAAAAGAAAGGAACGACTTTGGGCCCCACCGCGTGCTTCTACAGACTGTAAGCGGTCCACCTGGACCACTGGGGAAAAGGGGGTGCACCCAAATGTGAAGTCAGGGTCAGTTAGGGATAGTTTTGAGTATATTGTTCATTCAGTGTCCATACTGCAGAAGTGGACAGAGTAAAAGTAGAAACCATTGCAGAATTTGCCTTGAAATTGTTCATGCTATATTGTATATTTTGCTTGTCTTTATCCCTGTCATTTTACCTTCAAATAGCCTTTATTAACTTATAGTAAATATATATTCTTTTCTTGAACTACCGCGTGTGCGTTCATTTCTGGTTGCGGAGACCAAACCACCTGCCTTGCTCTCGGTTCACAAATTGGCGTAGTCGGCAGGATCCGCTTACCAGAATGGACGGTGACGCACCCGTTCGGGAGAATGGTGCTGGAGGAAAAATGCCAGCAGGGGCTATAATGAGTCAGTTAGCTAAATTTGATGGCAATAATATGTCAGTGAGTATGTGGGTGGAACAGATACGAATGATACAGCGAATGTACCAGACCGCACCAGAAGTACTAGTAGAGCTAGCAATATTGACATTACAAGGGGATGCTAAGACCACGGTGATATTGAGGCCATTTGAACAAAGGCAGACATTTGAGCAAGTAGTCCAGATTCTAGAAACCATTTATGGAGAAACTGCATTGCTGGGGTCTCTGCAGGCTCGGTTCTTCCAGAGGGTACAACAGGAGAATGAAAGCCTTCCCCAATATGCAAATGCCCTACAAGAACTGCTCCGAGATATTCAAAGGAAGGAAAGAGGGGGCTCGCCAGCCTTCTGTAACCCTGATCGGACTCTCCGTGACCAGTTTGTCCTGGGGATACGTGACGGCAGTTTAACTGTGACTATGTAGGATTTTATACGACGAGAGACTGATGCTAAATTCCATGATGTACAGGTAGAGGCCATCTCCCGTGCCAATAGTATGTTCCCGAAGCCCCAGACCGCAGTTGGAGTTACTTTGTCACAGGGGGCTAGTTCTGGCTCAGAGACAGTAGAAAAGGGGACGGTTAAAGAAATTCTCACAGTAATGCAGAAACTGCAAGAGCAAATGGAACACTTGCACACCCGTTGTGATGAACATTCTATGAAAATTGCAGACTTCCAGAAAACTGGAGGTGAAAGGGTGAGCCGTCCATACCCAGAAAATCAGAATCACCCACCACCCCGCTGGAGGGATGAGGATAGGACCTACCGAAGGGGTCCAAATCAGTTAATGCAGTGCTCAGGAGAAATCGAAGGGGCTTACCGAAGGGGCCCAAACAGATGGCCAGAACGACGGGAGATACGCTGCTGGGAGTGTGGACGGATGGGCCACGTTGCTGCTAGATGTCCAGAGCAGCGACAAACTTATGAGAGACCGCCGTTAAACTGAAGTCCCCTGCTGCTGTAGGGCGTGTAGTAGGGGAGACTGACAAGGAGACTATGTGGGGAGAATGCCCTAATGATGACCTGATCGCTGCAAGTCCTGTTATACAGGTGGAAATGGAGGGTATTCCGGTTACCGGGATGATTGACACGGGTTCCCAAGTAACGACCTTGAGTAGAGACTGTTATGAACGGTACTTCCAGCAACATGTGAAATATGATCCCCATACATTCGTACGAGTGGTCGCAGCTAACCAGTTACCAGTTCCAGTCGTGGGAGTGGCCTGGATGAATGTCCGGGTATGTGGCCAAGATCTGGGTAGGAAAGGCATTGTGGTGGTACAGGAGTCACATGAAGTAAAGGTCCCTGTCATTTTGGGGATGAATGTGTTAAAAGAATTAGATCAGATCCTCTTTGAAAAGAAAGGTCACGGTTATTGGAAAGAAACCACCACCCATCGGCCTACTCAAACAGCTTTCCAGCGGCTGATCCGGACATGTGGCTTACAGAAAAGTTCGGATGCGCAGCGTCCTCTGGCTCGAATTTCAGTTCCTTTGCATACAAAAGTTACACTGCCACCCAGTCGGGAGACAATAGTGTCTATGCCCGTAGGCACCTGTCGGAAACTAGAGGGCATAGCTGTGTTGGTAGAACCACTGCAGGCAGCCGAAGGAGGTGTTGATCCGCTAGTGGCCCGTTCCTTGGCAATAGTTCGCAATGGAAGAGTACCACTTCGATGTGTAAACACTCAGGACCAGAGTGTGGACCTGACCCCAGGGAGGCAGCTGGCTAACATCTATGTGACTCCGGAGGAAGTAAGGAAAGTAACTCCAATGCAGCTGAAGCCGACTGAAAGGGATGAGTGGACCGTAACTGTGTCCATGGGAGAAGATGAGGAACCCACCTCTGAATGGAATGGCCGTGCAATTCGAGAACAGATGAAGATGGATGCAAGTTCATGTTCTCTGGAATGTGTGCAGAAGGTAGATGAACTGTTGTGGGAGAACCGAGCCGCCTTTTCACGGTATGCTGAAGATTTTGGATGTACCACAGGGATCTACCATGAGATTCCCACAGGAGACACCCCTCCAATTAGAGAGCGCTACCGACAAATTCCTCCACAGTTGTATCAGGAAGTAAAAGAACTGTTAGCTAAGATGCTACAGGGTGGGATCATCCAAGAAAGCCAGAGTCCCTGGGCAGCTCCTGTGGTGTTAGTAAGAAAAAAAAGATGGGTCCATCCGATTTTGCGTAGACTATCGGAAGTTAAACGCTTGCACCGTACGAGATTCCTACCCCTTGCCACGGATTGAGGAGTCCCTCTCAGCGCTGGGGAGAGCCCGGTACTTCTCCTCACTAGATCTGGCTAGTGGGTATTGGCAGGTGCCGATGGCCACAAAAGACAAGGAGAAGACGGCATTCATCTTGCCCATGGGACTATACGAATTTAACCGGATGCCCTTCGGGTTGACAAATGCACCCGGAACGTTTCAGCGGTTGATGGAGAAATGTCTCGGTGACTTCAACTTTGAGTTCACTCTCATCTACTTGGATGACATTATAGTGTATTCTGCGACCTTTGAAGACCATCTCCACCAGTTGGGGCAAGTATTTCGAAGATTGCGGGAACATGGGCACAAATTGAAACCCAGTAAATGTCGGTTGTTCCAATCTGAAATTGATTACTTGGGTCACCGCGTATCAGGAGAAGGGGTGAGACCATCAAGAGACAAGATAGCGGCTGTTCAAGATTGGCCAATACCGACTACCCTGCGAGAAGTGAGGGCGTTCCTTGGAGTAGCCGGTTACTATCGACGGTTTATTAAGGATTTCGCCAAGGTAGCAGCACCACTTAATGCTCTCCTACGAGGCACATCCGGTGGTCCAAAGAACCGGTCCGTGAAGTGGGGACCTGAACAGGAACAAGCCTTCCAGGCATTAAAGGATGCACTGACAACAGCCCCAATCTTGACATATGCTGATTACCACTTGCCGTTCCAGCTGTATACGGATGCAAGCCTGTATGGTCTTGGAGCAGTGCTTTCCCAGCTTCAGGATGGCCAGGAGAGGGTCATAGCGTACGGCAGCCGGTCTTTGAGAGATTCTGAAAGAAACCCCGAGAATTATAGTTCATTTAAGTTGGAGCTGTTGGCACTGGTATGGGCCATGACCGAGAAATTCTCTGAATATTTGACCGGTGCTGAAGTTTTAGTACTGACTGACAACAACCCACTAGCTCACCTGGAAAATGCCAAGCTCGGGGCGTTAGAGCAGAGGTGGATAGCCCGAATGACTAAGTTCAATTACCGCATTAAGTATCGGTCCAAGACAGAGAACCAGAATGCTGACGGGCTTTCTAGGGTAACCGCCCAGACCCCCACAGTAGACGTGGATCATGAGTTGGAGCATGTGGAGGTGCCCGACTTCAGCAGATTTTCACAGGCCTTGACCGCCACTAATCAGTTTGAGATGGAGGGGACTGAAATGGCTCCTTTCTTTGGTCCCTCACGACAGGAATGGGCACAGATACAACAGACCCATGAGGGGCTGGCACAGATGATCAAGTGTGTTGAGAAAGGCCAGAAGCCCTGTAGAGAGGAAAGAGAACGACTGACACGTGAGATATTATCTGTTCTGAGTCAGTGGAAAAAGTTGGAGATGAAAAATGGAGTGCTATGCCGAAAGGTCTATTTACCTTCTGAGATCGACATTCGATACCAAATTGTGGTGCCTAGTGAACTGGCTCGCTCGTTGGCAGTTGAGGCTCATAATAAGAATGGACATTTTGGTCATGAGAAGACCTTTCGTTGGTTACAACGACTGATTTACTGCCCTGGTCTTCGTCAAATGGTCGAAGAAGTATGCCGCAGCTGTCGAACTTGTGAGATCCATAAGGCAATAGAACAGAGAGCTCCCCTGCAAACCATCGTGACCCAGGAACCTTTAGAAATCGTCATGATAGACTATCTAATGGTGGGCCCATCCAATAGCGGACACCAGTATTGCCTCGTAATGGTGGATCACTTCACCAAATTTGCGGTGGTAACCGCCACCAAGGACCAGACAGCTGAGTCAGCAGCTCGTGCTCTGTGCCAAGATTTCATTCGAGTATATGGGTGCCCTAAACGCATCCACTCCGACCAGGGTGCCTGCTCTGAGGGACACGTAATGAAAGAAGTTCAACGTATCTACGGGATAAAGAAGTCGCACACGACTCCATACCACCCTCAGGGAAATGGGGCCTGTGAAAGATTCAACAGAACTCTGCTACAGATGCTGCGGACTCTGGAGGAAGACAAGAAGTTACAGTGGCCTCAGTTCTTGTCTGAAATGGTGTGGGCCTATAACAATCAGGTCCATTCTACAATGGGGTACTCTCCTTATACACTTCTCTTTGGGCGGTCTGGGCGAAGTGTAGGAGAATTACAGTTGGATGATGTGGATGGGTTCCCTCCGAGGGATCCAACCTCTTGGGTGCGGGCGCACCGGCAGAGACTTGAGACGATCCATCGATTGGTGCGGCAGCGCCTGCAAGAACATCCCCATCCTGATAAGACCCCAGTGCAAGAAGCACCATTGCAACCAGGCGACCTGGTGCTAGTTCGTGTCAAGAAACCCCAAGGGAAATTGGAAAGCCGATGGGAGGCTTTGCCGTATCGTGTTGTTGGCCGCAAGTATGCGAATGGGCCAGTGTACCAGGTCCAGAAAGAAGGAACTGATTGTGTTCGAGTACTTCACCGAAATATGTTGCGCCTGTGTCATTCTGAAGGGACAAATCATGATGGGCTTGCCAATGTGAATGAGCTCCCACAGTCAGAGAATGGAGGTGCGGAATGGGCCTCAGACGAGGAGGATGATTGTTGGCCGATCCCTGCTCCTGGGGATGTTCCACCTGTGACTACTGTATCTCCGGCCTGTGCCCCCTCTGGTGCGGAATCCACTGGTCCTTCTCAGCCCATACCTGCAGCACCCCATAATATACCACCGGTCCTCAGACGGACCACTAGGCCAAATGCTGGTATTCCCCCTGTTCGGTATGCACAGGATGAGTTTGTTTGGCCTGCCATACATCGGTATACTACCACCCTGTGCATAAAAGTACAACCCTCTGGATATACAGTCATAGGCAGGGACTGCCAATCTTAAAGTGGGGGGGAATATGTAAGAGACAGCCAATGTTGTCCTAAGCTTTATTTGTCTGTATAAACTGTTAATGTTGAATGTATTTCTGTGATTCTGTTCCGTTAAGACAGCAGCCATTGTAATTGTGACATGATGCTGGAGTGACTTCCCCCCCTTTTATGTCAGCTTGCCTGTTCTGCAGACAGAATGTGAGCAGAGAAGCAGGAAGTGACGAGACAGAGAGCAGCAGCCATCTTAGCAAGTGTTGTATTGAACTGGTGTGGAGATTTTTCTGTACAGCTAAGCTGTATCTTGGTCCAGAGACAAACAGATTGTAAAGAGACAACAGGACTAGTGAGTCCACGTGAAAGGAACTGTGCTCAGTGGCTGATCAGTGAGACTGACATTGTGACTGTGTGTATGGATACCACAGATAGAGACTCGCAGTGCTGTTGATGTACTGGACAGCACCTGCTAAACCCCGGCTTACATCCCAGCTCAGTGTATGGATTCGGCAGGACTGTCAGTGTGCTGAGTGGAATCTGCTGTTGGATTACATTGCATTCATTGGGTTTCCCTGTTAAAGAGGACTTCATTTCTCCCAAGATCCTGATAACCGTGAGGAGAGGACGTTTCGCTATAAAAGAAAGGAACGACTTTGGGCCCCACCGCGTGCTTCTACAGACTGTAAGCGGTCCACCTGGACCACTGGGGAAAAGGGGGTGCACCCAAATGTGAAGTCAGGGTCAGTTAGGGATAGTTTTGAGTATATTGTTCATTCAGTGTCCATACTGCAGAAGTGGACAGAGTAAAAGTAGAAACCATTGCAGAATTTGCCTTGAAATTGTTCATGCTATATTGTATATTTTGCTTGTCTTTATCCCTGTCATTTTACCTTCAAATAGCCTTTATTAACTTATAGTAAATATATATTCTTTTCTTGAACTACCGCGTGTGCGTTCATTTCTGGTTGCGGAGACCAAACCACCTGCCTTGCTCTCGGTTCACAAACCCATTCATAAAAGAGCAATTAAACCCAAAAAAGTGACAAAATCATATTTTGCAACTTTCTAAAGCCAGAATTCTGCCATGCAGGGATGATAAATTCCCCTCCCCCCTATTGTGTCAGGGTACTGGGAATTCTGTAAGCAACCCAGCTTATAGGTAGAAATCCAAGTATTTATTTTTTTAAAAAAAAAAAAAAAAAAAAAAAAAAAAAGGAAGGGGAAGGAAAAAAAAATTTTTTTTTTTAATTTTTTTTTTTTTTTTTAAACCAGACCACCAAAAAAGGGGGGCCCCCCCCCGCGTTTTTTTTTTTAAAGGGGGGACCCCTAAATTACACCCCCAAAGGGGCCCCCCACCACCCCCAAAAAAGGGCCCAAAAGCCCCCCCTCCACTGTGTAAATTATAAAGTAACAGGAAACAAGCTTCTAGGGAGGGAAGCCTTGTGCTGCTGTCTGGACTAAGGGAATACAGATTGACATTACAATCAACGATTCCCCTTACGTCCGACAGCAGCACAATATGGGAAGATAGCAAGTAATTCTCCTAGGGAGGGTTTCCTCGCCTTACAACGTCAAGGACTGACTGACCAAAGGCAGTTGTCTGGAAAACTGCGGATGTCCAATGATAATGTTTAACAAAAGGTCAACTGAGATGACTATGATGCAGCCGCACAAATCTGGTCCAATGGTAAGGACCGATACTCAGCCAAAGAAGTCGACAACCCAGGTCGAGTGGCCGTAGAAAGACTGGAGGGAATAACTCCTGAATAAGAAAGGAAGACTTAATTGTCTCCTTGATCCATGTGGATAGAGTAGGCTTGGAAGCCTTGAGGCCTCTGTTTTTACACTGCATATCAATTAGTAGGCTTTCGGCCTTCTTAAGCGGTTGAGTGTGGAATAGGTAAATCCACAGACACCTTACCACATCTAAGGTGTTGAGCTTTTCTTCCTCCTCAGAGGTTGGAGAGGGGAAAAACACAGGTAACGAAATTAGCTGATTGCTATTATAGTATGAGGGGACCTTAGGGATAAACCCAGGCAAACCTAAGGTGCACCCTATCTGCAAAAACAAAATGTACGGTTCTCTAGAGAGGGCCTGGAGTACCCCTACTCTTTGGCAGATATAATAGCCAACAAAAAAGTGGTTTTGTAGGCTAAATATTTTATCCCCGTAGTCTCCAAGGGTCCAAATGGAGGACCGCACAGGCCTGTAATGACTACCGCAAGGTCCAACTGGGGATGATACTGAGGGCTTTAGCCTCATTGCCCCTTTAAGGAACCTTGCAACCAGAGGATCCTGAGACAGACGTCTGTTCAAATGAGCGGAGAGGGCCGCAATCTGCACTTTCAAAGTGGCAGGGGCAAGGCCCTTATCCAAACCGTCCTGAAGAAAATATCAGCCGTTGAAGGTTCTAGATTATTAATACCCTTCTTGGAGCACCACTCCATGAAAATCTTGGCTGTCCTCTGGTAGTTCTTATTGGTAGATTCTGCTCTTGCAGAATAAAGGGTCTTCAGGACGGCCTCTGACAGTCCTCTATCCTGCTGTAGGGACTGCTCAACCTCCAGGCTGTCAGGTTGAATCTCCAGAGATCCTGGCACTTCAGAGATCCTTGGGAAACCAGGTTCTGGATGGGGGGAAGCCTCCAATATATCCCTCGACTCATCTCCATGAGTTGGGAAAAACCAAGCTCTTTTTGGCCAGAATGTAATGATGGCTATCACAGAGACTTGGTCCTGTCTGATTTTCATTAATACCTTTGGTATTATTGGAATTGGAGGGAAGATGTATGCCAGCCTGGACCTCCAAGGGATGGACAGGGCATCCACTGCCAAGGGATTGTCCTCCTGGTAAAGGGAACAGAACTTCTCCACCTTGGCGTTGAGTCGGGTTGCCATGAGGTCTATTTCTGGAAGACCCCTGTTCAGGGTAATCTGATGAAAGACTTCTGGATTGAGTGACCATTCTCCTGATACGGCATAACCCCGACTCAACCGATCCGCTACTATGTTCAGGGAGCCCTTGATGTGAACTGCGGATAAATGGGTTAGATTTTTCTCTGCCCATGTATATATCAGATCTGCCTCCCTAAGGAGGGTTGGTGATCTGGTGCCTCCCTGTCTGTTCACGTACAGCACTGTGGTCATGTTGTCTGACCGGATTTTGACTGCTCTTCCCTGGGAAGAGGCAAGCAATAGAGTAAGGCACGATATACGGCTCTGAGCTCCTTCCAGTTGGACGAGGTCCTTTTTTCAGGAGCGCTCCAGACTCCCTTTATGGAGTTTTCGTCCAATGGGCTCCCCATCCCGACAGGGATGCATCTGTAGTCAACAGGGTCCAAGAAGGTTGGACCATGGACCTTCCGTCTTTCAGGTGCAACCACCACTTGAGGGAAAAAGACGGGTCCTGGGGGAGAGTCGAATCTTCTTGCTGAATGTAAGAAGGGAGCGATCCCAAGCCTCTAGTAACTCCTTCTGGAGGGGATGTAAGTGCCACAAGGCCCATGGGACTGCCTCCACTGAGGAAGACATCAAGCCCAGGATCTTCATCAATGTTCTGATGGAGGCTATCGGCTTTTTGAAGAGGTGCCGGACTGCCGCAACCAGCTTCTCCTTCCTTGCTGGTGTCAAGGAGATTTGCAGGCGGACTCAATCTAGGAAGTAGTTTTCTCAGAGGAACTTCCTTCGAGTTGAAGGGATCGTTTTTGACTTCTCCCAATTTATAAGCCATCACAGACTCTGAAGGCTGTCTGTAGGTACTGGAGCAGAACAGACTCTGACTGGGCCTTTATCAACCAGTCGTCTAGATAAGGCACCAAGAATATCCCCTGAAGCCTGAGGCCGGCCGTTATGGGGACCACTACCTTTGTAAAGGTGTGGGAAGCAGAGGAGATCCCGAAGGGTAGTGCTGAGAATTGAAAGTGCTTCCTGTGGCCGGAAACTACTACGGCAATCCTTAGAAAAAAACCTTCTGTGTGGAGGTAAATAGAAATATGCAAATAGGCGTCTTTTATATCCAAAGTCACAAAAAACATCGCCTTAGAGGAGAAAGGTGGTGACAGACTTTATGGTTTTCCTATGGAAGCGCTTCTTTTTGATGAAGCGGTTGAGGTACCTTAAGTCTATGATCATTCTCCACTTGTCTGCCGGTTTTGGCATCAGGAAGACGGGAGAATAGACACTGGATCCTTCTTCTAGAGAAGGGACTTCCACCAGGGCTCCCTTGTGAATGTACTCTCGGATGAAGCATTCCAGGGAGGCTGCGAGTTAACACAAACCGATCCTGAGGAGGACGGAGGAACTTCATTGCAAAACCTCTTTGGATTACCTACCGGACCCATGGGTCTCGAATTTTTTCCTGCCCGCAGTTGAGAAAGTGGGAGACACGACCTCCGACAGGAATCTCGGCCACAGGAAAACTGCTTCTGATGTCAAAAGCTAGGCTTGACTTTTTTATCATCAGACTTCGGAATCTCCGGCCGGCGCCTCTAGAGGAATAACTAGAGCCTCTCTGGACTGCCTTCCACGACGAGGCGGATAGCCTCTACCACGGCCAGAGCCAGACCTACCTCTGAAGGCCTGGGGTAAAGTTTTACCCTTCTTGTCGGCCAAGCCCTCTAGGATCTCGTCTAGGGCACAGCCAAAGACTCTACCCGGCTCAAAGGGTAATGCGCACAAATTATACTTTAAGGGGAACACAGCTCTCCAAGGTTTTAACCATAGAGGTCTTCCTGCTGCAGTGTTCTTGGTAAGTGCCAGGGATTTGGCCGCCAGCCTTAATTGATGGTGGGAGGATTCCGTTAAATATTCAGCTGCTAGGGAAACTGAGCCTAGAAACCCTAGCAGCTCATCTCTGGAGACTCCAGAGTCGGTCACTTTCGAGGTGGACCAGGTCAGTACATAATTTGGCTGACACTTCACAGGACGCAACCGCCACAGCGGTCTTGGGCGAGGCAGCTGAATAAGCCTTCTTGAAGGTGTTGTCGAAGCGCCTGCCATGGCGTCGTGCAGATTTGCTCCATCATCTGATGGTACCTTAGTGCGGCAGGACAGTTTAGCCACCGTCATATCCACCTTGGGAGGAGGACCCCATTGATCCCATTGAGCAACTGGGAATAAAGCGCTGAACCTCCTAGGAACCACAAGAGGTTTTTCAGGACTTCTCCACTCTGAGGACATTAATTTTTGTAATGTCTGGTCCACTTGGAAGACCCTAGGCCCTCTATAGGTGGACGCGGAGGCTTCCCCGTCAACATCACGATCCTTAGACCGGATGGACTTCAGCAGCCGGCTTAATTTTTCGAGTGGAAGCACGGCCTGCTGGGATCTTCAGTGGAATCGTCAGATGAGAGTGTCTCGTCCACTATCTGATAATCTTCATCAGAGATCCGTAAGGAAGATTGTGTCTCAATCTGCGGTCTCTTGGCAATCTGGGCGATGGAAGAACGAATCTCCTTTAAGAGACTCCTCATATAGTCCTTTACCCAAGTATCAACCTCTTATAGAAGGTACTTCCAGCAGGGTCCGCGACACTGGTGACAGCGGGTAAAATCATAGCTGTCAGGTAAAGGGGTATTGCAATCCAAACACATTAGGTGTTTAAAGTTTAGAGGAATTTTTCCTCCTAAGCGCATCTCCATTATGTGCTGCAGATGACATCTGAAACATCAAACAGCCACGTGACACTGAAACAGGGAAGATCGCCAAGCATTGCATAAAAACCCAAGGGGTACCTCTTTTTTTTTTTTTTTTTTTTTGAATCGGTCACTTGAAGAGAGAAAAAAACCGTCAGAAAAAAACCAGCCACCGCAAACCGCAGCAGAGGAGCTAGAAACCACTCACTCAACAAATAAAGGACTGCATTCAGACCTTTTAAATGTAATCCAGCAGCGAGGGGAGGAAGCCAACAAAGAAACATTTATACAGCACCAAAACAAGTCAAACGCCATACTGGAACATAGAGGAGCATAAGCCTAAGCCAGAGGCTCAAAATACAAGCAGCAAAAATCATTTCTATATTTTGCCTTTAAATTTTAAATTTCCAAACTTACCGCACTTTTTCCGAGAAAACCGGAAGTAGGGCGCGGTGGTGCGCAAAGGCTTCCTTCCCCTGGGAACACGGGACCGGAGAAAAGTTCCGGCCGAGGAGGTTCCCCGCTTACTTCCGGGATCGCGCTGCCTGCAGATGGATGCCGGATAACGCTGCGCTGCGGTGCGAAGGCCCGAAGGACCGGAGGTTTTTTCTTTGGGACCGAGGTACCCCAAAAAGGTAAGCCAGGAGTAACTAAAACCCCTAGCAACGGGAGGTCACAAGAGACCTCCCCCCCCCCCCCCCCCCCCCCACACCACAACAAACACAAGAGGGGGGGGGGGGGGGGGCTCTTTTTTTGGGGGGAAGAGGGGGGGGGGGTGTGGTGTTAATAAAAATTATTTACACCAACAAAAAAAAAAAAAAGGGGGGGGGGGACATATTTGTGGTGGGGGGGGGGGGGGGGGGGGAAAATAATTTTTTTTTTTTTTTTTTTTTTTTTTTTTTTATAAAAAATATTTTTTTTTAAGAAAATTGTTTGTTTTTTTTTTTTTTTTTAATAAAAAATTAAAAAAAAAAAAAAAACACCACATTTTTTTTTTTTGGGGAAAAGGGAAAATGTTACATTTTTTAAATAAAATTGCTTATTTCTGAATATTGGTTTAGCAATTGTTTTTTTGAAAATCTTCCACTACTGTAGGAGACCTCTGTGTTGTGTTCTTTCATTAGAAAGTAGACAGTGAATACTATAAAAACGTTCTTTGTATTGTGAGCTGATTTTTTTTTCCTTTTACTTTAATATTTAATTCACTTTAGAGAATAAATTCAAAGTGACAGCTTTGGTCTGACCTTGCAAATAAAAGAAATCTATTGCAGTATAATTAGTAAAATTAACTTTGCTTAGTTGCTTTTCTCCTGTATTCAAAAAATTACTGGCCTGGGGAGCAATTAAGTGACCTAACATGTCAGATCATAAAAATGTGTTACACATATCTTTGTTTGGAATGACAGGCTAACCATGAAGGCAGTATTGACGCAGACTCAAATCTCTTGTTGCTTTTATTTTTAGAATTCAAAAATTGAATAATTACATTGATTTCTGAAATGTTCAGACAATTGTTACAATTATTACTACAATTCATGTAGTACGGTATATAATTCATACAGTGTTTGAAGGTTTCAAAAATAAGTTTTGAAGTCATTTTTCATCATTAAACTTTGCAGCAATTTGGCAATCTATTTTCCACGTTGCGGAAACGCAGCTTTTTTTGTTACAGATTTTGCTGCATTTTTTTTCAGCCAAAGCCAGGAATGGGAACTATATAGAAAGCTATTATACTTCTATTTTCTGCTGAAGCCACTCCTGGCTTTGGCTCAAAAAACTGCAACAAAATCTGCTTCAAAAAAAGCTGCGTTTCCGTAACGTGGGGCCTCAGCCTTACACTTATTCTAGACTTCAACTACTATGAATGTGTTAGACAAAAGTAATTGGCGAGGAAGCTAATACATTACTGTCAACTGTTTTCATAAGTGTTAATACTTTTTCCAAGCGTATACTATATACATTTCTTTAACATCACTGGTCCCAATATAGTGTGCCATACTTCCCATTTTTCCATATTATGGCCATTAGACACATATGTCGGAGGTCTTACAAGTGCAATGCAATGGTTGTTTTTTGTTGTATTTGTTATCTGGCAAACAGGATACACTAGTAAAATTTAATTTGCCCTTTATTTCTTTGAAACTGCATTTTTATAACTTGGGAGAAGGTTTGTTTGCAGTTCTTTGTAAACTATTACCTGATTTCAAAGCCCCAGAATTATTGGTAATACTTGAGGTTTTTTTACACTATGCTTAATAAATGCAGCTCTGTGTTTCAAAAATGCAGCAAGATAACATTAGTTGCAGAATCGCAAGGATTTTCCTTATACATTAAATTGGGGAATAAAAAAGCAAAATACAGCAAAAACTCAATGAAAAATACTGTAGAAAAAAAACACAGCGCATTCTCCCCATTTTTTTCTGACACAATTTTAGCTGCAATTTGCTACTTCAGGAATTAGCCTTATAGTGGATGTATGGAGCTCAGCCACAGGTGATGCATGTTATTTACAACATGAATTGTGGCAAGCCGTGTTCCTCACTTTTCATTAGAATTGTCAATTTCATTGTTATTTCTTTGTATTGTCTTATTTGTTTCAATAGATCTTGCTTCCCAAAAGGTCATAAAAGCCCAATGTGGACATTGGTTGAAGTCTATTTTTTAAACTACATATTTTCTTTGTATTGCAACCCAGGATATAGTAAAATAGATATAGAAAACATGTATTAACAGCAACCTATTGCATATAAAATGCATAGTACTAATACATAAATTAAGTAATTATGTAATAAATATAACAATAAAAAATAATAAGTTAAATACTATATCTACCATAGTGCATACAAGTCTCCTAACTGCAGTAATACAAAGGATGCCAGAACACATAACTAGTTTTACCATTAAAGGGGCTCTCCAGGCATAATAGCTGATGACTTCTCCTTAAAATAGATCATTCATTGAAGATTGGAGGGGCTTCGATACCTGGGACCCCCACCAATAAGTGGCTCTTCACTACTTACCAAGCACAATACCATACATCTGTATAGTGGCTGCGTATAGCAGCTCAGTCCATTCAATGAACTTGACGTCACATGGCCTGTGAAGCAGTGCTACAGTAGTGCGGCTGCAGGTTAAAGTTGATGATCTGCAGGGGTCCAAAGAGTTTGACCCCTGCTAATCTTTAATTGATGAACTATAAGAAAAATAATCAATATCTATTTTTATATTATTTTTGTATTGTAGCTGTTTTTCAATACCCAAAAAAACAGATATCACATGTGATATTTTGTTCTTCATTCACTATAAGCCAACATCAAGACATACTTAGTGTTCTTAGTGTCCAATTCGTAAAATATTGCGTATTGGCATTTTAAGATGTATCTCTTTATAGTATTTGGCAGTCAGGATTTTGACATTGGACATTCTAGATAAGTATATCAAGTCTATCATAACTTCTGATTATGTTTTCAAAATTGAGCCAACAAATGAGTGTTTGCTTTTCTGTTGGGTGATTGTTAGTATGTTTTCATGGAGAAATCATCTTGTGAACATTTGTTAACCATTATTGGTCTGTGGAAACAGCCAGCTAGAATATATTCACAGGTTGAAAATTTGTTGCTGAAATTTCTGGAATTTCTGGAATTGAAAAGCTATTCCATATATATGGAATATATGAAGCATGTTATATGTATCTGAAGCATGTTATTTCTGCAGCAAGCCCATGGATTTCTGCAAGTCATACGAATGAAACACTTGCAGAAATATCTGTAACAAATCTAGTGAATATATCCATATATAAGTGAATACTGCCTTCTAACTGCAGAATTTTCCATCTGTCAGTATTCCATACACTATACTCACCGCACAAGCACATGTGACCCTGGATGTGACCATAAAGGGGGACTATTTACACACTCACTTCCAAACAGGTCTATTTTAAGCCTGGCTATGGAGAATGGCAGAAGAAGTAGACAGGCCACACGCTAGTATCTGACCCAGGGGGATCCTGGTGTCATCCTTTTTGGAACCTCCCACCTATGACTAGGGCTGGCTGATTATGGGTGCCAAATCCAGAGATATGACATATATTGCAAACATGTCATGACTCTGGCTGCGTCCCACATATAATTATGATATGCCCGAAAAGTGACGCCAAATCTTTTTACCAGTCCTAGCATACCAAATGTGCATACTAAATTATACTCCCTTACATGGATACCTATTGGGGAGCCTCAATGTCCAGATTTTTTATGTCACTGACTTGTTAGAGTTCCCTGGTTATCTTTTGATCTATGGATGGTTAGAAAACATTAATTGTAACATCCATGCTTTTGATGTTTTGATATTTCTTTTTGTTTGGAATAAATTTTCCAGACCTCAGGTTGAGACACACAGTTGACCTATCTGGTCGGGGAGAGACTACACAAAGGCTTGTTAGATAGATTGACAGCAATTCAGTTAACACCAAGGACTTAATTCACCACCTGCATACTGGCCTATGGAGGGAAATTGAAATTACCATATCCATTAGCCACTCAGACTTACAATGGACATTACACAATGAATCATCATGACCTGACCCCCTACAATGAATGAAATTCATAACCAGAAAAAAATTTCAGAACTATACACATAACTTATAAACACAGTATGATATATACAAATTTCATCACACCATCCTATTGATTATGTGGGTTTAAAACAAGACTAGTGTAACCATACATACACTACAAAACAGTTAAGAAGTGGTTATTGTAAGTGATTTTTCTTATACTGGAAAAGTTCAAGAGGTCAAAAACTGGTCTTAAGAGCCAAGGTATCCTTAAATAGAAGGTGGCAAGAAACAGAAATATTTATGCCATAAATGTTACATAAAAGGCTACAGTTATAAAAGTAGATATTGAACATACCACCTAATTTTTTTTTTTTTTGCTTTGTTTTAGAAAAAGACTAGTATTTACAATTATTTGTTTAATTCACTAAAAAGGTTTTTTTGTGAAAAAAATTAAATACAATAAAATACATCATTATTTTAAAATTATATTAATAAAGATTTAAATGGTTACCAGCCTTAAAATAAACTTTAAATAAATCAATGGTACAGGCAAAAGAAAGTTTTTAAAATGCTTCTTTCTTCATGCTTCAGGTTCCTTTCTTCTTTCTCCCTTCTCTACTAAACTGTTCCCTTACTCTTCTGTGCTAAATACATTTTGTTCTCCCAAGAATTACTTTCAGATTACTCAAGTATTACATTGCAGCTGCCCATGGAAGTCTATAGAGAGGGAAGGGAAGGCAGAGGAGGGATGTACAGACAGAGAGTAGGCAATGCAGGTGATAGTAGGATTTCTATCTCACCTCTTGTTCTTTATTTGCAAGAATTCTGTTCAGTTCATATCAATATTGTCATCCATGATGATTAAACAGAATTTTTTTATTGTTTTCTTTCATACATGTTTTGGGGGGTTGTACGCAGTACATGGAGAACTCTATAAGGCTAAGGCCCCACGTTGAGGAAACGCAGATCTTTTTGTTGCAGATTTTGCTGCAGTTTTTTGAGCCAAAGCCAGGAGTTACAAAAGGAATGGGGAATATATAGGAAGCTCTTATACTTCTACCTTCTGCTCAGCCTACTCCTGGCTTTGGCTCAAAAAACCGCAGCAAAATCTGCAACAAAAAAAGCTGAGTTTCCTCAACGTGGGACTTTAGCCTAAAGCAACATTAGAAAAGTTTTGGAGCTCACTCATGTCAATCAAAGCACAAAAGTATTTGCTATTACAATACTCTTGCCCTGACTTCTACAGTACAGACGGCGATAACCTGACAATGAGTTTTATACTGTGCCTCTGCATTTTTGGAAGCAATGTAAATGTTTTAGCTATACGTACATATTGGATGTCTAGAGAGCTTGAGCAGTAGACTTATGTCAGTTTTTGCTCCCAAAATAACTAAAAACAAGATACTAGATAAAGCATGGCTGTTTCTATAGGATCAAGGTTAAGTATTCTGTCATCAAGGGCCAAGATTCAATTAAATGCTTTAGCCTGTATCTAAATACCCTGATATAGTTAGAAAGGCTTGTTTTTTCCCCTGGTATCCAGCAGTTTAGATTTAAGTCCAGGCAGCTTTACTCTGGCCACTACCTGCTTTTTTTTTTTTTTTTTTTTTTAAAAAGGTTAGTCCAAGTTTTAATTTTATCCCCTATAAACAGGATAGAAGAAAACACGCTGATCTGCTAGGACACACACTGATTGCAAGAATTTGACCTGTTTCCCCATCTGAATGGAGCAGCAAGTCATTCACTTTCTATGGGATTGTCAGATATAACCAATTACAGTGCTCGGCTATCTCTGAATGTGGAAAAATATCTCCCATTCTCGTGATTGGTGGGGTTCCAGCAGTCAGACCTCTACTGAGCAGCATGTTATCCACTATCCTGTGGATTGGGTATAGCATTAAAACTTAGGGGCGCATTCACACGACTGAGTTTCAGCCATGAAACTCGGTCTGTGTTTTGTTTGAATTTACCAGCCTGCACCTTATGCCAGGAGAGGGACTTGTAGCAGTATAGTTATGCATAATGCTAACAGTCCCTGCCTCCCAGCGACATACTGTCCCTTTCAGATTACAATACGGGACAGTATATTGCTGGGAGGCAGGGACTCCTAGCATTATGCATAACTATATTGCTAGGAGTCCCTCAATCTGCATAAGATGTAGGCTGTTAAATCCAGCCAACACATTAAAATGTTTTGTATTTTCAAGATTCTATTAAAACTATTTCATCTTATATATTAAATCAGTTAAATGTTCAGTATTTAGTCTCTAGCCTTTGGCACGTGATGTTGATCATTAACTGCAGTAATGGGGCTCACTTGTGTGAAGGATTTATTTCCTGATTAATGACAGAGATGATCTAAAACTAATTTTTCTTAATATATTGAGTCTGATATTTAAATCATGTGTGCTCCATCTGGCCTGTAAATTGCTTTGATTGCTTCAGTTGTTGAAACTCAATTACTCTATCAAGATTCATGGAATAATTATCATAAAAAAGCACATCTGTGATTTTGTGCAATATATTGCAATAGTTAATGAAATAATACATCCGTAAGGCATTTTTATACAGAATAAGCACAGGATTCTCACGTTGAAATTTCAGTATATGACTTTATTAATAAAGCCTTAAACATTGATAAGTGCAGACGTAGCCATCATGCTGCCACAAGCTACTCCTGGTATGTGGCTTTACAGCAGTAATCAAATTGCTTGTTAATGATCACATGGTTTTACAAGTGGACGCCAGTTTTCCCTAAAAATTTGTTGGACATCAGTTTTACCTGCAAAAGTTGAACAAGAGTTAACAAACAATTTGTAAATATTGCTAGCTTTCAGTAAAACCACATGCCAAGGTTGTTTTTGCCTACATCATGGCATGTGGCATCGTTTACAAATTTATCTAAATAAAAAACTTGCAAAATGAGAGAAAAAACATTAAACAATAATGTTCCCATGTAGGGAGGGTCTCTATAACAGAACAGGATGCAGAGCTATATACCACACATCTAACCAACAATAACCAAACAAGAAAAATTATAGCCTCTACTAACTAATCTAAGATACATTTTCTATAATGTTGGGCTATATAAAGTCTGGGTGCTACACACGTGGACAAAATTGTTGGTACCCCTCGTTTAATGAAAGAAAAACCCACAATGGTCACAGACATAACTTGAATCTGACAAAAGTAATAATATACAAAAATTCTATGAAAATGAACAAATGAAAGTCAGACATTGCTTTTCAACCATGCTTCAACAGAATTTTTTAAAAAAGAAAACTCTTGAAACAGGCCTGGACAGAAATTATGGTACCCTTAACTTAATATTTTGTTGCACAACCTTTTGGGGCAATCACTGCAATCAAACGATTCCTGTAACTGTCAATGAGAATTCTGCACCTCTCAACAGGTATTTTGGCACACTCCTCATGAGCAAACTGCTACAGTTGTCTCAGGTTTAAAGGGTGCCTTTTCCAGACGGCTTGTTTCAGCTCCTTCCAAAGATGATTAATAGGATTTAGGTCAGGGATCATAGAAGGCCACTTCAGAATAGTCCAATGTTTTCCTCTTAGCTATTCTTGGGTGTTTTTAGCTGTGTGTTTTGGGTCATTATCCTGTTACAAGACCCATGACCTGCAACTGAGACCAAGCTTTCTGACACTGGGCAGCACATTTCTCTCTAGAATCCCTTGATAGTCTTGAGATTTCATTGTACCATGCACAGATTCAAGACACCCCGTGCCAGATGCAGCAAAGTAGCCCCAGAACATAACAGAGCCTCCTCCATGTTTCACAGTAGGGACAGTGTTCTTTTCAAGATGTGCTTCATTTTTCCATCTATGAACATAAAGCTGATGTGCCTTGCCAAAAATTTTGATTTTTGTCTAATCTGTCATTAGGACATTCTCCCAGAAGCTTTGTGGCTTGTCAACATGTAGTTTGGAAAATTACTTTTGTCAGATTCAAGTTATTTCTGTGACCATCGTGGGTTTTTCTTTCATTAAACAAGGGGCGCCAACAATTTTGTCCACGTGTGTATTATGAGATGCTGAAAAATGTATGGCTAAGGCTCCATGTAGCAGGACGCAGCAAAAAAATGCTGTGAAAAAATGTGGTGGAAACATATTGCGGACTTTATGCCCCTACTATATCTATACAGAAAATGCCAGCATTTCCATAGGTATAATTGAACTGCTGCAATTTTCGAAAATGCAAGCGTTTTTGAAAATGCAGCTTTTATGCTGCACATTTTTTTCTGCAGTGTGTGCATGGGATTATCCAGAATCCCATCCACTTTGCAGGTACTGTAAAACACAGCGTTTTGGCCACGGCAGAAATGCCACAACAAAAAGCGCTGTGGCATTTCACAACATGATGCTCCGGACTATAAGTGGAATTATTGTAAGTACTCATAAGTACTCGGAGTCCACTCAGAATACATGTCAAGGGTCATTTTGTCAAGATGTGATCCAAAATTTGGAGACAACCCTGCTTGGCAACCATACATACAATTCTGTTACTCTCTCCTAATATCCTCAGAAGTATCAGGAATTAAAATTAAAATGGTTAATTGTATTTGAAACACTTTAAATAACCAATTTGATTCCTCTTGATTTGGCCGGAACTACACTGCAAATTTTTGTAGCGCTACTGATTGATTTTATCGATAAGGCTGAGGCCTCACATTGTGGAAAAGTAGCTTTTTTTGTTGTAGATTTTGCTGCTTTTTTTGAGCCAAAGCCAAGAATGGCTACAAAAGAAATGGGAAATATAAGTTCTTATACTTCTTCCCTTCTGCTCAATCCACTCCTTTTTTATTCCTTTTTTGCACTGGTTTCTGGCATTTGGATACTTTTGGATACATAGTATAAGCCCATGATTTGGGACCTGTATACTAATAATTTGGCTGACTTCTTGTCAATTTGGCCAGCAACTGAAGATTTTGGCTGAAGAGCCGAGTAGTAAGTGGAGGAGGTAGTGGCTTTACCATATTGTGTCACAGAAAGATTGGAAACGTTTCACAAGTTCTGCTGTATATCCATTTTGAAGTTTGACAGGCTGTTTGAGTTGCTGTTGGCTCCACCATGAGACGTGTAATTACACCTGAAGGCTTACTCTTTGTCACTTTGAGGTAAGCTACCAATAATGATTCCTTTTTGCTACCTGTGTTTAAACTTCTGTGTTTTAAAGGAACCAAGTGTTCTGTTTTTTTTTGTTTTTGTTTTATTAAAAGGGTTGTCTGACCCCAAATGCATATTCCCTACTGATGATCTATCAGTAGCCATCAGTATGTGATCTGTCGGGGTCTGACACCTCCACCCCACACAGCTACCTTCAAGCGCTAGAAGTAGCAGCACTGGATGGTAAGTTGAGTAGACACTCCTCTTATTCAAGTAATAATTGTGAATCAGCAGTCATATCCACTGCAGCTTTGCTTCTATATTTCAACATATTGATTTTTTAATGGCTCTGACACAGAAATAAAAAAAACACATTACTGATAAACTAAAAATCTAGCATTGTATTCTATTTGGCGGTAAAACTTGGTGACAATATAAAAGTCAAGAAAGTAAACTGTTATAATTAAATAAAATTATACATAGCTTGATACGTAATAAGGAAAATACAAAGACGATGTCTTGGGCTAAGGCCCCACATTGCAGAACGCAGTTAAAAAATGATGCGAAAGAAATGCAGCGGAAATTTTTCATTGCTTTTCTCTTTTTTTTGCGTTTTTTCTTTCCTTATTAAATCTATGGAGTGAGAAAATGTGAGTGTTTCCGCAAGTAAAATTCACATGCTGCGTTTTTCAAAAACACGACTTTTCCGCAGCTTTTTTTTCCCGCAATATGTGGATGATATTAACCAGAATCTCATTCACTTTGCTGGTACTGTAAAACACTGCTTTTTTGCATTGTGTGGCTTTATACATTACAAACTGTAATTGACAGTGAAACCTCAACACACAAATTTGTACAGATAAATAGAGTTCCCTATGGGTGGTCCTCACAAATAAAAAATATGCAGGTTGAAGTTTTTATTGAATTCAGCAAACATGTACAATCCCACCAAATACAAAAATAAATGTTGAAAGATTCAAAAATCATGTATTGTATGCTTCATTAGATAAAACAGAACAAGGTATCATGTCAGTAGTTTACACAGAACCAGGTTTAAGAATAGAACTTAATACAACAGGTCTCATGCTGTACCTAAGTCACCCCAACTCACAAACATAACCATACGGAGACCAAACGTTTGTTCCTCCCTCAGTGACCTAAATATTTCTTATTTCAAGACGGCCCTATCATATTTGATCCCCAGTATGTCTTTACTCTCATTCCTAGTCACCAGTTTGGCTTCCCTCTCATTGCTGGTCTACCACACAATATCATAGGTGATTACAGAGTTGTTTTTAAAGGACATCAAATATCAAACAGACCCATAGTCTTATATTCAATCCATCTAGGCAGAAAAAGGACAAAGATAGTCCATGGAAGAGTGAAGAAATCAGGCGATACCTTTTAGAGGCTAACTGAGTATATTTATAAGTAAGCTTTCAGGAGTGCTCGCTCCCTTCATCAGACATGGTGTGATACAAGAACTGAAAATTAACAGATTTTTATACACATGGTTTTCAAAGCATTTTAGAGTCCTTAAAAAAAATTGCAATCTAAGTAGAGAAGTTATTTACAACAGTCCATGTCAGTTTTTTTGATGGCCATGTAAAATAGACTATCAAAAAAAAGAACATGTGAATAAACCCATTCACTTTCATTGTTATTAAAATGGCTTAATGGATTAAAGAGAAATCTTAAATCTAAACTGCATACAGGAGAATAGTGTAGGAAGTAAATGCTATATAAATTTTGTCTCAATGTTAAGGCAATATCAAGTTTTAATAGCATAGGCCATGTTCAAGGAATGATTCTTATTATATTCATTGAGACTGCAAATACTAGTTATTATGGCAAAAATGGATCTCTGAGGGTATAGGGACTCACAGAAGAAGGGAGTTATAAAATCAGAAGGGCAGTAGGTAAAATAGTGCAGGAACTTTTAGGACGAGAACAATCCCACTGGACGCACTCCTGAATTTCCATGAGCAGCATGTTTTCCTGAAAGCTACTGCAACAAAACAGATCTGAACTTTCAGGAACTGCCACATGTCTCCAGTTGCTTTCAGACTTTATAAAGGTTGAAAAGAAAATGGTAAAACCTATAGAAATCATTGACATGGTGCACGATTTAAACCCACAGCTTGAGACACTTTGTGCTGCAGGTTTTAATCAGAGCATATGGTTAAAATTTTGTGAAATCTGATCCTCTCTGAGATGCAGTTTTAGGCTAAGGCCACATCTAGCAAATGCAGCTAAAAAACGCTGAGGGGAAAACGGATTGCATTTTCACTGATTTATCACTGTCTTTTTCATTTTGTCTTCCCCATATAAATCTGTGGGGAAAGATCAGGCATTTCTACAGGAAAAATTAACATGTTGTGTTTTAAAAAAAAATTCCCACACTGTTTATTTCTGGAAAGTGGGGATGAGATTAAATTTAATTTTTTTTCACTTGTTGGGACTATGAAACACTGGCCCATATTTACTAATAGTTAAAAAAGTAACCCTAGACAGGCAGTTTGAAAGTATGCCAGATTTATCACAGTGGCTGATGCTGTATGACGGATCTCACATACCTACAACACAGATTGACTTACGATGCATTTTTGGCGCATCTTGGCACATGGCCATGCCCCTGCCCCATTTTTCTGAGAAGCCATACCTACATGTAAAATGTTAGTCCAAACTAGATACACCAAGATGTATGGAGTTGTGCCAAAGAGGAGTCACATTGTGCCATATTTTGCCATATTAACGCCAGTGTCTAGTTGTTCCTCTTAGGGTAAGTTCACACAGAGGAATTTGCTACAGATTTGGGGAGGATTCGACCTCCAAATCAGTGGCAGATTCTGCCCAGATTCTGCCTCTCATTGTTATCAATGTTTTGCCATTGTTTTTCTTTGTTCTCAATTGGAGGTAGAGACTGCAGCAGGGCTGAAAAAATAAGCGTCCTGCTCAATCTTATCGCAGCTTCCACAGCTCTAGACTCCCAGCTCATTAGGCCCATTCATCTGGGCCTAATCAACAGTGGAAAGCCGTGACTGAATGCTGATGCACTGCATCTGCATCCCGTCACAGATAGACCACAGCCGAAAAATCGGTGGTGGAAAATGAAGAGGAGTTCCTCTTTATTTTCCGATGTGAGAACTTACCCTTACTGTTTATTTAACCCCCTTTTATGCACCTTCTTGTACATATGGTATATGTACATTATTGGCAGAAGGTAGTTTCTGCAGCTTGACATACATGTATACACTGGTGATTTTATGTGACCAGTAACAGTGTATGAGTAGTATTTGTACATTAAGTATTTCCTCTAGCTATACAATCAAAATAATAGAGAAATTACTGCTTGTAAATTAGTAAAAAAGGAATATGCAGGAACTATTTTGATTTTTACGCTAGTAAGTCACACTAAGGGCATCAGAATTTAAACCTTTAGGTGGAAGGCCAGCATAGTTTACAAGCCACCACACTTATTAATAGGCCTGACTACCCTTTGCAATGTCATGTGTAATGTTAATCCTCATCCTAAGTCACACAGTTTCAAATGTCAGCAGTCAGTAGTCGTCCTGTTTGTCTCCTGTACACATCTAGGAGAAAGATGGAGAATTTTGAAGAAATGAATGCAAGTAAAGATAACCTGTTAGAACCACCAAGTATAAATGATTCTACTACAGATGAGGAGGATGTAAAAGCTACAATCAAACCTCGTTTATCTCCACTTCCCAGAAGACGTAGCTCTGTGTCTTCAGATGATGGAGACCTGGAATCACCACCTACAGTCGCAAGGAAGGTGTCCTTTGCAGATGCATTTGGATTCGATTTGGTATCAGTTAAAGAGTTTGACACATGGGAAATTCCAACTGTAATTCCAAACTTTGTAATGGAAAGCATTAAAATTGAGGAATTTTATTTAACACCAAGCTTTACATTACCTCCAATCAGTGGTATTATGGAAAGGTTGCTTGCAAAAAAAGTGACCCTGGAATCTGTGGATTTCATCGCAGGAACATCATCCATGAAGGGAATTATTCGAGTTCTCAATCTTTCTTTTGAAAAACAGATCTACGTCAGAATGTCACTTGATAACTGGCAAAGCCATTATGACCTATTGGCAGAGTATATACCTAATTCTTGTGATGGGGAAACCGATCAATTCTGTTTTACAATATCATTGGTCAGCCCATATCAAAAAGAGGGAGCAAGAGTGGATTTCTGTATATGCTATGAAACATCAGTTGGTACCTTTTGGGATAATAATGATGGACAAAATTATGTGCTAACATGTCAAAAGAAGGAAGAAGTTGTAGAAACTGGTGAGCAGTCAGATGAGGTAATAGACAAAAATAAGAAAAGTTGTTTAAAGCCATCACTAAGGTAAGTCTGATAATAAAGCTTAATACATTTATGTTAATTAAAATGCAGGCAATGTAATTGGAAACACATCATGCAAATTCAGTTTATTCTTTACATATTAATCAAACGTATCACCAATTAAAACGGTAACCATAATACATTTATTAAGAAACATAGTAACAATATAGTAACACTAGCACAAACATAAAATATCATAGTAACGCTTGCAATATTTACTATACTTTCTGTGTTGGGTTCAAGATTTCTAGGGAGTTTGGTAAATAAACCAGTATCCTAATTTGCACAGTGCTATAGATCTGTGTGACATGTCTGTCGCATAGAGCTGCATTATTATAGTAGAAAAATGAGTCAGGGGAAGCAGGAACATTCCTTTGTAGGAACTGTACAAGCAACTTTTTAAACTGTCATTAGAACAAACTGTATGTATGCCATAGTAATATGTAGCCATCGTGAAAAAATGAAAAAAAAAAAAAGTATATTTTATTATTCATCCATTTTTAAAGCTGGGTTAATGACTCCTACTGTAGCAGTATATGGTGACGTGATCTGGCATAAATGTCACTGTTACGTAGATGATGAGAATGTATACTTGGCTCTGGAGTGTGGTCTCACCTTTCTCCAGAACCATCTGTCACAAGTAGGAAGTTAGATAAGAGAGGGTAAAAGGGTAATTTAGGAAGGTCAGTGGTGTGTTCAATGACATTTGAAAGTGCTCTTGGCCAGATTTAACAAGACATTTAAATGTAGGTAGTTTGGTTCATGTGTGGCAGCCAACTTGGTTTTTAACGCATTCAAGTTTTTTTATTTTGTTTTGGTTTTTTTGCTTTTTCCTTGTATTCTATAACATTCTGTAGTTGTTTGAGTTTTCTTTTATTAATGGGGAAAAAGCACAATAAAAATAATTAAAAAAATATGTATGAGACTGGAATAACCCATGCAGTTTTTGATGCCTGACTGTGGTATATTTTTTAAACAGCCATTAATGTAGCTTTAGCATATTTTTATTGATATGTTTTGCAGTGAACTCTGCATGGTAGTTTTATAATTATTAGTAATGTTAGTTCTCACAATTTTTCGAGAATTAATTAGTAGTAACAACTATTACCAAAATAACGCTGGGGATCCATGGTGACTTTGTGTTGCAAGACCAAATATTGCGTAGGCCCAGATATAAGAGACTCTAAATAGTTATATTGGCCTATGACTGCATGCATAAATAAATACTGTATAATGATATGGAAAGTAGTAAAAAGTATTAATTTTTTTGAAAGTTAATATTGAATTCAGTGGCGTATAGATAGGACAGTTAATACCACAATGTGTCAGTGGCTCAAACCCTTTCACTAACAAAAACATGCAAGTTCAAAACAGATGACAAAAGGGTGAATTAACCCAGCGTTGCAGAAACACAGCATTTTTGGTTGCTGCGGAAATGCAGCAGAATAAGTCACTGATTTTACAGTACCAGCAAATACAAGTGAATAAGATTTCATTAATCTGATCTACACAAAAAAAAAAAAAAAAGCTGCAGAAAAGCTGCTTTTTGAAAAACACAGCATTTTAAATTTAGCTGCAGAATCGCAAGCGTTTCCCTGTAAATGTTTAATAGGGGAAGAAAACAACGTAGAAAAAAATGCAGCAAAACTCAATTAAAAATGCTACGGAAAAAATGCAGTGTGTTTTTTGCTGTGTTTCACTACGTGGGGCCATAGATTGAGGACGCTGTGGTTTGCCTGCAGCGTAAACGGCGTGGAAAAAAACACAGTGTTTTACAGTCACAGCAAAAAAAACGCGCTGCAGACACGCAGCGATTTCCAAAACCGTTACGGTTTTGGAAATCGCAGCAAGTCAGTTATACCTACGGAAAATCAGGCGGTTTCCCTATTGGTATAATTGAAGCAAAAAGTCTGCAGAGGAAACCTCTGCAAGCTTTCTGTCCAAACCATGATGCGTTGCCACCGTGGTTTTTCCCGGGGGACGCCATATGGGGCTTTAGCCTGAAATGGGAATTCCCTTCTCAAGGACTCTATCTATACTAATAAAAGGAAAACTCTGCAGACTTTCTTTTAAAAACACTGTGAAATAAACGCAATGCGGTCTTTTCTGCAGCGTTTTTTTTCTGCACCTCGCTACATGGGGCCTTAGCCTAAAGCAGGCCATACACATTAGATTTTAGACTACTGAAGTGGCAGATTTTGAACTGTCTACTGTTGTTTGGGACAGTTGGTCATACAACCAAACCAACCAAAGTTCATTTCAGACAAACGATAGCAGCCTAAGGCCGGTGTGCTGCCGTGTGCTGCTGGCTGGCCGTGAATTAAAAGCACAGGCGGCGCACAGGGGACATGTGGATATCACCCGTGCATGAGCCGTGCTTCCGCGACCCCTTTCATTAAATGAATAGGAGCCATGGAAACAGGACCGCAAAATAGGACAGGAATAGGACCTCTTCTATATTTCGTGGCCCGGACTGTCGGCCCACACACGTGACCATGTAATTCACAGTCATGTGTATGGGCCCATAGAAATGAATGTGTCAGTGTGCTTTCCGTGAAATACACGGCTAGCACACTGATCACAGCCACGGTCGTCTGCAAGGGGCCTAAAATCTAATGTGTATGGCCTGCTTTAGGTCCACTTCACACAAGTGAAGGGTAAACATTTTCAATACTTGATTGCAATATGGACATATATTGCAGATTAACTAACAGTCACATTAAAATTGCAAAAACACTCTCATAATTGTCTCTTTTTTATGGCAGATTTTGAATTTATGGCTGAAATAAATATTATTGGCAAATAACTCCAGTGCCTTATGCGTATTTTAACCATTTAACGATCTAACATATTTAGACCAGTAACATTTTATCCCTTTCTGCATTCCAACTTTAAGAACTTTTTATTTCAGTGTAACTTTATGAGACCTTGCATTTTGTTTTTGAGAGGTAAGATGATCAATTCTGGCATCTGAATTTTAAAGTGTAACTAACCTTTCGGACAACTTTTGATTTTCTGGCACTATTTGTGTCATTAATTAATTGTGATACTTTATTAACAAATTCTGGATCTTTTCTGTGAAATCCTTCATTTTTTCACTCTTTCCCTTGTTTCTGTATTGAGAGCTGTTTCGGCCTCTCACTGAATGTTACTGTGTATGGGAGTACAGGGCTGTGTAAGATATAGAGAATGAGGGTGGGGTGGGTCACTTCAAACAGTTATATCTCAGACATTATAAAACATACAAACTTGCTTTAGGTGTCATATAAAAGAGGAGACTGTTCTTTCATATGACAGAAGATATCTCTTCCAGAGACATCAGTGGTTGAAAACACAGTCAGGATTGGGATTTTTATATCATACTGTATATATTATACAGCTGCATATATACACGTGGACAAAATTGTTGGTACCCCTCGTTTAATGAAAGAAAAACCCACAATGGTCACAGAAATAACTTGAATCTGACAAAAGTAATAATATATAAAAATTCTATGAAAATGAACAAATGAAAGTCAGACATTGCTTTTCAACCATGCTTCAACAGAATTTAAAAAAAAAAAAAAGAAAACTCATGAAACAGGCCTGGACAGAAATGATGATACCCCTGAAAATAATGTGACCAAAGGGACATGTTAAATCAAGGTGTGTCCACTAATTGGCATCACAGGTGTCCACAATCTTGTAATCTGTCAGTGGGCCTGTATATAGGGCTACAGATACTCACTGTGCTGTTTGGTGACATGGTGAGTACCACACTCAACATGGACCAAAGGAAGAGAAGGAAAGAGTTGTCTCAGGAGCTTAGAAAGAAAATTATAGGCAAGCATGTTAAAGGTAAAGGTTATAAGACCTTCTCCAAGCAGCTTGATGTTCCTGTGACTACAGTTGCACATATTATTCAGAAATTTAAGATCCATGGGACTGTAGCAAACCTCCCTGGACATGGCCGCAGGAGGAAAATTGATGACAAATCAAAGAGCAGGATAATACGAATGGTAACAAAAGAGCCCAGAAATACTTCTAAAGAGATTAAAGGTGAACTTCAAGCTCAAGGAACATCAGTGTCAAATCGCACCATCCCTCGTTGTTTGAGCCAAAGTGGACTTCATGGGAGACGACCAAGGAGGACACCATTGTTGAAAACAAATCATAAAAAAACCAGACTGGAATTTGCCAAACTATCAAGGGATTCTAGAGAGAAATGTGCTGCCCAGTGTCAGAAAGCTTGGTCTCAGTCGCAGGTCATCAGTCTTGCAACAGGATAATGACCCAAAACACACAGCTAAAAACACCCAAGAATGGCTAAGAGGAAAACATTGGACTATTCTGAAGTGGCCTTCTATGAGCCCTGACCTAAATCCTATTGAGCATCTTTGGAAGGAGCTGAAACATGCCGTCTGGAAAAGGCACCCTTCAAACCCGAGACAACTGGAGCACTTTCCTCATGAGGAGTGGACCAAAATACCTGTTGAGAGGTGCAGAAGTCTCATTGACAGAATCGTTTGATTGCAGTGAATGCCTCAAAAGGTTGTGTAACAAAATATTAAGTTAAGGGTACCATCATTTCTGTCCAGGCCTGTTTTATGAGTTTGTTTTTTTTTTAATTCTGTTGAAGCATGGTTGAAAAGCAATGTCTGACTTTCATTTGTTCATTTTCATTGAATTTTTATATATTATTACTTTTGTCAGATTCAAGTTATTTCTGTGATCATTGTGGATTTTTCTTTCATTAAACCAGGGGTACCAACAATTTTGTCCACGTTTGTAAATATTCTAATCCTGACTGTGTTTTCAACATGATCCAAAATTTGTTAATAAAGTATATCACAAAATTTATTTATGACACAAATACTGCCAGAAAATCGAAAGTTGTCCGAAGGTCTAGTTACACTTTAATGTTTATGTTGTTAATCATGTAGAACAAATAACATACTAATTTTATTTTAGGGGTTGTTACGGATGTGGTGATACCAATACCAATGTGTTTTTTCTTCTTTTTTTTTTCCCATTAACAACGGGGAAAAAAGTCTTTTTTTAACTTTTTTTTTTCTGTAAAACGACTTAGGTCCTGCGGTCAGCATTGACTGCAGCATATAGGGGGTTCAATGGCAAGTATGCCTCTGACTGATAATGGGGGGATGATATCATGAACAAAAGTCCTGTTCTCTTGTCCCTGGGGTCATCTAAAGGGACAAGAGAATAATAAAATAATTTTCTCCTCTCCCTGCACTGTCAGCTGTTCGTGTTCTCTTGCACACTGCTTAAACTGAAAGTGCGAGTATATACATCGGTAATACTGATTGGCCATTTTCTAGCAGGAAACTGAACTACATAAGGCTTTATTCACACATCAGTATATTGGTCAGTGTTTTGCATAGGAGTTTGGTAGTCAAAAACCAGAAATTAAGACTACACAGAGATTATTATTATTATTATTATTTATTTATTTATTTATTTATTTATAGAATGCCATTAATTCCATGGTGCTGTACATTTGAGGGTTTACATACAGTACACAAAATATACAAAACAAATACAATACTAACAGTGAACTACTGGCACAGTGGGATACAAGTCCCTGCCCACAAGGGCTTACAATCAATGATGGAAGAGGTATAGAGACAGAAGGTGAAGGGAGAGACTGTTCGTTCAGATGCTGGTTTGCTGGCAGTAGTGTTATTGGGGGTTGTAGGCCTTCCTGAATAGGTGAGTCTTCAGGGCCTGCTTGAAGCTTGTGATTGTGGGGGTCAATCTTTTGTGTCTTGGTAATGAGTTCTAGAGTATGGAGTATGCACAGGAGAAATCTTGGAGATGGTTGTGTGAAGAGCGGATAAGACCAGAGCGGAGTAGGAGGTCTTTGGAGGATCGGAGGTTGCGTGTGGGCAGGTAGCGGGAGATTAGCTCAGAGATGTATGGAGGGGACAGGTTGTGGATGGCTTTGTATGTCAGCGTTAGTATTTTGAACTCTATTCGCTGGGCAACGGGTAGCCAGTGAAGGGATTGGCAGAATGGAGTGGCTGATGAAGAGTATTAAGCGAGAAGCACAGTTTAAGGTGGACTGGAGGGAGACGAGAGTATTTGCTGTGAGGCCATGGAGAAGGGTGTTACAGTAATCTAAGCAGGAGATTATAAGGGCATGGACTAGCATCTTTGTAGTTTCAGGGGTGAGGAAGGGGTGGATTTGATGGATGTTCTTGAGTTGGAGGAGGAAGAAGGTATTGTGGATGTGCAGACCTGTGGGACTGGGTTAAGTGTGGTTCCATTAACTTTGATAGATGGGTCAGGTAAAGGGGCCGTGTGAGGTGGGGTGAAGATGATGTACTCCGTTTTCTCCATGTTGAGTTTGAGAAAGCCTAAGGCTAAGGCCCCACATTGCGGAAAAGCTGACTTTTTGGTTGCAAATTTTGCTGAGTTATTTTAAGCCAAACACAGGAGTAGCTACAAAATGAATGGGAAATGTAAATTAAGTACTTATACTTCTCCCTTCAGTTCAATACAGTCCTGCAAAAAGATGCAATACTGATGATATATTGAAAACATATAGAGTGGATCACTTGTCAGTAAGTTCAATGGACATGTTCCATTCACAAAACAAAATAATGAAAAACAGTGGTTCGGCCTTTTTTGATTTTTTTTCCCCCGCTACAGCATTCACTGTATGGGAAGAAGTTTGTAGACCGAGCAGTTTTGGACACAGGGATACGTAATGTGGATGTGTTTCACATTATTTTTTAACTCTTATATGTGTTCTAGGGAAGGGGGGGGGGTGATTTTAATTTTTCTTTCTTTTTAATATTTTTTTTAACTTTTGTTTTATTTTACTGTAACTATTAGACCGCATAGAGGTCTTGATCCCCTGGGGGTCTGACAATTCTAATGCATTGCAGTGCATTGCAAAATACCAGCAGTTCTATTACAGGCTGCATAGAGTAGCCCGTAATAGAAGATATTGTCAAACAAGCCTGGGAGCATTCAATAGGCTCCCAGCTGTCATGGCAATGAATTGTTGACTTAGGTTTGGTTTGACTGAGGACATTAGCTGGCAGGCATTAGAGCCTATAACTATATTGACCACTCTGCTCCTAAGCAGCAATCATATTTAAATACCTGATCTCCACCATACTATTACTACAGATGTCGGGAATGGGTTAAACCAATTCAACATAAAACCCTTGAAAGGCTGCAATTAACTATTTCTCACTGGATGGTTACATATACATACAAATAGAATAGTAAGTATACCATTTTTGATAACAAAATCATGTGGTGCTGAGAAAAACTGTTTGAGGTATCGATATGTAGCTAAAAAATGCTGCAGAAAAATGCATTGCAATTTTTTCTAGTTTGTTATTCAGGCTGAGGCCCCACGTTGCAGAAATGCAGCTTTTTTGTTGCAGATTTTGTTGTGGTTTTTTAAGCCAAAGCCAGGACTGAATTGAGCAGATGATAGAAGTATAAGAACTTCCTATATATTTTTAATTCCTTTTGTAGCCATTTTAGGCTTTGGCTCAAAAAAACGCAGCAAAATCTGCAACAAAAAAAGCTGCATTTCTGCAATGTGGGGCCTCAGCCTCATTGAATTTTTACTGCGTTTTTTTCTTCCCGTAAGGAAAACACCTGCAATTCCGCAGCTAAAATCAACATGCTGTGTTTTTCAAAAATGCATCAGATTTTCTGCAGCTCTTTTTTTCCACATGTGTGGATGAGATTAACTAGAATTTCATTCTTCTTGCTGGTGCTGTAAAACACAGCCACTTACTGCAGAAAAAACACAGCAAAAATTAACTCTTTTCTGCAGTGTTTTTAATTTTTACTTTCCCTATCACACATAAGTCTATGAGTAAAAAGCAGTGTTTCCATGGGTAAAATTAACATGCTGTTTTTCTCAGTGTTTTTTTTTCTGCAATGTGTGGATGAGATTACATAAAATCGAATTCACTTTGCTGGTACTGTAAATGGCAGTATTTTCTCTGCTGTATTACCACAACAGTCAGAAACACAGCATTTCCGCAACTTATGCCCTTAGCTTTGCTTGTGATGCTAAGAGAGGACACAGCTGTACAGTTGTATAAAATCTAACAATTACAGTATATACAGTGCTGGCCAAAAGTATTGGCACCCCTGCAATTCTGTCAGATAATACTCAATTTCTTCCAGAAAATGATTGCAATCACAAATGCTTTGGTAATAATATCTTCATTTAATTTGTCTTCAATGGAAAACCACAAAAAGAATTGTCAAAAAGCCAAATTGGATATAATTTCACACCAAACATAAAAAAGAGGGTGGACAAAAGTATTGGCACCCTTTGAAAAATCATGTGATGCTTCTCTAATTTGTGTAATTAACAGCACCTGTTACTTACCTGTGGCACATAACAGGTGGTGGCAATAACTAAATCACACTTGCAGCCAGTTGAAATGGATTAAAGTTGACTCAACCTCTGTCCTGTGTCCTTGTGGGTACCACATTGAGCATGGAGAAAAGAAAGAAGACCAAAGAACTGTCTGAGGACTTGAGAAGCAAAATTGTGAGGAAGCATGAGCAATCTCAAGGCTACAAGTCCATCTCCAAAGACCTGAATGTTCCTGTGTCTACCGTGCGCAGTGTCATCAAGAAATTTAAAGCCCATGGCACTGTGGCTAACCTCCCTAGATGTGGACGGAAAAGAAAAATTGACGAGAGATTTCAACGAAAGATTGTGCGGATGGTGGCTAAAGAACCTCGACTAACATCCAAACAAGTTCTAGCTGCCCTGCAGTCCGAGGGTACAACAGTGTCAACCCGTACTATCCGTCGGCGTCTGAATGAAAAGGGTCTCTATGGTAGGATACCCAGGAAGACCCCACTTCTGACCCAGAGACATAAAAAAGCCAGGCTGGAGTTTGCCAAAACTTACCTGAGAAAGCCAAAAACTTTTTGGAAGAATGTTCTCTGGTCAGATGAGACAAAAGTAGAGCTTTTTGGGAAAAGGCATCAACATAGAGTTTACAGGAAAAAAAAGAGGCCTTCAAAGAAAAGAACATGGTCCCTACAGTCAAACATGGCGGAGGTTCCCTGATGTTTTGGGGTTGCTTTGCTGCCTCTGGCACTGGACTGCTTGACTGTGTGCATGGCATTATAAAGTCTGAAGACTACCAACAAATTTTGCAGCATAATGTAGGGCCCAGTGTGAGAAAGCTGGGTCTCCCTCAGAGGTCATGGGTCTTCCAGCAGGACAATGACCCAAAACACACTTCAAAAAGCACTAGAAAATGGTTTGAGAGAAAGCACTGGAGACTTCTAAAGTGGCCAGCAATGAGTCCAGACCTGAATCCCTGTGGAGAGATCTCAAAATGGCAGTTTGGAGAAGGCACCCTTCAAATCTCAGGGACCTGGAGAAATTTGCCAAAGAAGAATGGTCTAAAATTCCAGCAGAGCATTGTAAGAAACTCATTGATGGTTACCGGAAGCGGTTGTTCGCAGTTATTTTGTCTAAAGGTTGTGCTACCAAGTATTAGGCTGAGGGTGCCAATACTTTTGTCCGGCCCATTTTTGGAGTTTTGTGTAAAATGATCAATGATTTGACTTTTTTTTCATTCTCTTTTGTGTTTTTTCATTGCAAGCAAAATAAATGAAGATATTATTAACAAAGCATTTGTGATTGCAATCATTTTCTGGAAGAAATTGAGTATTATCTGACAGAATTGCAGGGGTGCCAATACTTTTGGCCAGCACTGTAGTACTCCATAAATTGAGAACAATGACAATGGCTCATGTGTCTTTCATTCCTGTTTTATCAGTTAGGGTATGTTCACATGGCGGAAAATGAAGAGGAATTCCTCTTCATTTTCCACTGCCGGCATTTTTGTCCGTGGTCTAGCTACGACGGGATGCTGATACAGTGCATCTGCATTCCATCGCGGCTTCCCGCAGCTGATTAGGCCCAGATGAATGGGCCTAATCAGCAGGGAGTCTCAAGCCGCGGACTCCATGGCTGAATCAGCTGTGGAATCCGCGGCAAGATCGAGCAGGATGCTTTTTTTTCCGCATCCTGCTGCGATCTCCCCCAAATCCGTGGCAAATTCCTCCATGTGAACATACCCTTAATAAGACACCTAGCCTCCTCAAGTTCAAATTTACACATATGCTCAGCTACCGGGTCTCTGTATGCTAAAAGTGAAAAGGGTTGTAAACAAATTTTGCAAATATTAGTAGGATCTAAATTCAGTTGGGCAGCGTAGACATTTAGTTTTACTCTTTTTTTTTTTAAACTGTAATTTTTATTAAGTTTTTAAAAATAGTTACAAATCAAATACAGAAAATTCTTCATCGCAAATAATCCGTTAAGTACACAAAAAACAGTAATATAGAGACAAGGTTTAGGAAATACATATGACAAGACAAAGGGAAGGAACAATAAGAAAAAAAAAAAAAAGGGGGGGGGTCGGATCTCAGACACCGTGTGTGGCACAGTAGGTATCCCAGTGGGACCAAATTGCTTCGAATGCCTCCACCGTATGGTTAAGGGAGGCGGTCAATTATTCCAGGCTGAGGATGTCCTTCAATCGGGGTATCAATTCTGAGATTGCTGGAGGAAGAGCTTCCCTCCAATGGCGGGCTATGAGCGTTTTGGCCGCGGTGCACAGGTAGAGGAATAGCTTAGATGTACTTTTACTAAGACCTCTTGGGGGGAGATTCAGCAGATAAACCATGGGATCCAGGGGTATGCACTAGATAAAAAGAATGTTAGTCAGCTTCCTAACTTCGAACCAGAAAGGGCGGATTAGGGGGCATTCCCAAAAGATATCGAACAATGTTCCTGGTGCTGTTTGGCATCGCCAGCAACTGGGAGGGATAGTGGGGTTGAGAGTATGAAGTAAAGCTGGAGTATGATACCAGTGCATAAGTATTTTGTATTGCGTCTCCCTGAATGTTACACAGGAAGAGGATTTAGCTGCTCGGGACCAAATAACCCGCCACTGGTTGTGCGAGATGTGCTGGCCCAAGGCTCCAGACCACCGGGTAATATATTTGTGGACCACCGGAGTCTGCCCCCCCCTGACAGGACAAAAGCCCATAAATATTAGAAATCAGGCCTCTAGTGGAGGTACCCGCCTGACATAGTCATTCAAAGGCCATAGGGAGGGAGATTCGGGTGGGCTCAAACTGGGAGACAACAAAATGAACTATCTGTCGATAGTGAAACCACTCTGAGGTAGGCAAGTTCTGTGTAGAGGTGAGGTAGTCAAAGGGCCTGAGCTCCAAGGTCGATGGGTCCACCAAATCAGCTACGTGGAATAGACCCAACCCACTCCAGGACCTGACCATAGCAGCCGTGAGTTCGCTTGGGAGAAGTGGGTTATTGTAACGTCCTTGCCTGTCCAGGCTTTGGCACCGTCCTCCGGGCGCACACTGCCAGCAAGAGGCGTGCCCGGTTGTGATTCTTTTCTTTGGGTTTTTCTTGTACTGTCTGAACACTGTCCTATTCCCTCACCTCCTTAATTGATTTTCCACCACGCCCTTCTCCTTCACCTTGCTCTCCCCCTGCTCCACTAAGAGTTAACTTTGGTCCTGCCTTGGTGATTGACAGCCTATCCTCCTATCAAGTCTGAGGCGGGTTCTTTCTCCCTATTTATTGTTTGCCCACTTTCCTATGGGCGCCTGCTATTGCTTTTTGCTTTCTGGCTTTACTTCTTGTTATTTGTTACCTGCTCTTCTTATTTTCTGACCACTGGCTTTGACTTTGACTATTCTCTTGGATCTCGATTCTGTGCTGCAATTGCTCGATTGTTACTGACCCCTTGGCTAGCTGACCTCCCTTTGTTGTTGTGCGTCTTGTCTGCGTTCTATGTGATCACTTATTATAAGGAGGGACTGTCGACGTGGTTGCTGGCTGTCACCTAGGACAGATCGGGCAAGTTAGCCAGGGACAGTGGGGGGATTCAGCTTAGGGTCCACAGTCTCGTTGTGCCCCTCCCCCTAGTTCTCCAGCAGCTTCTGGGGAATCGCTCCTCTAATGATTCCCTTACAGAATAGCAGGCCCTAAAAAAAAACCTTAACCCTTCTACTCATTACTGGCATGGCTTCTTTTTAGGACCTTGTGACTCGAATGGAGGGTTTGGCAGGTTTGGTGTCTGAGCTGGCCAACCAGGTACACACTCTCACCCAGAATCAAGCTGAGGCCGCTGCTACACCACCTGCTGTCATTTCCCTCCCTAGGGTTAAAATGTTACTCCCGGATAGGTTTTCAGGGGACCGAGGTAAATTTGAGACATTCAGGGAATCATGTCTATTGTATTTTCGGGTCAACCCCCGTGCGTTGCAGTCTCAGATGGTGGGGGTGGTCATTTCCCTCTTACAGGGGGATCCACAGACTTGGGCCCTTAAACTCCCCCCTGAGGCAGAGGAGTGGACAGATTTAGAAAAAATTTTTAAGTCTTTGGTGGCCATTTATGCTGAGCCTGATCAAATTGGACTCGCCGAGTCCCAACTTCTTACCCTCCGGCAAGGTAAACTATCCGCTGAAACTTATTGCTCTGAGTTTCGGAAGTTGAGTATAACAGCAGGTTGGTGTGACTCCGCTTTGAAAGCTCTTTTTAAACAGAGCCTGAATGATTCAGTGAAGGATGTCTGGGTAGGTCACCCTGATCCCCCTACCTTAGAAAAGGCCATGACCTTAGCCGTCCGCATTGACAGGAGACTCCAGGACAGACGTAAAGAGAGGGTGGGGATTGGTCCCACTAAGTCTTCTGTCTATCCCTCTCTTTCTGTTAAAAAATCTGTTTCTCCTTCTGTCACCCCTGGAGATGAGCCTATGCAGTTGGGAGCACTGGATACCAAGGCTAGATGAGAATATCGTCTCCGGAATCATCTCTGCCTGTATTGCGGCAAACCGGGTCATCTCATCCGAGACTGTTCCATCAAACCATGTACACCAGCGGAAAACTTCAGGGCCTGAGTGGTATTCAGAAGAACCACTCAGGCAGTCAGGTATCTTCTGAAAAATCTCACAAATTGATGTTACCTGTGTCTCTGTCCTTTGGGGACAGATCTGTTTCTGGGCAGGCCCTAGTAGATTCTGGGGCTGCCACTAACTTTGTTAAATTTTCGTTTGTTTCTGCCTTATGTATTGAACTTGTATCATTAGATACTCCTCTGTTGGTTACTGGGGCGGATTTTACTCCACTGGCCAGGGGTAAAATCCGTTTTAAAACCCCCTTACTCTCTTTGCAAGTGGGCTCAATACATACAGAGCTCATGAGCTTTTTTGTTATGGAGGATCTCTCGTCTGATATTATTTTAGGGCTTCCCTGGCTAGACCTCCATAACCCTACCTTTGATTGGCCCAAAAAAGAGTTAGTTAAATGGGGGAATCAGTGCTCCTCCCATTGTATTGCTTTGCATACCTCCGATTGTTTCAGTGAGGAGACACTTCTTCCTGAATTTCTGTCTGATTTTCATGATGTTTTTGATGCTAAAGCTGCTGAAGTTTTACCGCTGCATAGACCTTACGATTGTGCTATTGAACTCCTTCCCGACTCCAAATACCCTAAGGGAAGGATCTTCAATCTTTCTGCTCCAGAACGTGAGGCTATGCGGGATTACACTCAGGATAGTCTTCTTAAAGGTCACATCCGTCCATCTCAGTCTCCCATGGGAGCTGGGTTCTTTTTTGTTAAAAAGAAGGATGGCGGACTGCGACTATGCATTGATTACCGTGAATTAAATAAAATTACGGTTAAAAATCAGTACCCTCTTCCCCTGATCCCTGATCTTTTCAATCAGATTGTGGGTGCCCGCTGGTTTTCTAAAATTGACCTCCGTGGGGCATACAATCTGATCCGGATTAGAGAAGGAGATGAGTGGAAAACTGCGTTCAACACCCCGGAAGGTCACTTTGAATATTTGGTAATGCCTTTCGGGTTATGTAATGCACCCGCAGTATTTCAACACTTTGTTAACGATATCTTTAGAGACTTGCTCGGTCGTTATGTGATTGTCTACCTGGATGATATTTTAGTGTTCTCTCCTGATTGGGCCACACATATTGAGCATGTTAGGAGTGTTTTGCTACTGTTGCGTCAAAACTCTCTCTTTGCCAAACTGTCCAAATGCCTGTTCGGAGTCCAAAGGGTCACCTTCCTCGGTTACGTTATTACTCCCGATTCTTTTTGTATGGATCCACTGAAGGTCACGGCTATTAATAACTGGGAACGCCCCTCCAACCTTAAAGCCCTACAACGTTTCTTGGGTTTCTCCAACTATTATCGAAAATTTATTAAGAATTTCTCTGCTATAGTGAAGCCATTAACGGATCTCACAAAGAAAGGTGCCGATGTCACCAAATGGACTCCGGAAGTGGAACAGGCTTTTGTACATCTCAAGAAATGTTTTGTTGAGGCTCCTGTATTAGTACCACCAGACTATGAGCGCCCATTTATTATTGAGGTTGATGCCTCTGAAGTGGGGGTTGGTGCCGTGTTGTCTCAGGGCTCTGAAAATTTTACGTGTTTGCAACCTGTAGCCTTCTTCTCGAGGAAATTCTCTCCTACGCAGCGCAACTATGATGTTGGTAATCGAGAACTCCTAGCCATTAAATGGGCATTCGAGGAGTGGAGACATTTCCTCGAGGGGGCCAAACACCAGATCACAGTATTCACTGATCATAAGAACCTACTATATCTGGATAACGCTAAGCGACTGTCTCCTAGGCAGGCCCGCTGGGCACTATTCTTCACACGTTTTAATTTTGTGGTGACTTATCGTCCAGGCTCTAAAAATGTACGGGCTGATGCCCTATCTCGCAGTTTTGGTTCCAGCGGTGCCCCTAAGGATGTCCCAGATAAAATCTTGTCTCCCGGAGTGGTTCTCGCCATTATTACTCCTGGTCTTGCTACTTTAGTGGTTAATTCACAAGATCTTGCTCCCAGTAATACTCCCACTGGGAAACTATTTGTACCTCCAAATCTTTGTCTTCGTGTTTTGGAGGAAATTCATTGTTCTACCTTAACGGGACATCCCGGCTTCGCTGGGACTAAATACCTTCTCTCCCGCTCTTACTGGTGGCCGTCTTGGTCTCGAGACGTATGTGAATTTGTTGCTGCCTGTGAGACATGTGCTAAGATGAAGACTCCTAGGAGATTACCCGAGGGCCTTCTTCATCCTCTTCCTATACCTAAAAGACCATGGTCCCATTTGTCAATGGACTTTATTACTGATTTGCCTTGTTCCCAAGGGAAGACTGTGATTTGGGTTGTTGTGGATTTATTCTCCAAAATGTGCCATTTTGTACCCCTAAAGAAAATTCCTAATGCTCCACGCCTAGCTTCGTTCTTTATTAACCACATACTCCGCTTGCATGGTGTACCAGAAAATATTGTATCTGATTGGGGTGTACAATTTGTCTCTAGATTCTGGAAGGAATTTTGTGGTCGTCTGGGGGTCTCTCTGTCTTTCTCTTCCGCGTTCCACCCAGAGACCAATGGCCAGACTGAGAGATTCAACCAAACTTTGGAACAGCACTTAAGGTGTTTTGTGTCTGATGCTCAAGAAAAATGGAGAACCTTTCTTCCTCTAGCAGAGTTTGCAATAAACAACAGGGTTAACGTCACTACTAAAATGTCTCCGTTTTATTGCAACTATGGTTTTAACCCCAGGTACTCCTCTCTCCGTAGCACCGAGTCTGTTAATCCCACCGCCGAACATACTTATCAGCGACTGTGCACAGTCTGGGCCCAGGCTCGTCTGAGCCTGGTTAAAGCCCAAGAATATCAAAAACGGCAGGCAAATAAAAGACGCTTGCCTGGCCCTGAATACAGAGTGGGAGATCAAGTCTGGCTGTCCACTAGGAATCTGCGTCTTAGAGTTCCTTCTGGGAAATTTGCACCACGTTACATTGGGCCCTATGTCATTTCTGAACTCATAAACCCAGTATCTTTTTAATTACAACTTCCAAGTTCTTTTCGTATCCACAACGTCTTCTACAAGTCGCTTTTGAAGAAGTATATCTCCCCTGTCCTTACTTCTTCCAGTCCACCTGCGCCTGTGGTGGTCCAAGGGGAACTGGAATACGAGGTATAAAAAATTCTGGATTCCCGTCGGGTGCAGAATGCTGTTCAGTACCTCGTCCACTGGAAGGGTTATGGCCCGGATGAGCGAAAGTGGGTTTCTGGTAGGGACCTACATGCGCCACGTTTAATTAATCTTTTTCATCGCCAGAACCCTTCAAAACCTGGTCCATCTGGCGAGGGTCCAGAGGCCCCTCGTAAAAGGGGGGGTTACTGTAACGTCCTTGCCTGTCCGGGCTTTGGCACCGTCCTCCGGGCGCACGCTGCGGCGCAGGAGGCGTGCCCGGTTGTTATTCTTTTCTTTGGGTTTTTCTTGTACTGTCTGAACACTGTCCTATTCCCTCACCTCCTTAATTGATTTTCCACCACGCCCTTCTCCTTCACCTTGCTCTTCCCCTGCTCCACTAAGAGTTAACTTTGGTCCTGCCTTGGTGATTGACAGCCTATCCTCCTATCAAGTCTGAGGCGGGTTCTTTCTCCCTATTTATTGTTTGCCCACTTTCCTATGGGCGCCTGCTATTGCTTTTTGCTTTCTGGCTTTACTTCTTGTTATTTGTTACCTGCTCTTCTTATTTTCTGACCACTGGCTTTGACTTTGACTATTCTCTTGGATCTCGATTCTGTGCTGCAATTACTTGATTGTTACTGACCCCTTGGCTAGCTGACCTCCCTTTGTTGTTGTGCGTCTTGTCTGCATTCTATGTGATCACTTATTATAAGGAGGGACTGTCGACGTTGCTGGCTGTCACCTAGGACAGATCGGGCAAGTTAGCCAGGGACAGTGGGGGGGATTCAGCTTAGGGTCCACAGTCTCGTTGTGCCCCTCCCCCCTAGTTCTCCAGCAGCTTCTGGGGAATCGCTCCTCTAGTGATTCCCTTACAGTTATATAAAAAAGAGATCATAGATGAATGCGGGGAGGCCAACCGAAACAATTTAGAACAGGTGTTTCAGATAGCCCGAGTGAAGCCGATGGGGCCCAGCAGCGGAGCAGTGGGCAAGGGGGGGAGGAGGACCACAGAAACGCATTGGGATGAACAGGAGCCAACCAAAGCTTCTCTATCTCAACTCATTTCGTATGTGCCTGGGGTGCCACCCAAAATGGTATACTACGTAGATGTGCAGCCCAGTAATAGTACAATAAGTGTGGAACCCCCAGATCCCCCTCCGACTTACCTGCCAGCATCACCAATCGATGGCGTTTGCCATTCCATATAAATTGGAATATTGCTTTTTGTGGGGATCTCAGTTCGGACCTAGGGACCGCCACTGGAAGGGTCTCAAAGAAATAGAGGAGCTTCGGGAGCAGGGTCATTTTAACCACAGTTATACGGCCTATGAGAGAAATATGGAGTGGGCGCAACTTACCCAGGAGAGAACGGAGCTCATGAAACAGGTGGGGATAGTTGGCCGAGTAAAGCGCATGATACGAAGAGGATATTTGAACGCCCAGATAGCGCAGGGAGCGGTCTCTCCATTGGAAGTCAAAGTTAAACTTAAGCAACTGCAAGGACTCACTTGGGATATTCAAAGGCAGGGCTTCCGTCTTACCAGGGTTGACCCTATAGCCCAAAAGATCTCCATAGTCCTTTAAAACCCGGAGAAGGTTTGGAAGGGAGGTGTGGGGTTTAGTGAGGGTCAACAGGACATTGTCTGTGAATAAGCTAATCTTAAATTCCCTATCCCTCACAAACACCCCAGAGACATCTGGGGCGGATCTAATTTGGGCCGCCAGGGGTTCAATACACAGTGCGAATATTACTGTAGAGGTGACAAGGGGCATGCCTGTCGGGTTCCATTACGAATGGATAAGGGAAGGGAGGAGGCATTAGGGAGCTTGACAACTGCCGAGGGGTGAGAGTAAAGAGCCCTTATGGCCGTGAGAAAGGCCCCCGAGAATCCATATTTTTCGAGGGTGGCTATCATAAATGACCAATCAAGGTGTTCGAAGGCCTTCTCAGCGTCCAGACTCAGAAGCAAGGTAGGGGTGAAGTAACGGTTGGCCGCGTCAATCAGATCCACTGCCCTTCTAGTGTTATCTCCCCTCTGACGACAGGGGACAAAGCCCACCTGGTCTTTGTGAGAGACGGAAGCCAAAAGTTAAGCATGTTTGCCAAGATTTTTGTGAAGAGTTTGAGGTCTGTATTCAGGAGGGCGATGGGGCGATAGTTAGAACACTCCTGATGGTCCTTGTGTGGCTTTGGGACTAGGGAAATGTGAGAGTGCAGCATAGTGTGCGGGATCGGGGCCCCGTCCAAGAAGGAGTTGAAAAGTTGACACATATGAGGGAGGAGATCAGAGTGGAAAGCTTTATAGTAGGCATAGGTGAACCCGTCAGGACCTGGAGCCTTACCATTAGGCAGGTCCTCCAGGGCGGCAGTCAACTCCTCACTCGATATTGGAGTATTAAGCGAAGAGAGAGCCGAGGCCGGGAGGACTGGGAGTCCACATGAGGCCAGGTAAGAATGCAGGCCTATCTCTGTGGTGGTGGGGTCTCTCCTAGCAGGCGAGGGAAAGTTATACAGTGTAGTGTAATAATCCCAAAACAAGGCCGCTATAGTATCGGGATGGTGTTGAAGAATGCCTTGGGAATCTCGGACAGCATGGGGCGTAGATGAAACCCAGTGGTCTCTTAGGGTTTTGGCTAGAATTGTGTGGGCTTTATTTCCCCTCTCATAGTATCTCTGGTGACTATAGAGGAGGAGGCGCCACGTGGCCTGGGTGGCGAGGTCCCAAAGGTCTGCCCTAGCAATCACTAATTGACGTAGCAGAGATAACGTGGGGCGCGACGTTAATTGCTCAGTCAGGGTTCTGATCTTACTGGTTAAAGCCTCCTCTCTGATCCTCCTGTCTCTCTTAATCTGTGTTCCCAACGCAATACAGTGACCTCTCATTACAGCCTTATGGGCTTCCCACAGTGTGGACATAGCGGGGACTGAGTCAGAATTAACTCGAAAGTATTCTTGGAGGTGAGAACAAAGTTTAGCTTGGGTCTCTTGTGAATGGAGGAGGGATTCATTAAGTCGCCAGTGGCAACGTTTTGTCGGAAGGAGGGTGGAGGACAGTGTGAGCATTACAGGGGCGTGGTCGGACCAGGATATAGGGCCTATGTCAGCAGACTTTAATAAGCAAAGGGCCAATGTATTACCGAAAAAATAGTCTATTCTGGAATGGGTTCTGTGGGGGTGGGAGTAAAATGTAAAGGAGCGGGCAGAGGGATTATCCACCCACCAAAGATCGTAGAGAGCAGCTGACCTTACAAGGCAGCAAAACTCTCTTGCCAGTCTCGTCTGTGAGGGTCCAGGAGGCCCATTAGCAAAGGTGAATCGATCCATACATTCAGAGAAAGCCATATTAAAGTCTCCGCCCAATAGTAGTGCAGATCCCTCAAAAACTTGCAATTTCCCTAGGACTCGTTTAAGGAAGGGGATCTGAGAGGCGTTAGGGGCGTATATGTTGCACAGGGTGATGGGCTGCCCGTTCAGAAGCCCCTTCAAAATAATATATCGACCCTGGGGGTCTAGGTGAGAGGCCGAAACAGTGATAGGGCAAGTACAGGAAAGCAAAATGGCCACCCCTCCCTTCTTGTGACTACAATATGCAGAGTAAGCAGAGGGGAAGTAATGACGGGCAAAATTGAACGTGCCAGTATGGTCATAGTGGGTCTCCTGGAGGAAGGCTACATCCGCCTGAAGAGAGCGAAGCTCCCGCAGGACCATTCGCCGTTTAGAGTTGGAGCCCAGGCCCTTGACATTTAATGTAATGCACTTAGCCATGAGGGATACAGAGTGGGTTTGTTGCTAATGTAGGGAGAAATGAGGCAGAGGCAGATCTCACCCAATCCATAGAGGGTCCAAGTCCTTGAAAATGTAGAGGCGGAGGTTCCGGGCCACTGTAGCCAGACGGGCCTTTGAACCTGTAAAGGGGGGGAGAGGGATGGGGCAGAGGGGGAGGGGGAAGAGACACAAGACACACAAAAAGACAAGGCATAACAAATAAAAAACAAAACAAAAATACATAAGTAACACAGTTAAACCAAATATAATGGTCAGGACTAAATCTCCTGGCCGGGGGCAAAAAAGAAATGTCCAAGCTAGGGCCACAAGTGACCCTACCGGGGCCCAACGAGTGGGTCCACAGCTGGACGAAGCCCCCATAGTAAAGGGGGGGACAGGTGTGAGGCGGGGGGGGGACCAGCAATAAACAGAACCAAATAAACAATTGGGGACCAAAAGAAAGTAACGTCTGCAGGGCAATAGGGGGGGGGGGGGGAGTCTAGCCCGCCCGACCCGCAATGCTGAAACATAGGTATGATGCAAAACAGTTGTGGTACCATAAAAAACTGCGTATAAATATAAGTAACAATGGTAACAGAACACCCCTAGTAATCATAGTAAGCGTATCCCTCCCAATGATTAGGAGGCCCAAGAAAAAAGATACAGTCACGAAGGAGGGGGCTCCACCCTCGATCTTCTGGAAGAAGTGCCGGAAGAACATTGCTGGCGTCTACCTGGGTTCTGGGCCGTCCAGACCGGGGGAGGCGGTGGTGGTGGAGCAATCAATTCCCAATTCTGCAGATCAGGAGGAGGAATATCCATAGCGGTGCAGAACGGCTCCAGGTCTGCATAGAACCATAGGGTAGCAGAGCTTCCATTATGCCTAGCCGTTAAAGAAAAGGGAAATCCCCAGCGATACGGTATCTGTCGGTCGCACAGAAGCTGCAGCAGAGGGCGCAGGTATCTCCTTTTCTGTAGTGTAATCCAGGAGAGGTCCTGGTAAAGTTGAATCTTGGCTCCTTCAAATTCGAAGTCTTTAAGATGACGGGCCTTGGAAAGGATGGTTTCTTTCAGTGCAAAGTCGTGCACACAGCAAATAACATCACGTGGGGTGGGGCCAGATCCCTTGGGGCGCAGGGCCCTGTGTGCTCTATCTAGCTTGATTTTATGTGTAAGTGGTTCCTGCAAGATGGAGTTGAAAACCTCCCCCAAGGTAGCATGTAAATCCTCCTCCTGGTTAGCCTCAGGCAGCCCATTGATTCTAATATTGTTGCGTCTGCCCCAGTTATCCAAGTCCTCCAAGTGGCGTTTCATGTCATTAACCACCTGGCATTGGGATAGGACAGTGTCCTGAATGTGAGACACATAGGATCAGGTCTGGTCATGATCATCCTCAAGGGTATCAACCCGGTTTGCAATATGCTGGAGATCTTGCCGCGATTTCTGTGTGTATCTCCAAACGACATGCCGTTGTAACTTTAGCAACCAAGGAATCAAAGTCCTCTTTTGACGGTAGGTGAGCAAGGTAATCGAGTCACGGTGGAGGATCACAAGAGGCTGTCAGAGCAGAGTGCGGTGAAAGTCGGGGTGGCAGGGCAGATGGAGAAGAAGGCTGGGTATGGATAGCAAAGGGGGACAAGGATGGAGTTGTCCCCAAGTCCGTATCCTCATCTCCGAAAAGGGGTGGAGGCTGCTGTGAGGGCACGAGGTTGGGAGGTTGTGGGGACTATTGGGGGGTGGAAAGTTCCCCCACAGGGCCAGGAGGCCGCCCAAGGTCAGGTGGCAACTCGTGGGGGTGAGAGGCAGCAGCTGAGGTCTCCTGGGGTGCTGGGTCCCCCCGGCACCGTATGGGGGAGCCCACTGAGGAATGTATCGGCTGGAGCTGTGGGGGAGGGGGGCAGTCAGTGCTGCGGTGCGAGCAGCTGCCGAGCCTGACTTACCCGGAGGTGAAGGGGTCTTCTGAGGCTGTGCGCCCGGGCTCTGAATTTCAGATTCTGGGAGGGCTGGAGGTCTGGGAAGTTGGCCTCTCTGTAATGCGGAAGCCCCCCATGCTGATAGCGGGGCCACCATGGTGGCCATGCCGGAGGCGGCCGGCACGGCAGAAGAAGATGGCCGCCGCCTCTTGGAGGCCCGTGCCGCGGATGTCGTCGGCTGCAGGAACGCGGACAGGGTAGGCTGTATAGACCTGTCCGCGGGTACACAGTCCCCTGTAGCAGGTGCCCAGCTGTTTTTTTTAGCTGTGGGGGGTCTGAATAGAGCTGGTGGTCCCACTTAGTTGTCGGTCAGGAAGGAGCTCCCCCAGAGCACGTCTCACTCCATCGGGTCCTTCCATTTTGTTTTACTCTATACACAATTATCACATTTCTACAACTGTGCCTCTGTATCTTTGGAAGTATCTTTGGTCTCTAAAAATATATAACCCATCAAACAATGCATTGAATATGTGTTAGACCTTGTTTTATGCTTACAAGTTGTTAAAAATGCAAATATCTATGCTCATACCCAAGTAAATTTTTCTAAAGCAAAGATCCTTTATAAAAGTAGTAACCACTGAGGAACTTCTCCTTATTAGGAGAATGGAGGTCCTGGTGGCTGAGGACTCGCCCGACCCTTCTAAATTTGAGTCTCTCTGGCGGTTGTGGGTGATGTTCCAGGAGACTTCAGAGTTCTCTTCTTTCTTTGCCTGAACTGGGGTCATCTTGCCCCCCCCCCTCCATAGGGAGTCTGGTCGTTCTGTCCTATCCTATCCTTCCCCCCCCTTTCCTTTCCTTTTCCCCTCAGTGTGCCCTTTCCCTTCATGGTCTTGTATGTGGCCTTGTGTGTTTCTATACACCCTTGTTTTCCCCATGTTTCCCTCTCTCTCCAGCATTTGTCTGTCTCCAGGCACGCAAGTGGCACTGTGGTGGTCCTCCCCAGCTAGACTTCCCTGCTGTCTTATAGATTTCTCGACCACCTTTCTCAATGATACATTTTCTCATGTTGTTATTGTGCTACCAGTTACTGGTTTCTCGGTTGGGGGCATTGATTGTCCTTTACCCAAACTGTTCCTCTCTGACTTTTCTACGATTGGGCGGCCTGCGTGCCCCCTAATGCCTTATTTGATGCCTTTGTTTTGGCTTAGATTTTTCTTGCTCATATTAATAAAAATGGAATAAACATAAAAGTAGTAACCACTACATAAGTGTTAGCATTAATGCCTCATTGTCTTTAACAACATCCATATTCTCTGCAGTTTATTTTTCCATTGTACTTGGTATGTACAAATACACCATTGCAAAATTGTGGATACATTTCTTTTAAGCAGTTGTTTAGAGCACAAATACAACTATTTAGGCTTGCCTTGTAAACCATGGATCTCTGAAGTACAGCTTGAGAAGAAAAGGTGTGCTTCAGTATTTCTAGGAATAGCTTTTTTGTTCCTAGCATATCATCTCCTTACTGGTTATCTTGTTTTCATATTATATACCATTGTTGACACCAAAAATATGGCGTACATCCCTCGCATCACATTTATTACAGTTTTGCTTAATGGGTGGGGTTTAATGAGGAATGGGCATATCTTGATAGAAAAGGGATGTGACCCTAGATCTTGCACTAAAAAGCATCAAAATTTTGGTGCATTTTTTTGTAGAAAGCTAAGCAAATAGGTGTTATAAATCTAGACTAGATAGTCTAAAGATGTACCAGATTTAGCAACCAGCATCAGCCACTATGATAAATCTAGTACTTTCTAAGACTGTTTAATCTAAGTTCACACTATTTATTAGACATTATTAGTAAATCTGCCAGATTAGCTGTTATTATTATTATTATTATTTATTTATATAGCACAATTAATTCCATGGTGCTGTACATAAGAAGGTTTACATATGGAATACAAAGTATACAAAACAAATACAATACTAACAGTGACCAACTGGTAAAATGGGATACAAACTATGAGGGAAGAGGGATAGAGACAGAAGGTGGGGGTAGAGGCTGTTCAGTTGGTGGTGTGGTGACAGTAGCGTTATTGGAGGTTGTAGGCCTTCCTGAATAGGTGAATCTTCAGAGCCTTCTTAAAGCTTGTGATTGTGGGGGACAGTCTTATGTGTCTTGGTAATGAGTTCCAGAGTATGGGGGATGCACAGAAGAAATCTTGGAGACTGTTATGTGAAGAGTGGATTAGAGCAGAGCAGAGTAGGAGGTCTTTGGAGGATCAGAGGTTGCGTGTGGGCAGGTAGCGGGAGATTAGGTCAGAGATATATGGAGGGGACAGGTTGTGGATGTCTTTGTATGTCAGCATTAGTATCTTGAACTCTATTCGCTGGGCAACGGGTAGCCAGTGAAGGGATTGGCAGAGGGGAGTGGCTGATGAAGAACGGGGGGATAGGTGTATTAAGTGAGCAGCACAGTTTAAGGTGGACTGGAGGGGGGCAAGAGTATTTGCTGGGAGTCCATGGAGATAGGTGTTACAGTAAGCGCGAGATTATGAGGGTATGGACTAGCATCTTTGTAGTTTCAGGGGTGAGGACGGAGCAGATTTGATGGATGTTCTTGAACTGGAGGCGGCAGGAGGTGTTGAGGGTTTGGATGTGCGGCTTGAAGGATAGGTCAGAGTCCAAGGTTATCCCAAGGCAATGGACCCATGGAACTGGGGTAAGTGTGGTTCCATTAACTTTGATAGATGGCTCAAGTAGAGGGGCTGTGCGAGGTGGGGCGAAGATGATGAACTCCGTTTTCTCCATGTTGAGATTGAGAAAATGGGAGGAGAGAAAAGAGGCTACGGCTGCTAGACACTTTGTAACTCTGGACAACAGAGAGGTAATGTCCGGTCCAGAGAGATATATTTGAGTGTCGTCAGCATAGCTATGGTATTGAAAACCATGAGATTCTATGAGTTGGCCAAGGTTGAGGGTGTATATGGAGAACAGATGGGGTCCTAGGACGGAGCCTTGGGGAACACCTACAGAAAGAGGGCATGGCGAGGAAGTGGTTTGTGAGTGGGAGACGCTGAATGTGCGTTGGTGAGGTATGAGAAGAACCAGAAAAGGGCCAGGTCTGAGATGCTGAGGGATGAGAGCATTTTTAACAAGAGGGAGTGATCAACTGTGTAAAAGGCAGAGGAGAGGTTGAGGAGGAGAAGGACAGAGTAGTGACGCTTGGCTTTGGCAGTTAGAAGGTCGTTAGTGACTTTGGTTAGTGCAGTTTCTGTGGAGTGATGGGGTCTGAAGCCTGACTGTAGTCTGTCAAAAAATAAGTTGGACAAGAGATAGGAGGATAGTTCGGAGTGGACATGTTGTTCAAGCAATTTTGAGGCGTACGGGGGCAGTGAGATGGGCAATAGTTGGCTAGAGAGGACGGGTCGAGGGATGGTTTCTTAAGTATAGGTGTGATGGTAGCATGTTTGAAGGCGGAAGGAAAGGATCCTCTGGTTAGGGATAGGTTAAAGAGATGGGTTAGGGCAGGAGTAAAGACTTCAGTGAGATTGGGGATGAGATGTGACTGGATCGGGTCAAGCATGCAGGAGGTAATCCCTGCAGTTGGATCTTGTTGTTTTCAGCCATACCTTGTCTAATATAAATGGAAGCTTTGCATGCAGCTTTGGACCTAGGGCAGATTGACAAAGTTCACCACTTTTTCAGCTCAAACAAAAAAGTACTAGTCAAATACAACTGATATATACTATATGGAAAAATGTATCAGGGCACCTACACATTACACCTACAGGCGTTTTTATGCTAATCTAAATCATTAGGGATTTATATGGGTTGGTCACCTCTTTGCAGATAAAACAGTTTCACCTCTTCTGAGATGGCTTTTTACACGATTTTCAAGTATGTCTGTCAGAATTGTTGCCCATTCTTCCAGATTGGCATTTGTGAGCTCTGCCACAATCTCCATTCTAATTCATTCCAAAGCTGTTCCGTGAGGATGAGATCATGATTTTGTACAGGCAAGTCAAGTCTTTGCATATCAAACTCACCCAACCATCTAGCAAACCCAGATTCATCCATCAGACTGCCACATAAAAAAAACATGATTCCTTAGTCCATAGAACATGTTTCCACTGCTCTAGAGTCTAGTGGTAGCATGTGCTACACTGCTCCATCTGATGCTTGGCATTATGCTTGGTGATGTAAGGCTTGCATACAGCTGCTCGGCTATAGAAACCCATGCAGTAAAAGTCACAGTTGATTGTGGGAAAACATTTTACAAACTGACTAGTAGCAATAGTGGCATCCTATTACAGAACCACACTGAAATTCAGTCAGCCTTTTAAGATGATAGCGATGCAGGCTGTTGGACATGTCTTCTTGAGTGGTGGTAGGCACTAGACGGCTGTGGTATCATGCTTGGCAGTGCAACAAGGCATAATATGACAGACCAGTCCGCAGGACAACAAGTGTGGCAGTGCAGCAGGGCATAATATGATGGACCAGGCCACATTGGCAGATCAAAAAATTCCCTTACTTGGCCCCCACATAGTATAACAGCCCTTTTTTTTTGGCCTCCACACAATATACAACCCCCATTTTTTTGGCCCCCCACATGGTATATGACACCCTTTTTCTGCCTCCCCACACGGTATATTACCATACCTCCCAACTGTCCTGGATTCAGCGGGACAGTCCCGGATTGTGTGTCCTGTCCCGCCGTCATGGTCAGTGGGAGGTATGTCCCGGATTCAAATCATCTGCATCTGGTGAGTTGAATACAATGGTGAAGCAGGAGCTGTCCGCGGACAGCTCTTGCTTCTCCACTGTTTCCCTCTGCATGCTCTGGCCCCGGGAGATGACATCACTCACATCTCGCCTGCAGCTCCCTGAACACTCCAGGAGAAGAGACAACAGGGGAGCGAGGAGAGGTGAGTTTCAGTGATTTTATTATGTTAAAATTTGGGGGGGACATTAAACTGGGGAGAGATAAAGGGGGACATTAAACTGGTGGCATATGAAGGGGGACATTAAACTGGGGGCAGATGAAGGGAGGACATTAAACTGGTGGCTGATGAAGGGGGCAATTAAACTAGGGAAAGGTGAATGGTGGACATTAAATTGGTGGCAGGTGAAGGGGGAACATTAAATTGGTGGCAGATGAAGGGGGCATTAAGCTGGGGCAGATGGAGGGGGATATTAAGCTGGTGGCAGATGAAGGGGGGACATTAAACTGGGGGCAGATGGAGGGAGACATTAAACTGGTGGCAGTTGAAGGGGGGCAATTAAACTGAGGGCAGATGAAGGGGGGTATTAAGCTGGTGGTAGATGAAGGGGGGACATTAAACTGGGGACAGATGGATGGTGGACATTAAACTGGGGGGCAGATGGAGGGTGACATTAAACTGGGGGCAACTAGAGGAGGACATTAAACCATGGGGGTAGCTGGAGGGGGACATTTTTGCCTCTAGTTGCCCCCAGTTTAATGTCCCCCTCCAGCTACCCCCCACGGTTTAATGTTCCCCTCCAGCTGACCCAGTTTAATGTCCCCCTCTAGTTTCCCCCAGTTTAAACTGGGGCACGAGGAGAGGGACTTCATACTGTGGGGAAATTTGAGAGGAACATTACAATGTGGGGGAATATAATATTAGGTTGACTGTAGGAGCATTATACTGTGTGGAGGCACAAAGAAAAATGGGTTAGAATGTTCGGAGTCAACGTAAAAGTGGGTGGAGCTAAATTTGCAGCAGCATGCATAGTGCGCCACACATTTTGTCCCTCTTTCTGTCCTTTGAAAGTTGGGAGGTATGTATTACACCCTTTTTCTGGCCCTCCAATGGTATATGAACCCCTTTTTTTTTTATCCCCACATGGTACAGTCATGGCCAAAAGTTTTGAGAATGACACAAATATTATATTTTCACATGATCTGCTGCCCTCTGGTTTTTATGTGTGTTTGTCAGATGTTTTTATCACATACAGAAATATAATTGCATTCATATTATGAGTAACAGAAGCTTATATTGACAGTTAGAATGAGTTAATGCAGCAAGTCAATATTTGCAGTGTTGACCCTTCTTCTTCAGGACCTCTGCAATTCTCCCTGGCATGCTCTCAATCAACTTCTGGACCAAATCCTGACTGATAGCAGTCCATTCTTGCAGAATCAATGCTTTAATTTTGTCTGAATTTGTTGGTTTTTGTTTGTCCACCCGTCTCTTGATGATTGACCACAAGTTCTCAATGGGATTAAGATCTGGGGAGTTTCCAGGCCATGGACCCAAAATCTCTATGTTTTGTTCCCTGAGCCATTTAGTTATCACCTTTGCTTTATGGCAAGGTGCTCCATCATGCTGGAAAAGGCATTGTTGAGCGCCAAACTGCTCTTGAACGGTTGGGAGAAGTTGCTCTTGGAGGACATTCTGGTACCATTCTTTATTCATGGCTGTGTTTTTAGGCAAGACTGTGAGAGAGCCGATTCCCTTGGCTGAGAAGCAACCCCACACATGAATGGTTTCAGGATGCTTTACAGTTGGCATGAGACAAGACTGGTGGTAGCGCTCACCTCTTCTTCTCCGAATAAGCTGTTTTCCAGATGTTCCAAACAATCGAAAAGGGGATTCATCAGAGAAAATGACTTTACCCCAGTCCTCAGCAGTCCACTCCCTGTACCTTTTGCAGAATATCAGTCTGTTCCTGATGTTTTTTCTGGAGAGAAGTGGCTTCTTTGCTGTCCTCCTTGAGACCAGGCCTTGCTTCAAGAGTCTCCGCCTCACAGTGCGTGCAGATGCACTCACACCTGCCTGCTGCCATTCCTCAGCAAGCTCTGCACTGCTGGTAGCCCGATCCCGCAGCTGAAACACTTTTAAGAGACGGTCCTGCCACTTGCTGGTCTTTCTTGGGTGCCCTGGAGCCTTTTTGGCACCAATGGAACCTCTCTCCTTGAAGTTCTTGATGATGCGATAGATTGTTGACTGAGGTGCAATCTTTCTAGCTGCAATACTCTTCCCAGTTAGGCCATTTTTGTGCAGTGCAATGATGACTGCACGTGTTTCTTTAGAGATAACCATGGTTAACAGAAGAGAAACAATGATGGCAAGCACCAGCCTCCTTTTAAAGTGTCCAGTGGTGTCATTCTTACTTAATCATGACAGATTGATCTCCAGCCCTGTCCTCATCAACACCCACACCTGTGTTAATGGAGCAATCACTGAAACGATGTTAGGTGGTCCTTTTAAGGCAGGGCTGTAATGATGTTGAAATGTGTTTTGGGGGATAAAGTTCATTTTCTAGGCAAATATTGACTTTGCAAGTAATTGCTGTTAAGCTGATCACTCTTTATAACATTCTGGAGTATATGCAAATTGCCATTAGAAAAACTGAAGCAGTAGACTTAGTAAAAATTAATATTTGTATCATTCTCAAAACTTTTGGCCATGACTGTATATTACCCCCTTTTTTTTCCCCTCACCCACAGTATATGACCCACTTTTTTTGCCCCCCCACATGGCATATGATCACCATTTTTTGCCCCCACATTATATTAGCCTGATTTTTATAGCCCCACAATATATGACTCCTTTTTATAACCCCCACACAGTTTATAACTCCCTATTATACTCCCACACACAGTATATGACCCTTTTTTAAAGCCCACATGCAGTGTATGACCCCCTTTTTTTTTTTACACACCTCCCACCATCACTAAGTTTAGGACCCACACAGAGTAGCGGCCAATAATTTTTACTCACCTGTCCACACTCCTGTCCTGGCCACCCTCCGCTGCCACCTCCAGGGTGCTCTGTAGCTGATGCCTGGCGTTCTTCAGCGTCGTGACATAACTGTAGCGCCACCTAGAGGTGCCGCAACCCAGATGGAGGAAACCGAAGGATGAGATTATTAATAGCAGATGATGTGACACTTGCTAGTCCGAGCACACTCAACCACGCACCCCAGCCCCAGGGCCCTGATGTTACAGCAGGCACGACTCAGGTAGCCAGTGGTTGCAGTTGAGCAGGGTGATAACTTTATTGCAGCAACTGGGAACAGGTCCAACAGCAGCTTACAAATGGGGGTAGTAGTACCATAATGTCCTATCCCCCAGCCTTGGTTATAGGAGGGTGCCCAGGGAAAATACAGGCTCTATGGCAGACTTCTCCTCCAACTACATCTCCTCTCGTGCCATTCCCTACTATGGATACTGGGGATAGTGGTGCAGGGAGTCCTGACAGGGATCTGACTACCTTTACTTAGACCTGAGTCAACTCCTTCTGTCAGTGTCCTCTACTGCTCCTCCAGTGTCCAATAGTCCAGACAGCTGTACTCCCTTCTCAGGGATGTCTCTAGATGAACCTGGGGCCATGAATTTCTCCTCCTAAAGGCTGCAGGGGCGGCTTTTGAGATCCAGTCCAAGTGCTGTATGCAGTGAATGTTCTGCACTCTATGTCACAGCTACTCACACTAGAGTGACTTCTCAACGGTCGCCTTATAGACCTAAGTCTCCTAGTACTCCGCCTAGTGGCTGTGATTGGCCAGGGCTGAACCAAAGGCAAGGTTTGAACAAAGAGGGGGAAAAGCTGCAAAACAATATATGTACAGTGATATAGAACATAGAACACAGAGGATGGGACATACCAACACAACCCAGAGGAAAATAAAGACAAACACTTAAATCAGTAGCACTCTGGGATGCTGCAGAGGAGGCAGTGAAGGGCAGCCAGGACAGGAGTGTGGACAGATGAGTAAAAATTATACCACAATAAGTAGCGGCCGATTTTAAAAAAATTACACCTTCCAGTTTATTCTATGAGGCATCGTCAGTGGCCATCGCCTCAGGTCGCCTCATGGAAGGTGCGCCCCTAGATAGATAGATAGATAGATAGATAGATAGATAGATAGCACTGGGCTGTGGAATTAGAAAGGGAGCAGTATATCAGGGGAAACACCTTCATCACCCACATTTTCAGCACAATGAATCTTGTGAAAAGTTTTTTTTTACAAAAATAGATGTGTTGAAATGTATCCTGCATGTGGTCAAAAGTATAACTAAATGACTTTAGTTTGTGGTATCTTTTTCATGTGTTTCAGTATATGCTAGACTACGTGAGTCGCCAAGAATGTTAACTAAGCCAGCACTCTAAACATTTTGTCTGTATTTTATTTATAATATATGACTATAGTTCTTTTAAATATAGAAAAATGTATATTATAATCTAACAAATGTACATTCCAGAAAAGTCACCTTCACATTCTGATATGCAGAATTAACAGTTTATTACTGCATTTCTATATCTGTTGAACATAATTTGTGATCTCTTCCTTTAATTTGCTACAATTATTTTGCTTCCTATAATTAGCACAATTCACTTTGAATTACCTGCTTGCTATTTATCCTTGTTAAATGGAGAAGAATAATGTGATTTTTGTATTTCCAAATTAAGAAAATGTTCTGAAAGTAATGTCAAGGTTTTTTACTTCTGCTTCCATTGTCAGTTTAATGACAAAAAAGATGTCCATACTTCAGTTCAAGCATAATTAGGTCTTCATGACATAGGAAGTACAATCACTGACATTGCAATAATGTAGACAGCAAAGAACATATTTCACACCCTGTGCAAAGTCTGACCCATCAGCGGTTGCTTTGCTCCTAATAAGTGATTCCTCTAGGTTGAAAGGATTATAGATATACTGATAATTCTATCTGAATAACTCCTTTTTCTACATACAACAATCTCAATTACTGTGTAAAAGACATAAATGTGTCACCAGCTCTTTTATTTCTTAATCATTAATTCTTTGTTGCCAAACAAATAGTTGAGGTTCTAACCTTATAATGTCCTTGTTTGTGCTATATCCATGCGAGAGTAATGTATGCCAAGTTGCTTTGGCTTTTCTTTCAGTTTGGATGTATGCAGAAAAAATGTGTGCATGTCATACTCATAGGGATTCATGAAACTGGGAGTTGCTTGGTATTTCTTATTCAGTTTATTCTTTATTTATTTGTTTTTGGTGACTACTACAGAAACATTACAAAACTAGATGGGCAGGCCTGGTCTTCCAGAGTGAAAAATTCTCTTTGCAGCCATTCCACACTTTGGCTAACAGAAATGGGTTCAGAACTAGGAACACAGCCATTTTATAAGCAATTGGAGTGAGTAAATGTATTCATATGTCCATTTTTTTAACATACAGAAAAATGGTCAATTTAAAAATGGACATGCTTTATCTTTGTCCATTTTCACAAACACAATGACCCACTGGAAATCAATGGATCTGTTTTAACAGATGTAAAACAGATTGACGTCCATTGAGTCAAAAAAGAAACACCAATGAAATTCATCTGTTTTTTTAATAGTCATTTAAAAACAGATGTAATACAACCATTACAAAGCGGAACAGACACAAACAGTTGCACAATGGCTTTCAAAAACTGACATGCGCAGACATTTTTGATGTACGTTATGTTTGTGAAAATAGAACAGTCATGTCAATAAGACCTTACTGAAAATCCTCCTCCAATGGGCTATTTGAGGGCTTTATTAACTGGACAATTTTAATCACTTAAGGGATCATAAATTTACCTAAATTATACCAAGCAAGAAGTTAATGGCACACATTTATAGCTAGTGACAGATTCATGATGGCTTTTGACACACAGGATGTACAACATACAGATGTAGCAGAGTTAACTCGAACTTCTGCAATTAATTAGATTGCTGCAGCTTGGTGTCTTATCACAGAAAACAACAAAAAAAATGGAAAAATCCTGAAAATGTTTTTTCAATGACTTCATTGCTTTTTATTGTCTTCTATGCTAAGATATCAGGCTACAGCAGTTTAACCAATTGCAGAAATTCAGGTTAACTCTGCTACATCTGTGCATCACCACCATCAAGTTGAAAGTATGGCACTTTTTCAGGGAAGAGATGTGACATTTTTTATCATTTGTGAATTGTGCCATATTTATAATAAAAGGAAATATAGCATGTTAAAAAAAATTTGAAATTTTTCATTAAAATTCCCTCCAAAGTTTTTCAGACATGTCAGGTTTGTACATACTACTTTTATATGTTTACTCTATTGCATTGATTTGGGTCTTTTTTGTAATTTTATATTCCATTCTTATGATACATCAAAGGAATTAAAAATCTCCCTTATGACAAAAACGAAGATTGCATCTTTATTGATGTTAATGTTAAAAAATATAAATGGTTAGTGTGAAGTGTGAACATGCCCTAACACTGTACAGTACATGAAGGATAAATTAAATAGCATAAAATATTTTGGATAAGGATAAGACTTAAATATTCTTTGAATACTAGCTCAGAAATTTGTCTTGAAATCAATGGGGACCCGAACTTGGTGACCCAAAAATGGCTATAAAATGGGGATAGTAAGGAGTAGAGGGCTGCAAAATGGGGGTAATAACAGGGCAAGTGCCCTGCAAAAAATGGAGTAGGGAAAGTACTTATGTTATTATTTTAACATAAAAATATAAAATAAAGAAATAAATAAATAGATAAAAAAACTAATAAAATAAAATAATAATTTTGTCCCTGCTCTGACGTACTCGCTCCAGGCTCATACCCTGATTCCGGTGCCTCCCACTGGCAGTATGCCCAGCTCTCTCATTTCTATGCCACTTTTAAGACATCTTATAACCTTCATAGGGCACTGTTGCCTTTTGAGCAGCTTTGCCTTTCACCTAGTCCCAGGCTCATGCTGTCTCACTTCTTTATGGAATGCTTATGGAGGACTCAGATGCCTGCTTGCCAGCGTTTGCGAAAGGTTGGGAGAGGGAATTGGGGGTCTCGTTCTCGCCGGACGTGTGGTCTTCGGCTTTTCAGGCGTGCCATAAATTCTCTATTTTTTGCAAGGCACAAAAATGAACTACAAGATTCTTTCTCGGTGGTACAGAGTCCCCTCTATCCTCCATGAGATATACCCCTCTACATCGGATCGCTGCTGGAAATGTAATGATGCCCAGGGTACGATGGCTGGTGGGGATGTATGCTTCTATGCCCCTTTTGGTCAGATGTCTGTCAAATTATTCAGACGGTCACTGGAATTGCGCTGGATGATGACCCTGCTCCACTCCTCTCTCTCATTTTCCCACGAAAGTTTAAAAAACATACCCATAGACACACCCCCCACTCTGTTGTCATGGCTTCAGGAGGTCTTACGCATCCGCAGCATGGAAACCTTGCTTGCGGAATTGAAGCAGGATGATAGGGCCCACCAACAAACGTGGCTCCTATAGAATCACTTTTATTACTCTGCTGAGTTTCAGTCTGCTTTCCCCTCTGTTTCTTTGCATCCTTCCCCCTTTCTTATCATTTGTTACCCCCTCTTTGTTTTTATTGTTATGATATATATTTGTCTTTGCTTTTGCTACCATTTGGCTCTGCTGTGACAGAGTCTTTGTTATTGCCCTCCCTCCCCTGATCCTTTCTGTTAACCGTCTGACGTATATTGTTTTCCCCACCCCTTCCACTCTGCTCCCTAATCCTAACTGTTATCCTAACCACCACCTTTGTTGTTATTGTGTTGTTGTTTGCTTACTGTTATACAAAACCTTCAATAAAAATTTTAATGTTAAAAAAAAAAAAATAATAATTTTGAAACAGGTAGTAGAGGTCCAGTGGGAGGAGGAGGAGGTGGAGGTGGATGGGTCAGTGTAAGTGGAAGAGGCAGAGGAGGAGGTAGCCAACACTTTAACCACTCACTCAGGCGCTGGCACAGCCAAGTCCTGTGGGATCCTTGCCTGGTTCATCTTAATGAATGTAAGTGTTTCCACGTTGGCTGTGGATAGGCGGATCTTCTTGTCGGTGATGATAACCCCTGCGCGGTGCTGAACACACATTCTGATAGGACACTTGCTGCAGGGCAGGCCAGCACCTCCAAGGCATAGAGGGCAAGCTCTGGCCACGTGTCCAATTTACCAACACAGAAACTGAACAGGGAGGACCCATCACTCAGTACCAGGAGACGTGGCGACAGATATTCATCCATCATGTGAGTCAAAGTCTGCACTAGGAGACAGTATGGGTACACACTCAATTATTGTTACTGCACTAGGAGACAGTATGGGTACACACGCAGTTATTTTTACTGCGCTAGGAGACAGTATGGGTATACAAATGCAGTTATTGTTACTGTGCTAGGAGACGGTATGGGTACACACGCAGTTTTTGTTACTGCGCTTGGAGACAGTATGGGTATATATGCAGTTACTGCGCTAGGAGACGGTAGGGGTACACACGCAGTTATTGTTATGACGCTAGGAGACAGTATGGGTACACACGCAATTATTTTTACTGCGCTAGGAGACAGTATGGGTATACAAATGCAGTTATTGTCACTGTGCTAGGAGACGGTATGGGTACACATGCAGTTATTGTTACTGCGCTTGGAGACAGTATGGGTATACATGCAGTTACTGCGCTAGGAGACGGTAGGGGTACACACGCAGTTATTGTTATGGCGCTAGGAGACAGTATGGGTATACACGCAGTTACTACGCTAGCAGATGGTATGAGTACACATGCAGTTATTGTTACTGCGCTAGGAGACGGTATGGGTATACACGCAGTTACTGCAGTAGGAGACAGTATGGGTACACACAGTTATTGTGACTGCGCTAGGAGACGGTTTGGGTACACATGAAGTTGTTGTTATTGCACTAGGAGATGGTATGGGTACACACGCAGTTACTGTACTAGGAGAGAGTATGGGTACACATGCAGTTACTGCACTAGGAGACAGTATGGGTACACATGCAGTTACTGTGCTAGGAGACGGTATGGGTGCACACACAGTTACTGTTACTGCACTAGGGGATGGTATGGGTACACATTCAGTTATTGTGCTAGGAGACAGTATGGGTTCTCTCCCTACCTAGCTGCACTGCCCTGAAAAGCACAATTATTAAATTTAGCTAAGGCCCTGACTGTCCCTGTCTCCTGCTGCAGCCTCTCCCTACCTAGCCTAACTAGATGGAATGGCGATGGGACCTGTGACCCTGCCTCTTATACAGAGGGATCACATGTCCCGCCTGGCCAATCACAGCCATGCCCATACTGGGCATGTCTGTGGGCTTAAAGCTGGTTGATTGGCTGCTCAGCAGTCAATCAACCAGGTTTAGGGATGAGCCGAACCCACAAAGTTCGGCACAGACCCGAACTTTGTAGTTCGGGTTGGCTCATCACTATTTTTTAACCATTTCCTGCTCTACACCCTACTATTATGTTGCACTGAGCATATAATCAATGTTCAATGCCATAATAGTATGGAACTGTAACTAGCTGCCAGAGTCATAAAATACTAAGACTCCAGCAACTTATACCCTCAGATGCCATGATCATTGCATCTGGGTGGTTAGGGGGAGAGATCGCCCTCTCTTTCAGCCCTTCAAAGTCTGAGGGGTTGCCGTGGCATCCAGGAGGCCTCCTGGCTGCATTTCCCTATAGGGATTCTATGTGCAATGTACTGCAGTACAGAAGTATTGCAGTAAATTGCACTGGGGATCAAAAGATACCAGGGTAAGTCTCCTTATGGGATAGTAAATATATAAAAAAAAAACGTTTAAAAAGTTTTCAAAAAGTATTAAAAACAAGTAAATAATAAAAAAAAAATCTTAGAATTTAGAAAATACATAATGTAAACAATTAAAGTAAACAAACATATTAGGTTTCCCCATGTGTCCATAAGTCTGAACAATACAAAAATAAGATTATTTATTTACATAAATACCACAATGTGTAAATTTTGTGTTTTGCTCACCTTGCTTCCCCTAAAAAATGAATAAAAAGTGACCCTATACCAAAAAAAGAGCTACCAATAAAAAAAAAAAGCAACTTGCAGCTCAAGAAAAAGTTTACATAGCTCTGTCAACAAAACAGTAAAAAATGTGGAAATAAGGAAAATATGAAAAAAGTCACCAAGCTTTAATGCCCGAACTAGCCTGCGTCATTAAGGGTTAAAAGTAAAGTTCCAAATAGGAAGTGTGAGCTGTCAGCTGCTCACATGGTGGCCATACATAAACATCACAAATGTTATTCAGCATTGGAGACATGGACCATAAAGTTTTAGCATGACCCAAGCATTTGACATTTCTGACTTGTTTGAGTTGGGAGATAGAAACTGACTTTTCCAGTGTCTGAAAAAATAAAAGCTCATGTTGATAGGTGAACTACTAAGGGTGGGTTCACACCTGCGCTTGCTATCCGTCTGTTGCCAATCCTAACTAATACTAACCGGTCAGCGACGCATTGGTTAAAAACCCATTCATTTGAATGGGTTTTTAAAGCAATGCGCGGGTGTGCGCTTACACCCTCTGCGCTGCGAAGCCGTTTTTTTTTGCCGGACACGAAGTCCTGCGTGTCCGACTTTGTTTCCGACGAAAAAAAGGATTCGCAGCGCAGAGGGTGTAAGTGCACACCCGCGCATCGCTTTAAAAACCCATTCAAATGAATGGGTTTTTAACCAATGCGTCGCTGACCGGTTAGTATCCGATGCCAATCCAGTTCGCTGAGATTTTCACTGGATTGGCAACGGACGGATAGCAAGCGCAGGTGTGAACCCACTCTAAGCAGTGTAACCTGAAAAGTGGAAGTGTTTTTGCCTTTTTAATTTACTTGTTCACATTTTGGAGAGAACTTGCTGAACTTACTGTTACTGAAGTTCAGGAATTTTTCAAGAATACAAATATATGAAAATAAAAGAGGGAGGATAGCAAATTCCTTAATTTGCCATTTTTATATAATATGGCAAAAAGGTTAAAAAAAAAAAATCAGTTTTACTTTTAATTATACTTTCATCACCGTAATACGTTATTTGTTGTAGTTGAAAGTGACTTGCAACCATCAGAAGGTCTAAATAATGCCAGTTAATGAAAAGTATAATGTTTTAACCAGTAAACTAAGTTAGCACATATGTGATGCAATGGGGGAAACTTATCATGAGGGAGATTTATAAAGTTAGTTTTGCTGGAGCATGCATTAGTGTAAATTGTACCAAATCCTTCAAATTTTAGAGGTCTTTTGATAAGGTTGGTGCATCTATAAGTCTAAAACCTCTGTCCTAAGATGTTACTCTATACTCCTTATGCCACCCCCTTACTGGAATAAGATTTAACAATTTTTGTGATGTTTTAAAAAGTTGCTTTGATAAATCTGATGCAAAGACAGGGAGCTTTACCAAGCTCCAATTTACCTCTCACTTTTGAAAAGTGGGGTGAGTAGTGCAAAAATGCAAAGAGTTGCAAAATGTACAAATAAGTTTAAAAAAAAAAAATCAAAATCAAAGTAAAAATTACCCTTTTGCCAATCTCAAACAACCCATGCACAGTTGAAAGGCATAATTGAAAGGTACATGTCCATCAAGTTTAACCAGAGGATAAGAAAGTAATAAAAGTTATATTGTTCAACCACTGGGACCACAGCCAATCTGGAGTATCTGTTTTATATTTCCAAAAACTGTAGTTTTGATAATTACTTCTCATCATGGATGAAGATAAGAGAAGACATAGGAAATGAGGGTATCTCATTCTAGCCATTTAACACTTCACATCCTAGATATACTATACACACAGTATAGGGATGGTTAGCTTTAGGGTTAGATGGATTATTATGATAAATAGACATGATATCTAGTGTTAATATTTGAAGGGGCTTACAACGAACAGTTCAGAATGCAAAATAGATAATTCTTGCCATTTTCAAATTATGCTTAGTTAAAAGAAAAATATTTATAAATTCATGGTGTCCTTTAGAGATGGGAGAACCTCTCAGGATTTGTTTTGTTTTGGGTCGAACAAGTTCAGTTAGTTTTGATGACTTGTAAGTGCTACAGGTTTGTTATTATTAGGGAGACATATTTGTGGCTGTGAGCCTGGGAGCAGATGTGAAATCTACATTTTTTATTTTTATGCCAACACTGTACCAACAGTGTGGTATAGTGGAATGTGGTGGACCAGGCCGCAGCAGTGGTGGCAGTGGTGGTGGCTGTGGGAGCATGAGAAGCAATACGTCATGGATTAATATGATGGTTGAGGGCATGACTGGTTGAGTGAGGGCAGTGGTGGTAGCTGTGGCAACATGAGAGGTAGCATGGCATGAATTAATATGATGAACCAGATGACAGGAAATGTCTTGCTGAGTGGTGGTAGCTGTTTAAGAGTAGTCTGCAATCTGCAATGCAGTAAATGAAACATGATAAAGGAAAACAGTGGCACCACTATTCGGAGGCATCAGCCAGAGCTGGTAATATTTGTCCCCAGTATAGCGGAACACACATGGTGGTTTCACAACTATATCAATACCGCTGGAAGTGCAGCCCTGACTTCTGAAATGACTATATATGATGGTGTTGTTGGTATATCAGGATTTGGACCCCCACTTTTAATTTTGCCCAGGGCCACATTTTGTCTAAAACCATCCCTGAACCCAGGGCCATGTCACTGACTAAGAGGCGGAAGCTCTTCCTTTTCTTCTGTTCCTTGTTGCATGAGTGTGTTTCCAGTAAGATATGTAATAAAGGGTGACATTGCTGATGCTGCAGTTGTTCATGCTGACAAATTTGGCGGCCTCCTAAACGGGCTTGACAAACCGGCACACTTCCTTCATGACCCTCCAACGATGGATCTCAAAATACCACCTTGTCCCTATGGTCTGCTGCATGCAGTAATTGTTCACCGCCTTCTGCTGCTCATACAGATGCTCCAGTATGTTTAAGGTGGAGTTCCACTAACTTGGAACATCGTAAATAAGGCGACGCAAAGACACACTCAATTTTGTCATTGCAAATTGAGCAGGGTGTTTTTAGCAACATAAGAACGTCTGAAATGTGCACTTTTCTGGCCATGAGGAGCACCTCTTTTAAGCCACTATGCATGGTAATGAAGCGGTGCACCACTAGATTCAGCACATGCGTAATATAGGGACAATGTGTTACTCGACCCAACTACAGTGCAGCAACAATATTGGTGCCATTGTTGCTAGTAATGCTGCCTAGTTGTAGTTAGCGAGGAGCCATCCATCCACCAGTTATTATGGTTTGAGTAGTCTATATGAAAAAGGTAATATTTAATCATGGGATAACCACAATACAATAGTGTATTGTGTCTCGATTATTAGAATTTTCAATATCTCTACTTGCTTGCTTTCAGTAAAGAGAACATTATTGTTTACATTTAAAAATTAAAACCTCCAGTCCGAATAATTTTTTTTACAGTTTAGCATCTTTCTACAATATACAGTGCCTTGTGAAAGTATTCGTCCCCTTGTGCTTTTCAACCTTTTGCCACATTTCAGGTTTCAAACATAAGGATATAAAATTTGAATTTTTTGGTGAAGAATCAACAACAAGTGGGACACAATTGTGAAGTGGAATGAAATTTATTGGTTATTTTAAACGTTTGTAAAAAATAAAAAACTGAAAAGTGGGGTGTGCAATATTATTTGGCCCCTTTACTTTCAGTGCAGCAAACTCACTCCAGAAGTTCAGTGAGAATCTCTGAATGATCCAATGTTGTCCTAAATGACTGATGATGATAAATATTATCCACCTGTGTGTAATCAAGTCTCCGTATAAATGCACCTGCTCTGTGATAGTCTCAGGGTTCTGTTTAAAGCGCAGAGAGCATCATGAAGACCAAGGAACACACCAGGCAGGTCCGTGATACTGTTGTGGAGAAGTTTAAAGCTGGATTTGGATACAAAAAGATTTCCCAAACTTTAAACATCCCAAGGAGCACTGTGCAAGCGATCATATTGAAATGGAAGGAGTATCAGATCACTGCAAATCTACCAAGACCCGCGCGTCCCTCTAAACTTTCATCTCAAACAAGGAGAAGACTGATCAGAGATGCAGCCAAGAGGCCCATGATCACTCTGGATGAACTGCAGAGATCTACAGCTGAGGTGGGAGAGTCTGTCCATAGGACAACAATCAGTCGTACACTGCACAAATCTGGCCTTTATGGAAGAGTGGCAAGAAGAAAGCCATTTCTTAAAGATATCCATAAAAAGTCTTGTTTAAAGTTTGCCACAAGCCACCTGGGAGACACACCAAACATGTGGAAGAAGGTGCTCTGGTCAGATGAAACCAAAATTGAACTTTTTGGCCACAATGCAAAACGATATGTTTGATGTAAAAGCAACACAGCTCATCACCCTGAACACACCATCCCCACTGTCAAACATGGTGGTGGCAGCATCATGGTTTGGGCCTGCTTTTCTTCAGCAGGGACAGGAAAGATGGTTAAAATTGATGGGAAGATGAATGGAGCCAAATACAGGACCATTCTGGAAGAAAACCTGTTGGAGTCTGCAAAAGACCTGAGACTGGGACGGAGATTTATCTTCCAACAAGACAATGATCCCAAACATAAAGCAAAATCTACAATGGAATGGTTCACAAATAACCGTATCCAGGTGTTAGAATGGCCACGTCAAAGTCCAGACCTGAATCCAATCGAGAATCTGTGGAAAGAGCTGAAAACTGCTGTTCACAAACGCTCTCCATCCAACCTCACTAAGCTCCAGCTGTTTTCCAAGGAAGAATGGGCAAGAATTTCAGTCTCTCGATGTGCAAAACTGATAGAGACATACCCCAAGCGACTTGCAGCTGTAATCGTAGCAAAAGATGGCGCTACAAAGTATTAACTTAAGGGGGCCGAATAATTTGGCACGCCCCACTTTTCAGTTTTTTATTTTTTACAAAAGTTTAAAATATCCAATAAATTTCGTTCCACTTCACGATTGTGTCCCACTTCTTCACCAAAATAATAAAATTTTATATCCTTATGTTTGAAGCCTGAAATGTGGCAAAAGGTTGAAAAGTTCAAGGGGGCCGAATACTTTCGCAAGGCACTGTATCTAGTCAAAGCTACACTTATACTTTGTATAACAGAAGTAATAAAGCAGTATTTATTTAAGTACATATGACACAAAAATCCCTGTAAATATCAATAGACAGAAGTAAACTGTGAACTGGAAGTTACACCATTATGTCAGAAATCAAATGCATGTAAAAAAATGTATATACCTGTCAGGGATCAGGGTCTTCTAAAAAAATATATATCCGACTCACTGTATACCAATTTTGTGGGGTATCTGTACACCTTACCCACCACACGCACATTTGACGCTGGATACAATCAGAAAAGGAGAACTCCGCTTTCACACCCTTCCACACTCATCTTTTACACTAGGCTATACAGGAGTAAATCGACCCCTACACATCCACACAAATATCTGCCACCACTCTCCACTTATTGCACACAAGACTCCAATATACCCAAACCACGCTCAAATAGCACACAAAAGGGTAAGAAGCGTAAACAATTTTACTATCTTCAGACTTGTGAGCACATTTAGAGCCAACATAAAAAAATTACAGTGCTTAACAAACAAAAAGTGTATGTATATGTTTATGGGAATAACAAACAGACCTGTTTTAAAGTCTGTCTGAGAGCACAGCTGATGTAGATGGGCAGACCCTACAGGTACCCTGTATCTCCAAAATCTTACCAAGATGTCATTTTTTTCTTCGTACAAAATATAGAGCTTTGATCAGCATGCTCTCTGATGACCCAGAGTCACCATGTCTGCTACACTCAGCATGCCTGACATGCTAATTATATTAACCACAATTGACTTGTTTGACTACTGCAGCTTGAGCTGTGGATTATGCATTATAATTACTGTACAGTCATGGCCAAAAGTTTTGAGAATGATACAAATATTAATTTTTACAACGTCTACTGCTTCAGTTTTTCTAATGGCAATTTGCATATACTCCAGAATGTTATAAAGAGTGATCAGCTTAACAGCAATTACTTGCAAAGTCAATCTTTGCCTAGAAAATGAACTTTATCCCCCAAAACACATTTCAACATCATTGCAGCCCTGCCTTAAAAGGACCACCTAACATCGTTTCAGTGATTGCTCCATTAACACAGGTGTGGGTGTTGATGAGGACAGGGCTGGAGATCAATCTGTCATGATTAAGTAAGAATGACACCACTGGACACTTTAAAAGGAGGCTGGTGCTTGCCATCATTGTTTCTCTTCTGTTAACCATGGTTATCTCTAAAGAAACACGTGCAGTCATCATTGCACTGCACAAAAATGGCCTAACTGGGAAGAGTATTGCAGCTAGAAAGATTGCACCTCAGTCAACAATCTATCGCATCATCAAGAACTTCAAGGAGAGAGGTTCCATTGGTGCCAAAAAGGCTCCAGGGCGCCCAAGAAAGACCAGCAAGTGGCAGGACCGTCTCTTAAAAGTGTTTCAGCTGCGGGATCGGGCTACCAGCAGTGCAGAGCTTGCTGAGGAATGGCAGCAGGCAGGTGTGAGTGCATCTGCACGCACTGTGAGGCGGAGACTCTTGGAGCAAGTCCTGGTCTCAAGGAGGGCAGCAAAGAAGCCACTTCTCTCCAGAAAAAACATCAGGGACAGACTGATATTCTGCAAAAGGTACAGGGAGTGGACTGCTGAGGACTGGGGTAAAGTCATTTTCTCTGATGAATCCCCTTTTCGATTGTTTGGAACATCTGGAAAACAGCTTATTCGGAGAAGAAGAGGTGAGCGCTACCACTAGTCTTGTCTCATGCCAACTGTAAAGCATCCTGAAACCATTCATGTGTGGGGTTGCTTCTCAGCCAAGGGAATCGGCTCTCTCACAGTCTTGCCTAAAAACACAGCCATGAATAAAGAATGGTACCAGAATGTCCTCCAAGAGCAACTTCTCCCAACCGTCCAAGAGCAGTTTGGCGCTCAACAATGCCTTTTCCAGCATGATGGAGCACCTTGCCATAAAGCAAAGGTGATAACTAAATGGCTCAGGGAACAAAACATAGAGATTTTGGGTCCATGGCCTGGAAACTCCCCAGATCTTAATCCCATTGAGAACTTGTGGTCAATCATCAAGAGACGGGTGGACAAACAAAAACCAACAAATTCAGACAAAATTAAAGCATTGATTCTGCAAGAATGGACTGCTATCAGTCAGGATTTGGTCCAGAAGTTGATTGAGAGCATGCCAGGGAGAATTGCAGAGGTCCTGAAGAAGAAGGGTCAACACTGCAAATATTGACTTGCTGCATTAACTCATTCTGTCAATATAAGCTTCTGTTACTCATAATATGAATGTAATTATATTTCTGTATGTGATAAAAACATCTGACAAACACACATAAAAACCAGAGGGCAGCAGATCATGTGAAAATATAATATTTGTGTCATTCTCAAAACTTTTGGCCATGACTGTACACAGGAAACATTGAGACCTTGCATAGACAATTACACAGGACCAATCTCCAAACTATACCCATGAATGAAAACAGCCATAACTATTCACAAATAGACGCATAATGTCAGGATTCTCTATCCAGCTGCTGCACCTCTAATGTTACCATGCCAACCTGGGAAGCTTTTGCAGTTTCAAAGGCTTCCTGGCTTGGTCCAGTCAACAGCTGAGGAGGCCTATATAAGACCCCGCCCTCCTGAGACAAGTGCTGATTAATTTTAGTTTGCTATTGCTAGTTTAGTTATCCATTTTGTGTGTATTCCTGTTTTCTTTGTGACCTATGGCTTGATCCCTGGATTCCCTATTTGCCTCCTGATTCTGCTTTGACATTCCCAGTTGGATGTGTGACCCTTGGCTTGTTTCCCGGATACTGCTCTCGTCTCCTGATTTTGTCTATTATGTTCCCTCTTAGATTTGCCCCTGCTCTACTACTTCTCTTGTCTCCACGCCACTGCATACGTTTTAGTTAACTTTGTTTGGTTTCTGCAGCAGTGCAGATTCAGCATCTTATATTGTAGAAAGGCCTTTGGACCCACTTAGGATCCAGTGCCCAGTAACGTTTGCTACTTCTGCACCCCCTATAGCTATGAGCCTAGCTATAATCAAGTGGACATATAGAAGAAAGGTAACACATTTATTATACTGCATGGTGAACATTTTAAATGCAAAAATACTAATACTAATAATTTAAAATGCAGTTTTTTAAAATGAAATGAGAGATTATTTATTATGATTACTAGAAATCTATAATAATGTAGATCAATAATATGCACAGTAAATGTATATTACATTACACCAGTTTGGAGAGAAAAAAAAACTTACATGCTGCTAGGAAGGGCAATAGGCTTGCAATAAACTCAGTGTTATCTTTGTGTTTTCATAGAGAGATAAAAACACTGTCCAAGCCTTTATCATCAAAATTAAATAGCTGACCTGATTGCCCAGACTGAAGAGCAGGAAATGACAGCTCTGAGAGCAAGTGTGATCCTGAGAACTCAGCCCCCCTCCCCTTTAGAGACCAGTTAGTCACATCACCTGTCCTATAATGCTATGATGATAAGGAAAGATACCAGGTTGGGTTTTTGACTTCAGGAATGGGGATGAATAATTTCACATAGCAGGTAAACAAAACAACATTTCTAAAGCAATGTATTTAGGAAAACTCTTGAATTTACATAAGCTAGTAGTTTAGATGAGATCCTTTAGAGGGGAATACCTCTTAAAGGGGTTAAAGTTATGACTCATCTGTGCATATACTTTGTATAAATACAATTGCCTTGCTAGTGTCCCTTCTCATTTTGCGTTTCAACAGAGTCGTGTCATAAATCTCATCACTTAATTCTTATAGCACTCACAGTGCAATAGTACTATTTTCAAAATGGGGAACTCGAGATATGCTAAATGACTCAGGATCTGAATCCGTAGCTGTCTGTGAAAGCCAAGTTCCAATTAACAAGTGGCTGTCAGTGATAGCCAAGATCCAATTATTCAGGGTATAAGCAAAGCAGCTTATTGCTGAATGTAGAAAACAAAGCACTATCATCTGTTATGCTGCATCCTAGAGAAGATGGGTAGGTGTTATGTACAACACAGAAAGGACCCCAATATCCCCAGACTATCTGACTCCAATGCACTGAATGATAACACTGTACATAATATATTACTATATAGTTATAAAATAATAGGCTGCAATTTTGTTTTTGAGATACAAAGTTTGAACGTGTTAATTGTTCCCATGTATGTTACGCTCTTCATTAGTTTGCTTATTGCCTAACAGTATCTTCTAAGCAATGCTTTACCTCATGTAGTATATAATAGTCATAATAATGATACATATTATTAGAAGTTCAAGTCCACAGCAGAAAACCATAGCAACCATACAGGACATACAACAAAAATTAAAATTTGTACAATGCAGATTTGCTACGCTATGCCTGTATGGGGTATTCACTTCCATTGTATTTAATATATTTTTAGACTTTTGTTGCAGAAGCCACACCAAAAAACCTGCTTCTCACCTGCAAATCTAAATATACTCTTATTTTCAACATTTACCCCATGATTGCAGCACTTGTTTGACCAGTAAAGCAAATACAGTGCCTTGCGAAAGTATTCAGCCCCCTTGAACTTTTCAACCTTTTGCCACATTTCAGGCTTCAAACATAAGGATATAAAATTTTAATTTTTTGGTGAAGAATCAACAACAAGTGGGACACAATCGTGAAGTGGAACGAAATTTATTGGATATTTTAAACTTTTGTAAAAAATAAAAAAAACTGAAAAGTGGGGCATGCCAAATTATTCAGCCCCCTTAAGTTAATACTTTGTAGCTCCACCTTTTGCTGCAATTACAGCTGCAAGTCGCTTGGGGTATGTCTCTATCAGTTTTGCACATCGAGAGACTGAAGTTCTTGCCCATTCTTCCTTGGAAAAAAGCTGGAGCTCAGTGAGGTTGGATGGAGAGGGTTGTGAACAGCAGTTTTCAGCTCTTTCCACAGATTCTCGATTGGATTCAGGTCTGGACTTTGACTTGGCCATTCTAACACCTGGATACGTTTATTTGTGAACCATTCCATTGTAGATTTTGCTTTATGTTTGGGATCATTGTCTTGTTAGAAGATAAGTCTGCGCCCCAGTCTTAGGTCTTTTGCAGACTCCAACAGGTTTTCTTCCAGAATGGTCCTGTATTTGGCTCCATCCATCTTCCCATCAATTTTAATCATCTTCCCTGTCCCTGCTGAAGAAAAGCAGGCCCAAACCATGATGCTGCCACCACCATGTTTGACAGTGGGGATGGTGTGTTCAGGGTGATGAGCTGTGTTGCTTTTACACCAAACATATCGTTTTGCATTGTGGCCAAAAAGTTTGATTTTGGTTTCATCTGACCAGAGCACCTTCTTCCACATGTTTGGTGTGTCTCCCAGGTGGCTTGTGGCAAACTTTAAAGGAGACTTTTTATGGATATCTTTGAGAAATGGCTTTCTTCTTGCCACTCTTCCATAAAGGTCATATTTGTGCAGTGTACGACTGATTGTTGTCCTATGGACAGACTCTCCCACCTCAGCTGTAGATCTCTGCAGTTCATCCAGAGTGATCATGGGCCTCTTGGCTGCATCTATGATCAGTCTTCTCCTTGTTTGAGATGAAAGTTTAGAGGGACGGCCCGGTCTTCGTAGATTTGCAGTGGTCTGATACTCCTTCCATTTCAATATGATTGCTTGCACAGTGCTCCTTGGGATGTTTAAAGTTTGGGAAATCTTTTTGTATCCAAATCCGGTTTTAAATTTTTTCCCAACAGTATCACGGACCTGCCTGGTGTGTTCCTTGGTCTTCATGATACTCTCTGCGCTTTAAACAGAACCCTGAGACTATCACAGAGCAGGTGCATTTATACGGAGACTTGATAACACACAGGTGGATTATATTTATCATCATCAGTCATTTAGGACAACATTGGATCATTCAGAGATCCTCACTGAACTTCTGGAGTGAGTTTGCTGCACTGAAAGTAAAGGGGCCGAATAATATTGCACGCCCCACTTTTCAGTTTTTTATTTTTTACAAAAGTTTAAAATAACCAATAAATTTTGTTCCACTTCACAATTGTGTCCCACTTGTTGTTGATTCTTCACCAAAAAATTAAAATTTTATATCTTTATGTTTGAAGCCTGAAATGTGGCAAAAGGTTGAAAAGTTCAAGGGGGCCGAATACTTTCGCAAGGCACTGTATATGTTGCCTCTATTTTAATGTAAAAGCTTCAAAGATTAGTATAAAGAAAGTTGTTTTAATGTCTATAAAAAGAATAACCAGCCCCAGAAAACTGTAAAAATAATTGAATGAAACACTACTCACCTCCTAAATGTCTCTCCATTTGACATTTGTTTAATGATAGGTCAAAACCTAATACTGTGATAATGCCCTGTGATGTCTGTCGTGGAACTATGGAGATTGTGTTTCTTTCTAATACCATGTGATACAATTTAATACAGAGATGAAATACTTTACTTAAATGTTCTTTGCCAAAGTGTATCCTGTTCGTACACAGACTCATATCAGATCTCAAAAAACAAGCAGATTATACTACTAATATAGAAAAAGTATCTATTAATATTGAAATTATGTGTACTTTTAAACAGTCATGAATTAGTTCCAGCTCTCTTCCATGCTTCCAAGTTATCTTTTATTGTGCTGATTCAGAAACAAGAAAATAAATATAACTGAGACAACAACCAAGTCAATTTCCTTTTAGATTTACCATAAACATGGATAAAATATACTAAAGTATTATGTGATAACATGTAGACACTTCATTTCAATTATACAAGGTGCTACACATCGTGAATTATGTACTGTAAGTGCACAACAGTAAAACCATAGTAGTACTGAAGCCCACAACATCACAAATGAGAATGTTTCTGTAACTTCAGAAAGCCACAGTTTCACTGGGAAATATGGCTGACACATAGACAATATTGTTAAGTCCAAATACTTTTGTGTAAAAGGGCCGTAACTTTATACCATATATTATATAATAGATAGCTGGCACCGATATAAATTTAATCCTGCACACACCCAGTTATACCAACTAAACAAAAAAACAGAAACAATGATATGGCTGAATGGATATATGCATCACAATATTTTATTAAATAAATCAAATCTATATTATAGCAAAACACCATACTTTTAAAAGCAATTGAAAAAGGCATACAAATGCCCTATCAAATAAACTGGAGTATGAGGCATACCCTGCCATAAATCCCTGTCACAAATGACAAACTGGACCAACAACACAACAAATGGAAAACCTGATGATCCCTTTAAAGAAAATGTTTCAACATAACGTATATAACAGTGAAGTGATCTGACCTACTCTTTTACTCTCATATCACCCAATGGCTTCCTCAGGGATATCACAAATTCTGAAGTCCAAAGCATCATAAATTAAAATGATTCTGCAACTTCAGTAAGCCACAGTTGCACTGGGAAATATGGCTAACACATGGACCATATTAGTCAGTCCGAATACATTTCTATGAAAGGGTCCTAACTTTATAACATCTATTAGTTGGTTTACTTTCTGTCAGAATTTTGCGTAAACATTTTGACACAATTTAGTGCAGCTTGGTGCATTTACGACGTGCTATTTTCCTTCCAAAACCACAACCATTTCGGTGAAGCCTCTCTCTCTTTAGTAAAAATTTCCATAAAACAAGATGCACCAAAAGGCACAGTTTACACCAGATTTGAATTACCAAGGTTAAGTTGTAACCACAATAGTAAATATATACCTATATTTTATGAAATTTGGGATATAGGATTAAGTGAGTGCTATAATCTTCTTTTATTACTCCTGAATATTCCACTTTAAATCATACATTTGTGCCTGAGGGATAATTCACACAGTCATAATGCATATTATAGGCACAAGTCCTGTCCTGAGTGCAAGACTACTGACCTGAAATTATGGCAACGTAGATCCCCATCACACTCCTAGTTTGAATCATTAGATAAGTGGTTGATTTTGTGGCCGTACTGCAGAACATCTAATATGGCTATATTACAGCCATCTGAATGAATCTGCAACACTCACATACTAAAAGTAGATTGCATGTGAAAACAATGTCTACGTCAACAAGAACTTCTGCTCTCAAAAATAATAAACTGAGGCCAATATTTGTCCTACATCCAAGAAATGTTAAATATATAATGCTAACTAGCTACTATACTACCAAATTGCATTGCATTAAGTGTGAACAGCATGTTATACCCTGTATAAAAATATAAAACTTAATAATTTGTTATTATTGCTTGAAAATGTTACTTACTACAAGAACACTGCGCAGATTCCTTTTGTAAACAAAATGTACTGTATACCGCAAATAAACATAAGATATGAGAAGTATGCACAAACCATGTCTATATTTACAGTTTCTTGGGTTAAAAAATGCCAAAACCACAGGAATGTATAAATTTTTGCCTACAAATTATATTAAGGATTATATTTGTATATCATTTTCCATCCTCCACACAGACTTTTATTCTTATCATAAATTGACACCCAGGATCCAACCAATCAGCTTTTTCTCAGCGGTCACTATATGGAGAACAGAGTCAGCAGTAGATAGTTTTGTTGTCTGTGTCGTGGCTGTGCTGCGTTAGAGTGAATTCACACCACTGTTATTTAATGCCCATTGCTCTCATCTGGCATGGGATGAGACCAGAGTACATTCAGTGTCTGTTAGGCCTCTTGCAGACAACTGTGGCCGAGATCAGTGTGCTATCCGTGTTTTTCATGGATAGCACACTGACCCATTCATTTCTATGGGCCCGTAAACATGACCGTGAATTACATGGTCACGTGTGTAGACCAACAGTCTGTGCCGCAAAATATAGAACAGGTCCTATTCCTGTCCTATTTTGCGGCGCTGCTTCCGTAACTCCTATTCATTTAATGAAAGGGGCCGCGGAAGCACGGCTACAAAACCAGACAGGAATAGGACCTGTCCTGAGTTTTGCTTCTGGGACTGTCGGCCTGCACACTGATCCGTGTAATACACGGTCATGTACGTGGACCGATAGAAATGAACGGGTCAGTGTGCTAACCGGGAAAAATCCAGATAGCACACTGAACTCGTACACAGTCATCTGCAAGGAGCCTTAACTCAGCACAACCATTACACAAAATGTAAACAAAAATGGAGGGGAAAGTGTCTGTTTTTCACGTTTCACTTTTTCCCTTACGTCCTACAGCAGCACAATATGGGGTATTCCTGCCCCTGTGTGCTGGTAGGACAGGCGGAACTTTTAATTAACATAGAATATGCATGACTACGCTACCCTATAAGAGGACAAAGAGACCTCCCCCCTTGTGTTTTTTTCTGTCCTGTGTGGTGGGACAGGTGGAGGGAGGTCTTTTGTCCTCCCATATTTTGTTTTTTCCCCTAAAGTTTGTTAACTTCTTTTCGGAAGTCATCTTTACACCTCTCTTCTCTTTTTTTCTTCCACTGGATGCTTCTGTGGAAAAGAAGGGGGGGGGGGTTATTTAGGCAGTTTTTTGTGCCTAGCCAAGCTTTCAACCTTCGCTCTGAAAAGGTTGATTTCAGTAGTACATGCAGCGGTAGTTGCATGCTGTATGTTCTAAGACCTGTAATGCAGGCTACTTGTGCAGCCTTGAGGTGGAGCATTGCCGTTTCACTTACCTTTTTTGTGCCTAGCCAAGCTTTCAACCTTTGTTCTGAATAGGTTTATTTCAGTAGTACATGCAGCGGTAGTTGCATGCTGCATGTTCAAAGACCTGTGGTGCAGGCCACTTGTGCGGCCTTGATGTGGGACATTACCGTTTCACTTACCTTACAAGCACCGCAGCCGCCAGAAGTGACGTCGGTCACCTTGTTCTTCTGGAACCTTTGTTTGTGTTCCAGTTGTCTGGGGACTGAATTCTCGGACGGGCTTTGTTTTTCCTCCTTTTTGCAAGTTTATATTTGCTGAGCCTCTTTTCTGGCATTGGTCTGTATATTTTTAGCTTAATTCTGTGTACAAGAAATTAAGGTTTGCAAAATTTGCAGGGGGGAGGGTTTTTTGTGTGCACTACTTGCTCATTCCTCCTCCCCTCCTATAGAAGCCTTCATCTCAATGCAGGAGATGGCTTGTCTCTTAGTGATGAAGGCCTCAGTACTCCACTTGGATTACTGTTCTTGCTGCTGCAGCTCTGGGCAGCATGGTGGCTCAGTGGTTAGCACTGCAACCTTGCAGTACTAGAGTCCTGGGCTCAAATCCTGCAAAGTCTCTTTTTTGCCACCCGAATTTTGTACAGTCCATTCAACCAGGGATGTATCAACCTCTTGGGCTGAGAACTGGGCCTTACCGCTGGATCAGATCTGTGCAGCTGCTTCTTGGTCGTCTCACCTAACCTTTGTAAAACAGTATCGACTAGATGTTCGGAGTTCTGTGGCGACTGCCTTTGGACAGTCAGTCCTAGGTGTTGTAGAGCAGAGAAACACTCCCTAAGGGAATTACTTGCTATATCCCCATATTGTGCTGCTGTAGGACGTAAGGGAATCATTGATTATGATGTTAATCTGTTTTCCCTTAGTCCTAACAGCTGCACATTCTTCTCGCCCTAAACTTAGAAATTTTTTACTTTATAACTTACACAAGAGGGAAAGGTCTCCTTGCCCTCTTATAGGGTAGCGTAGTCATGCACATTTTATGTTAATTAAAAGTTCCGCCTGTCCTACTAGCACACAGGGGCAGGAATACCCCATATTGTGCTGCTGTCAGGACTAAGGGAAAACAGATTAACATAATAATCAACGATTTTAATAGCACAAAGTCCTGCTAAAATAGTTTGCAAGGCTGAGTGAGCTGCAACCAAAAAACGCTGCCGAAAAGACCTTTCTTCCCCTATTATACCTATACAGAAAACACCAGTGTTTCCTTTCGGATAATTTACATGCTGCAATTATCGAAAGCATTTTTGAAAAAAAACGCAGCTTTTCTGCTGCAGATTTTTTACTGCAATGTGTAGATGGGATTAGTCAGAATCCCATCTACTTTGCAGGTGATGTAAAATGCAGCGTTTTTTGCCACAGCGTTTCTTCCGCGACCAAAACGCTGCATTTTCACAAAGTAGGGCCCTGCCCTATGGCTGAAGCCCCATGTTGTGGAAACGCATCTTTTTTTGTTTCAGATTTTGCTGCAGTTTTTTAAACCAAAGTCAAGAATGGCTACAAAAGGAATGAGAAATACATAGGAAGTACTTATACTAACAAAAAAAAGCTGTGTTTCTGCAACGTGGGGCTTCAGCCTAAAATAGTTGTCCCTCTTTGTTATGGTAATTTCTAGGTAGCTGGCACATAGTGTTGTGGCATTGGCAATTTTTTTTTTATTTTACTTTAATTTTTATTTTTTATATGGATTTGAATTTTATTTTCTTTATTTTATTTGACATTGTGCCATAATAGAATTTTGGGGGAAATGTTAACATTACATTTTTTTGGGGGGGGGGGTTTGATTTTCCCTGTAACTGGAAATAATACATATAGCTCCAGTTACAAGAAGATTGCAGCCTCCTAACCTGAACTGCAGAGCTTCTACAGTTCCTGGCCCCTGACTAATCACATGTCCACCAGGCTGAAGGGTTGCTGTATCTTGACGGTTCTCATAACTGTGTACACAACCCTCATTGAGTGTTGTGTACACAGTGATTGGGAAGACTGGAATGGTAATAAACCATTCCTGCTTTCTCTATGGAAGGTCCAAGTGTAGTTGAAAGAGGACCAAGGGCTGGGCCCACAGATTTAGCAGGTACATGATGCCACACAGACACACACACCGTTTTAATTCCCAGAACAATGTTTACTGAGTAAAGCAATGAAGAGAGATCTGGGAAAATATGCATCAAGGTATAAACAGAGAGAAAAATACAAAATGCTATGGAACAGATTATTGCAGCAAACCAATACTATACCCTTTACTTCCCACAATTACTTAAACAGGTAATGGATTCAAGTCCTTTAAGAACGCGGTTTTCCTGGATCGGTCCCTCGTCAGGGTGCACCCTAAGTATTGCGCAATACTATTTGTAATCCAATGGTTAAATTGTAATCCACAGGCAAATGCTGTCTTCCCCTTCAAGTACAGTTATAGACCTTGCTCCAGCTCCCTGTAGTGCAACACTTAAAAGATAGGCCAGTCTTTTCAATGATAAGGTGTCAGTGTAAAAGTCCCTTATATAACTACCACCACGTGGTCTATGTAGATGCGGCCAAGCCGTACTCACAAGTCCTTGAGGACTTTACTTTGTGTAATCACTTTATCTTCTGTGCTTCAGGGGTCTCTTGACTCCGTCCTCAGCCAACACCACGGTCACTGTGTCCTAGAACTCAGTCCTCCGCCAGCACCAAGACTTCACCTGCAGTCAGCTCAGATCAGGCCTCCATCCAGCACAAAGCTCTCTCCAGCACAGTACACCTCAGGTTTTTAGTTCCAGATCCTTCTCCACACCACCCCTCCCTTCCTGTTTCCTGCTGGGTGATTATTCAGTTCCCTATCTCCTGTGGGAGGCATCAAAACTGCAATCCTAGCGCACTGCCATACTTGTAGAAGTCCAACATGTTACAGTAATTATAATCAGACTTTGAACCCTAGAACAATATTTACATTAATTACATTAATACTTATGGGCAGTTTCATACTTTGCTGCCACCTACTGACCAAAGTTAGTTACTGCAGATGTATTGCTTCACAACCTTACATAGTGACAGCTGGCTTCCCAGTTCTACAGCTGCACGATTTTGCATCAAAAGTGAAACTGCAGTACCCAAAGGAAACCACGCACCAGGCACTACTTGTAGATGTTGTCCTTAGTCGGATTGGACTCCAGAGATGCAAGGCAACAGTGCTAACCACTGAGCCACTGTACTGTCCCTGAGCCACTGTGCTGCTTGATTCCCACCTCCAAAAGTAGAACTGCTTCATGGCCTCTATGAAAAACAAAGGAAGGTAAAAGGAGAGCATTTACTAATACATATGCATAAGAAAAGACAAATAACATAGAGACCCAATTAATAATGCTCTCTCCAAACCTGAATTTATGGAGAACTGACAGTAGATAAGAGCACCCCACAGAATCAAAGGCCTAGATTGCTTGGAACCAAGGCCCAATCCTGCTGTTCTCAACACCCATCCCGTGGGACAATTTGGACTCCATGAGTGTTTTTGGTGACGAACATGCCTAGAATGAATCCTTATTGATCAGGAGGAATAATGTCACCAATGAGCTGTGGTAGTCTATTGACTAACAACTTAGTCAATATTTGATAGGCTATGTTAAGTAAGGAGATGAGCTGATATGACCCTTACTCCATCGAGTCCTTTCCAAGTTTCAAAATTACCACAATGAGTGGCGTCTCTCATAGAATTAAGCAAAGTGGCTTGGCTAAATGATGTCTCATACAGCAATTGAGGTGTGAATACAGTACTGCGCAAAGGTTTTAGGCAGGTGTGGTAAAAATGCTGAAAAGTAATAATGCTTTCAAAAACAGCAGTGTTAATAGTTTATTTTTGTCAATTAGCAAAATACAAAATAAAATGAACATAAAAGAAATCTAAATCAATATCTGGTGTCCACCTTTTGCCTTCAAAACACCATAAATTCTTCAAGGTACACTTCACACAGTTTTTGAAGGAACTCAAAATATTGTTCCAAACATCTTGGAGAACTAACCACAGTTCTTCTGTGAATTTAGGCTTGTAATGCGAGACATACTTGAGATCTGGGTAGAAATGGGTGAACGTCTGAATATTTGTATTGTTTTGGGTTTTAGTGGTTTGGTCGAAAAAGTAATTTCAGGTTAGTCAGGAACAAGAGCTTAAAGAGGTTGTCCAGGCATTTTTTTTATGCCTGGACAAGTGGGGAGGTGAAAAAAAATACAAAAAAATCATACTCACCTGTCCCCGATGCTCCAATGTCCTCCCGGCGCATTCCGGTCCTTCTGCTTCGGTGTCTTCTCAAAGAGAAACTGTTCACTGGCTGTGACGTCACAGATCCATTCCACTGAAGCCGCTAATTGGCCTCAGCAGTCACGTGACTGCTGAGGCCAATCAGCAGCCTCAGCAGGCCTCAGGTAGATATCCGAGATGTCACAGGTAGTGACATCGCATGCCCTTAGCTAAGGCCGCTGATTGGCCTCAGTGGTCACGTGTGGATGGGACTACCGCCACATGTCAGCATGGGACCGGGAAGACCGGACCGCGCAGGGAGGCACCGGAGCACCGTGGACAGGTAAATATGAATTTTTTTTCATTTTTTTCACTGCCCCAGCCTATTTAAAAATTAAACGGGTTGCCCATTTTTGCCTGGACAACCCCTTTAAGGTGGCTCAAAACATAATGTATGACATTGTCAGGGCTCCTGGGACTCTATCTAGCCCTATTTCTAGCTCTCTAAGGGAAACACAGACAAAGTTATTTCAAAGTGAATGTGACATGTATGTTTATGGGAAAACAAATGGTAAGCATTGGATACAAACTACTAGTTTAACTATATACAGCACTGCCATTTCCGGTTTCCGTTCGGGAAGTCCGCTTGGGGACCTCTGAACCGAAACCTGTACGCATATGTGATGATTCCACTTAAATATGGCTATAACTCAAAGAAGTATTTTGATCTCTGGGTATCGTATCTCCCTCTTACTTCCATTTACTCAAACTGTGCGTAGCTCTAATCCTAGGTGTATGTTGTCAGTAGTGGCAACAATGTAACAATAGGGCTTTGTATTCATCCCAGAATGGCTCCATTGAATTCCTACATAGCCCTGGGTGATCAAATACACATGTGTTGTTTGGCCTGGGCTGTTGATCAGACATGGTTGATAACATATAGACGGCATTGTGTCCTTCCACTTGGTCCCATCTCCTTACAAAGAATCTTGACTTGAGTGCGTTAGTCAATCAGACTTGCCGTCGCCGGTGACCTCATTCTGGGTGGTGTAATCAAGGGTATAAAAGATTAGGTAAGAGGTCAGTGAGGGAGAATACTATAATGAGACTACTGAGGATATACTGTGATGAGCATGCAGGCTGGAATGCTGTGATGCTGCTGCTAGGAGCCTCCACTGGTTATCCCCACATGCCATGTGTGAGGGTTGGATTATAGAGCCACATCAAGGATATGTGTGGTAAAGTAATTATTTCACTTTTATTCCGTTTTTATTTTATGCGCTGTATATTGTAACTAGTAACTGTTAATGCTTGTATACATCTGCATATCTGTTCTGAACTGCATGTGTTAGATGTTAATACCGACCCATTTAGGGGTTACTAAATATACAAAATTTAGAAAGCTTGTCTTGTATTTATCTTGTGGACCCAGCACTCACTGGCGGTGAGTGTGATTTTTAGTAAAGAAGTCTCAGGTGTGGGCCAACGCGGTGTTGGCGCACTGAGGATCTTTCACAGCATAGAAAAGCAGTTTACCTAAGGAAACCTGCGGACTCCATAGACTATAATGGGGTCCGTGTGTCTGCTCAGCTTCCGCACGAAACATGCTGAGAGAAAAGTACCGCAAGCAGCACTTTCCTCTCCACATTTTTCCGCATGTTACATGCGGAAACCGAGCGGAAACCACACAGAACCCATAATTGTCTATGGGGTCCGCAGGTTTCCTTAGGTAACCGCTTTTCTATGCATATAGGTTTCCGTTCGGGGAGACCCAAAGCGGACTCCCCAAACGGAAACCGAACGCACTATGTGAACCGGCCCTTAGCCAGTTTTGGGGGAAACGTGCTTGTCAGTGTTTTGTTTTTTATACACTCAGTTATATTGCAAAAATATATAAAAATTAGCCCGTTTTGGGCACTTGCAAGTGCAACAGGCTTGTTATTTTGAAGAAAAATGTGTGACAGTGTGCCTGGTTGAAAAGTGATGAAGACATACTGTGAAATTGCAGAATGTGATGGACCAGGCCGTAGCACATGTGTGGCTGAGTGGTGGCAGTGGTGGTAGCTGTGGCAATAAAAGTGGCAGTATATTGTAGAATGGAATACTGTGATGGACCAGACTGAAAGAGATGATGTCCAGCTGTTTAGAAGTAGCAGGCAGCATTAGCAGTACAGTAAATGAGATATGAGACAGAGGCATATCTATTCAGTGGCATCAGCCAGAATCGTGTAAAATTCCTCATGGATCCATGCCTGATTGATTTTGATGAAAGTAATTTTTTCCACATTTGTGGTGGACAGTTTAATCTGCCTAGGTGTTACAACCCCACTGACAGCACTGAACTCCCTCTTAGTCATTATGCCTGAGGCTGGACAAGATAAATCTCCCATAACAAACTGAACCAGCTCCTTCCACTGCTCTAACCTATTGGCCCAGAATTCCATGGAGTTACAGTTATCTGCCGGAATATAAAAGCACTCTATGTACAACTGTACCTGCTTGTGCAGCTGGTGACCATCAGTTACCTGCTGTGGGTTTGGTAGGTGCTACAAAGTAAAAATGGGGGGGGGGGGGGGGGGGGGGGGGGGGGGGGGCTCCCGCCCCCCCTCCCGGGGGGGCCCCCCCCCGGGGAGGCGGGCCCCCCCAAATAAACGCCCTCCTCAAGGTTGAGCACATGCAATTAGTTGGCAAAACGCAATAGAATCCACTAAGTGGTACAGCAGCAACTGATCCATCAGCAACTTAGCCAGGTTAGGTTACAGAACTATTGGATGACTGGGAGCATAATTGCTGTTTCCTGGACATACATTCCCTTATGGATGACTGACATTGGGGAGGGGGAGAAACAGTTGCTGCTGCTGATGATAACGACAACCAGTTAATTGAGGATGCGGCCTGCATACAAGGAAGATCACGGAGAGATAGAGTAGGATGATCTTGCTCACTTCGCTTTCAATGCCACTGCCAATTCTAATTTGCCAAATAAACTGTTGATGCCTTTTCATGTGAGTATGTGAGAGATGTACTTCCTACATTTGTTCCTGCACAGCCACGACTAATTTTGTGCTTGAAGATCTTGCACATTGTCATGGATTTGTCGTTTGGCAATGTACACAAATATTCCTGCAGGAAAATCACCACATATAGATGCTGCTGCCAATACCAGCAGCACTGGAAAAATGTGTCTGCCACTGCCACCACCTCCTGAGGCTTTTTGGATGGTTGGGTTGCTATCACTACTGCCAGTACCCTCTTCCTCTGATGTCACCTTGTCCCTCTGACCTGGCTGCTAGGTCCTATCTGTAAAAGAATTGTAATCGGCAATGTCAACATTTTGTCCGCTTTTTTTTCATTCATCATGGCCATGGAATTCTTGAACATCCTCATAATTTCCAGATTTCCTCCTAGTGCTGCTACTAGTACAACTACCAGTATCATGCTTCCTGTCACTACTACCTCTGCAACCAACAGTCATGTCTTCTTCTTCCACCTCTTCCTCCTCTATTTGCAAAAAATGCTGACTGTTCTCATCCAAGTCATCAAAAAGAGGAGGAAGACTCAGACTAGGAAAAATATTTTTCTCAGCACGTGTCACATCACTAATGGGGAACGGGAACTGTGTCAGTGAAAAAGATCGAGACACGGTTGACAGTCCAAAAAGGCCTTGCAGTGTTACAATATTAGAAGAGGAAGAGAAGGAACATCCTGATTCAAGATCGCACCACTCTTGGTTATAATATCCTCCTTTAACTGAGATGAGCAAGCTAAATACTGAAAAGTACAACAATCACAAATAACAACAATCATGTGGCTACTGGCAGTGCCACCAAAACCAGAAGTAGTGTTCCTTTTGCACTTTAGTCAGCTTTTGGTATTTGGTATTTGTATTGCCAAAAAATAACCCTTAAGAAAATGAAATTTTGCACTATAGACTCTGCAACACATTGCATGTGCCAGCTTGTTTTGTTTTTCTGCCATAAAGTCATAAATATATATATATATAGCAATAAATAAGGTAGTCGAGGACAACATGCAAACATTACATAAAAAGAGGTGCTGGAGCCTGTATATTAATCATCCTACAATGACATCAGACAAAAGACCAAAATAGGGGTATAAAACAATGCTGCCAAAAGATAGTCAAGCTGAACATGTGCACATATATGCGGCAAGAAAACCCCCACATAAGGAATACATAATATCATAGGAGAAATAAAGGAGGAAAACATACAGACCACAGACCTACATCCCCCTGACAAAGCAGTGGGCGAAACACTTGTGATTTAAATAAAGTGTGAAATTTTATTATTATATTGTGTTCTGTGTGATTGTTAGTATTTCAGTGGCATTGTTGCACACAGAACCTATAGTTCTTAATGATATTAGATGTATGTCTGGGGTAATTGTCTTGTTGCAGAATACATTTGAAGCCAATAAGATGCCTCACTGATGGTACAAACTGCCTTCTATTACTATTTTTATTTAGCATGTTTATATAGCAACATATTCTGCCATGCTTTATAGATATTGTCATCATGATTTGTCATGATTAGGGCTCACAATCTAAATTTCCTATGAGTATATCATTGGAGTATTTGGAAATCGAAGAAAAACAAAAAAAGGAAAAAAGGGCATCTGGGATTCTCCAGAGGTCATGACACCCCATATCTTCCACGATAGAGGTCAACTTGGAGGGACTAGATGTGACACTGGGGTCTTCATTAAAGGGGTTGTCAAGGAATTTTTGCAATCCCAGAGGAGGCTGGAGAGGGTGAAACATAACAAAAAAAAAAAAAGTCATACTCACCTGTTCTCAGCCCTTTGGTGTCTGCTGCCACTGTCCAGTTCGGCATGTGACATGTAGCCGCCAGAATTTCTGTGCCGTGACAGCTGAGGCCAATCAATGGCATCAGCAGCCATGGGAAAGGAACCAATGACTTACATATGACCGGTTACTGTCCTGTGGCTGCTATAACCATGGCTATAACCATATTTTATTTACAATAGAACACATATCAGAAGGAGAAAGCTAGACAGTTTTCCATTTCATTTCAAATAATAAATAATAAATGTCTGGGAAGAGAGGAGACCAATTGCTAGTAGAGATTGGGAAGAGGAATGTTGTCATATACTTGTCTGATGTAGGTTTGTAGCTGTTCAACAGTCTTCTGGGTCTTCTTTTTTGTTTCATATTTTAAGTAAAATATGGTTATATGAGTTCTCAAACTCATTGCATTGTTGTTTTCTTTACATTTTACACAGCACTCCATCTTTTTTGGAATTGTGGTTTTATATACTGAGCAAGGATGTGGGACCCTCATAGCACCAAAACAGAATATCATAAATTGCATATAAATAATGTGTAAGGCTGCTTATCACAGGCGTATGGCAGAATAGTGTATTATATATATGAATAACGTAGATGTGCATGCATATGCAACAACAGGTCTATGGTTGCCTAGCTGAAGAGTTGGGGACCTAGTCAGCATCTTAATGATTGTTGGTTCCTCATCCGTGTCTGCCAGTTTGCTGAAGAAAAGGGAGCAATCCCCATCTATAATCCTTAATCTTACTGAGTAGACTATCCTATATGGAATTTGCAGGTCGCATACTTGTTTTGACCTGATTTTGGTATAGGAAGCTCAATGGCATTGTAATTCTGGTAAAAAAAAAATCTTGACAGACTCTCTTTGAGGCTTTTATATTCACTTTGTTCTTTTCTTGGCCATTAAAAACTGATGAATTGACCCATTTTAAATGGCTACTGTACATCTGTTTTGCATATTTTCTGTTTCTATTTGCCTGTTTCGATGACCAAGAGTCATCCACTTTACATCTGTTTTTAATGGACTGCTAAAAAAATAATTAATTTTATTGTTTTGGGTTTTTTTTTTTACCCAAACCACTGATCGGTTTAGATAGATAAAACATGTCCATTTTTTCTATCCATCAAAAAACAGACATGAATACATTTATTCCTTCTTAGTAATTCTCCACCCTCTTAGCAATTCTTGCACACGTAGGTATGGCTTATCTCAAATCTACCCCAGTTGTAAGTTATAATAAATTTGGGGGATCGGTATACCATGGGGTACAGAGGCTGAGTTTTTCCATAGTGCACCAAAAATGTTGCTAGTTGAGACACATTTTTAGCCACTTTCTAGGTGCAACAGCTTTAGTAAATATGAACCAATGTTCTTAAAATGGCCATGTGATGGAGATATAAAAAAAAAAATTTCACTTGTGAATAAAGACCAAGTGTAATTTTTTTCTTGTGTCAATTCTTGCTTCTAATTGGTCTTGCATTTTCATACAATTACATAGAAAGTTTACTGACAGTTTTTATGTAATTTAAAGTGCTTTTCAGATGAATACAAGAATTTAAACATACATAGCAATTTATGCATGTACCTATTGTACTACATTTAGGAGTTAAAATCTGATTATATTTCTTTGTATAGCAAAGAAGATGAAGATTCTGATGTGTTTCAGGAAGAAACTTCTGCAGCAACAGGTACATTATTAAAAATTTCATATCGTTCATATAACTTGCTGTAATATGTTCTGTGTCCTTTTAACTTATACAATTCTTTTTAATTATCTTTCTGTTCTAGAGAAATATATTCCCAGAATAATTTGTTCACATGATGATTTTTCTGAAGAAAACAATGATGAAGAAACAGAAGATAAAAGTAAAGAAAAGAACAATGAGGACGAAAGTGAAGTGCAATTGTTTGTAAGTCTTTTTTGGGCTGATATTGAATCTGTCAATGTTCTTGTTTTAATTCTAACAAATTGGGGTAATTTAGTCTTCTTTCATATACATGTAGTTTTGAAAAGATAAAGATAGTATGCTTTTTACGGCATTCCATTCTTTGTTGGAAAGGTATTCCATTGTCATTTAATTTTGTACACTTGGATTCTTTTTACATTTTTACAAAGCATTGGCTTTATTGTGTGGGCTATAATATGCACTTTTAAATATATTCTTCCTATTTATCATGTTTAATAGGAAATGGATCTATTGTTCACTTTATATTTTTATTCACACTGGGGATAATTGTGTTTCAGCTCATATTTTTGTTAAGTTCTTTGTTAATTACCGTTTATTTTTATTCTATTTTGCTGTTTTTCAGTACCAATGACTGAAATGTTAAAGGGAAACTAACATAAAATTAGGTTATTTCCTATTATTGTAATGTATGCCTACAAAAGACCTTTATTATGTGTTTCAGAAAGAGTGCTTGTAAAGGTTGATTATAGTACGAATACATGTCCTCCTACACTCACCTTTACACAGCAGAGAATCCACAGCAGCCTGTGCTCTGGTCATGAATGGTTGCTCTGTTCTACATTTAGGATGTATTGTATTTTCAGAAAATTCAAATGCTAGTTAAGAAGCACCACAGAAATAATGATTTTCAACTCTTTAAAAAAGTGATAAAATGGCATAAAATTAATAAAAAACAATCCAGATGACAGGTAGATAAATAGATGTACTATATACCATTAAGTACTGTAAAATGATAAAATACATAATATTAAACAAGAAACTATAGAAACAGTACACATTTTAGTCAGCAATATTTTCTAAACTGTAACATACTGTAATATTAGACTGTGTGTATAACACTGTGAAGCTTTACCACTACATACAGCATAGTATTCTAATATTAAACAAGGTAATAAGAAATGCAGAAATGCAAATCCTCTATACAATATGATAGATTGTTGAGTAAACAAAATAAATTACTATTTAAATATTTTAAATATTTAAATATATTTTTCTTACAGAACAGTTTTTCATGCATATCAGACAACAGAGGTTGGAATACTTTAATATACATCCTTATATCAGCAAAAATGACTTTGTAATAATAGTAAACTGTTTTGTTGGCAAATTTAGGCCAATCTTTTTTTCTACTGCCCAGGCTGTGTATAAGTCTGCAGACCTAACACTTTTACGAGTAATGGGATGATATGATTATTCCATTGCTTGCCAGTACAGAAAGTGAATCAGTTAAAATTTGCTATCAGGTGCATTTCACATATTATATAGTCATATTTGCTACATATAAACAATAAAGGCTGAAATATGGAACCTGATATCGACCATCAATATTTTATTTCTGTCTAGATTTACTTTCTGTACTTAAACTTGTAACTTGCAAGCATAAAATTAATAATAATAACACAATCTCAGTTTAATATATTTTGATCAAAAAAATAATAAATTATTTCATTTTAAAAGTTATCGTTTTAAACACATACTTAAAAAAATCTAATTCTTAATCATTAATTTGTTTCATGTTTCATGAGAAAATACTTTAAGTCATTATCAAAAAGATTTATGGTACTCTTCTCTCTATTGCTCTTTAGGTATAAATTACAACAAAAATAATTACTTATTATTTATCTTTTTATATTATTAGTTTTTCGAAAATAAAAACAATTTCATTTATTCAAAAATATAATTCTTTATTTTTCATATATTTTATTCAATGTCCTACCTTAACAGACTGGCCTCAGTAATACCTAGTTTTAAATTAAATCTAAATATTGTCAGGGTAATTACAAAATAAATTACTGCATATGTAGCTTGATAGATATACCGTGATTGAATTAATATTCAGTAATATACACTGTAACATATTTTTTGGTAATTTTTATGATTGTATGTCCATGTCTATAGATAATAGAAGGAAAGCGGCTTCCTGCATTATATAAATTTGTTATGCTACAACTATGGCTAAATAGAAAATATGGCACCTGGTTAGAAGATGTATATCACCAAAGATTCTGTGCCTAATGAATCTGGTCATTGTACATCCACTGGCTTATCTGCTGTGTTTTTGTTTTCTTTCCTTAGTACATATGAAATACAAAACAGATCACCAAAATTTGTCACTATCACTATTATCCATATTAAAATAAATACATTCCTGATTCTGTTTCAAAGTCTTAAAATAAATTTAGTCACAAACGCTTTTGCCACCTATAAGTAATTATTACTGGCAATGAAATCTGATTTATACATTTACCTAAGGATATATTTATACAATGTAAAACTTGCAACAGAAGCTACACAATGATTGAACCCCAGCAACTGAATGTACATCCATGCACCTGTATTAATGTGTAGATTTGCCATGGCGCAATAATGGTGCTGTCCTCTGTTGCATCATTTCACATGTGAATATACCATTAATATAATGTGTTAGTCTTACTGTGTTTATTAAATTGCCACATTTGCTTAAGTATTCAATAAGAAACATAAACAATTCAATTTAGATTCACTTTAAATTGTATTTAACTGTGTTATAATCAGGTGTGTTATAATCAATTTTATCTCTTTTTTACCTATTTTAAAAAATGTAGATTTAACACAAAAGCTAATCACGTACACTATGTCACATTACTTTGCCAAAGGAAGTTATCAGTACATTTTCTGTAGCATAAATGGTTCAGATAAGGTAATAAAGCAAATTTTGACCATCTCATTTGATTTTCTAGAGGTATATTCTTTAGATATTTGTAATTTAGATTTGTACTTCCAACACTTTAATGACTTAAACAATGAAGCAGTATAAGACCTTGAAATACAGCCATCTAGAATGGTTGAAACCCACAGGCATTAGCTCACTAGACAGCTGAGCAGTTGACAAGTAGCATGAACCTTATGTTAGAAAAAGAAGAAATTGTAAGATTTGCATATAATTACCGAGATCATGCAAATGTCAGTTATGAATATAAAAAAACACAGGCATTTCACTGTTAAATCCTGACAGTTGGCATCACTGAAAAGCTCAAATGCATTTGAGTACTAGTTGGCAGAAGGTCATTAAAACAGAATTTGCAGATACATTAACACTCTCACTTTTCTTTGAGTGATAGTTTGCTATTTATAGTTGGCTGAGAGTTTCCAGAAAACATACTAGCACGATAAGTTGTAGTGGGCTTCCACATAAAAATTGCATGGAGAAGTATGGGGACATTGAGCCTTTTTTAATTGATTTGAAAGAAGCTATCAATATACAGTACGTATGCATAAAGTTGAGATCGAAATGATGGTTCTGACATTTGAGGGAAAAAAGACCGAAATGATTGGAGGTTTTCCATTGGAATGACAAAATTAACTACCTCCATACAGAATAACCAACAATAGCTAATGAAAAAAGGAGAGAGAAAAAAAATGCAGTTTGCAAAACTTCCTAAAATTAAGGCAACGCATTGGCAAAAGCAGGAGTGTGGAATCATCTGTGATATTCATGAATACCTTTAAAGTATTCAGTATAATAAAACACCAATACAAACACAGTAGAGTAAATGTGTGTTATTTTGTTAATATTAGATGATTGTCCAAATACCAATATCACTAACAAATGAAAACCATACAGAGAGAGAACTAATGCAACAAAATAAATGAGTTCAATATTGATAATATTACCATTAAAATTTAAAGGTTTTACTTATTTAACAAACACAGATTCTAAGTGTATTATTATATTTAAAGCATTACAGTTATCCCTATTGTGTGCTCTTAAGAAAAGGTCATTCTCTATTAAATTACAGTAGATGAACATATAGTGCATACTAAACCAATGAGTTATTTCTTATTTCAGTAGCATTATAGCAGCTGTGTTATATTACATAGTCTAATATCTACATTAGAAGTGAGGGTAAAGATTAGCTCAACATGGATTCAGTTAATTTTGTTGTAAATAATTTAATACAGTTATTAATTAAATTAATTTATCTATAGTGTGCCATATTGGTAAATTCATTTTAATACAAGTACCTAGTTTCTATGAAAGTCTATCCTGCATAGCAACACACCAGTGGCATAGTAAAGTGAGCATCTAAACAACCCTATAGACAGTACATTTAAATGATTGTTTCATTTATCTAATAGAATAATGTTCATCCAAGTCTTTATAATGTTTACAGTATACATGCTTGCGACACACACATACACAAATGTGTCAAAGTTTAGCTTGCACTTCAACAACACTGTGGCATTGCGTGTAAACTTCACTCTTTCAAGGGCTACTTTTGCTGAACAGAAAGTTATCACACAGAAAATCAAGTAAAACATTGCTACTTGTTCATATAGTACTATGCAAAAGTCTTAGACAGGTTTGCAAAAAAAATACTGCATAGTAAGAATACTTTCAAAAATAGTGTTAAAAGTTTATTTTGATCAAATAAAAAACCTAAGTGAAAAACAAAAGATCAATCTAAATCAAATCAATATTTGCTGTGACCACCCTCTGCAGGAGGAGTCCTAGTGATCATTTGGCTTACTCAGATCCCTGATCTCAATATTATCAAGTTTGTATGGTATTACATTAAGAGACAGAAGTATTTTGATTTTAGCAAGCCTACAGCCACATAAGATATGGGGTTAGTTCTCCAAGATGTGTGGAACAACCTCCTTGATAAGTTCCTTCAAAAACTGTGTGCACGTGTACCTAGAAGAACTGATGCTGTTTTGAAGGCAAAGGTTGGTCACACCAAATATTGATTTGACTATTAACACTTCTATTTATAAATTAATTCTTAGTTTGCAGTAGTAGTATGCAATTTTTCCATACCTATCTAAAACTTTTGCACAGTACTGTATATATATAAGCTTGCTTCTACATCAGAATTAACCTTAGTAACCAAGCAAATTTCTTATTCTTGATGCTCCAGAATTCAGTCTGATTCACTGTAAACCTCAAATGTGCTGATTCATTTTTACCACATATAATAATAATACAAATACTGTATACAAAATAATATATTATTACACCGAATATGCATTACTGTCCTGTACTGTAAAGTATTTCTTACTATTTTTAATAAAATATGATTTGTTACTTTTGTGTTATTATACAATTAACGATTATGGTAACTAAACTCAAGACCATTTTTCTTAGCCCTACTATAGTAACTGAACACCTAGACCACCTAGAACATTTCAGGATTTGGGTTAATTTATCTTTTTGATGATTCATCTTAGTTGGTTCTAAGCAAGCATTTTAGTAACAGTTCTCTGCCAATTTATTATGATTACCATATTTTTTTATTATTATTATGTAGTTTGAGACAGATCTCTATACAGGACCAATTGCAAACACAAATGTAATTTTACAATGCATAAAAAATAGAGATCAAAATGTATGGCTCATTTAGTGTATAGTATTCCGTCTGTATAAATCACTAGCTAGGATTACAATTTTGTCTTACAAAAAAAAACGCATGCGATTCTGCAGCCAAAATTAACAAGTTTTGATTTTTAAAATCATTCACGTTTTACAGCTTTTCTGCAGCTTTTTTTTCCCACAATGTGTAGATAAGATTAAATGAACTCTCATTCACTTGGCTGGTACCATAAAACATAGTGTTTTATCTTCTGCGTTTCTGCGTTTTGTGGCCTTAGCCTTAAAGTAAGAAGGCCACTTCAGTTTCTGTTGCAGTTTTTTGAGCCAAAGTCAATGAATGCAACAGGAAGTAGAAATGTAAGTTTTTCTTCTATATTTCCAATTCGTTTCTGAATCCTCTTCTAGGTTTGGCTTAAAAAAACTGAATGGAAACCTGTCACAAAATCTGTGGCATTTTTCCAAAAAATCCCATGTGTGAAATCACCCTTAAGGTGTGCTATTAAATCTCACATTTTCTGTATGTTCTGTATGTATTTTACAATAATCAACAATTTATAGCTTACCAACATGCCCCAGCATGTCATAAAAATCTATAACCCTGAATGTTATCACAGGTGGAGAGCCAAATATTACACATATGTAGCTCACTGACACTAATATTATCCTGCAGTGTGATATCTTGTCAAAGAATACGACAAAAGCCACTAAAAAGGTCAAGTTAACATTCTGTGCCACAGTGTTGTTAACACATTAAAAGTGTCACCTTAAGTGTTAAACTTTGTTACATCTCTATGTTTGCTTGTAACAATAATAATATCTTATTTTGGCCTACAATATTTGTAGTAACCTTCATAGATTCAATCAGGCACATACATGCACTGTAAATAGCAAAGAAGGGGGATGTTACTGGTTGCCTGGGACACAGAGGGAGGAAAGGGGAGAAGTCATACTCTAAAACGCAGATTTTCTGTGACTGGAAGAATTTGGTCCTATTAGAGGTGAACCGGTTAATAAGAAGTATCTTCTTATTGTGCCAAATGGACAGAGAGAGTGTGGAGCAGAAAGTGAGACTACTAGAAAAAGTTATTGTATGTAAAGGTTCAAGAACAAGCAAGTTGTTTTTTTTTAACTGAAAGTATGTATTGTATTTCTTTTGTATTTGAATTTTCTGGTTTACCCAACAGTGTAGGTTTAATATACAAACAAAACATAAGTACAAGTTCATGTATGAGTCACTGGGAATATGCTTTTAATAAAAGAAGATATTAAAAAGTAGGAATTCTTAAAATAATGCTTTGTAAAATAAGTATTCTTAGTACATGCATGAAGGTTTAGATTAACACATATTTTAATACTGCTGTAGTCTATATTGAATTAAGCAAAGTGCATTCAATTCCCTCAGCTATCAAGCCCAGGCAAATGCAGCCCTTGCTCCTATGAGCTGCAAAACTTCTCCTACACGCACCATGGGCAACATTCAGAGTGCCTGGGATATAATGACAGGTATGATTCTAGGTAATTTGTTCCTTATGGGAATTGACTTATAAACATTAACTTGCTTGTTATGCATAGGTCACTGAAGAACAGTGAATGCGAAGATATGTATAGCACCCTCACAAAACTGTTGCATCCTGAAAAATGAAATGTGTCTAACTGCTTGATTGTTACCCTATTTTGGAAAGTACAGAAGCATGGTTTTCCCACTTTAGAAATTTACATTACTCCATATACAAAGTCTCAAACATGATTGTGTTTGTTTCTTTAAAACAATATTTAGAGAAAAAATAACATTTAATGAACCGTATATACTTTTAATTGTTTTGTTTGTTTGATTGTTTATTTTTTAAATTCCAGCTAAGTCAGCGGCTCATGAATGCCAGAATCACTTCTTCTGAAGAAAAACACAGTATTGGATATATTGAAAAAGTTTCACCAAATGATCAAGAGGAGAATGAAAGAATTAAATACCTGAAGAATACTTATTCTGGCATATCAGACTATAATTTACAGCAGCCAGAAGAATGTGACGATAGTGGGGAATATCTACCTATTACGGAGGTCACCCCATCTAAGGAAACAAAGGACTTTGTAGCTTTGTTAAGCAGAGATGATAATTCTGGACATTACACAGCACTCACAAGTACACAGGGATGTTTGGAAGGAGGCGAAGAAACAGATTTATATTTACATGACTCAGAGTTAAATGAACAGGAAAAAATCTCACCTGTGATTTCAGATGAAATGTCACATGGGGAATCATTTCAATGGTCATCAACCGAAAAGAAGCATGAGGACTCCATAAACGAAAGCTGTCTCAACATTTCAGAAACTCCATGTATTGTACCGACTAACACCATGCAGTTAACAGAGATAGCAGATGTTTTGGATGATAATGCCAATCCAAATTATAGCCACAGTAGTACTTTGCCATACTTTTCAACACACAACACAAAGAGAATAAAAGATGAGCAAAGTGAAAAAAGTAAAAGTGAAACAATTGAGAATGACACACTACTGCCAGCAACAAAAGAACATACAGAAGAAGAACACCCCATGTTATTTTCACAGCAGGAAGAATTCCAGAATCTTTCATATAAATGTAAATCTTCGTGTAGCAGTGTCCTTGAAAAGGAAAATATAGAACCAAATGAAAAGGATTGTAGCTTTACATCTTCAGGTGATGCTTATCTGGTTAGAGAGGGACAAGTGAGGGACACAGGAGAAGATAAAGCAACTCAAAGTACAAATCTTACTCCTTCTGTGTGCAAAGATACAAAATGTATGGATGATAACACCGACCTATCAGATGGCAAACAATATATTACTACTGGGAAGGAAAAAGAACTCTCAGATTCTGACATTATACCTGCTTCATTGTCCAAACAATATTATGTCACAGACCAGGATAGACACTGTTTTCAGGAACATATGAAAATACAGGTTACTGATGATAAAGATGTGGTATTAGGGACAGATGATCACATAGGTAGAGCTGTACATGTAGTTAATGATTCAGGAAAGGAATCATCAGTACTTGACTGCTCACCATCAAGAGCCCATACTGCAGCTGAAAATGTGACCCAGAGCACATTTCATGAATGGAATGCAATGCTGGGAAGTCTTCCAAGTGAACAGACACAGGGATACAAGGTCGTCATTGCTAAGATAACAGAAGAAAAAGGTCAAAGTCAAAATAGTGCTCAAGACACACAGGGTAGCAAAGGCTCCTATATAGACATTGGTAGAAGTAAAAATATAAAAGCACAACAAGAAATTGATGAGGAGTCAGAAGAAAAAGTTACATATGAGTCAGGGAAGAACATCAAGCTCACCTGTAAAAACATTATATCTGATGAGAAAGGGAGGGTTGAAATTTTAGCTGAGGAGACTATGTTAAAAACAGATAATATTTCATGCTTATCTACAGACAGGAACTATGGGGGTGCTGCATATATTTCTAGAGGACAATATGAATCAGAACAATATGACAGCAGGTCTGATCACTTAGTTGGAGAAAGCGTTGAAGAAAATGATACTCCAGTTACAGAGTCCAGTCATGATTTAATATCACTAGGGCAGGAACAACATCTCAGCTCTGTGGATGATGTTGAAACTAAAAGGGAGACTCTAGATTTTACTGATGTTTCACAACTGATTATAACAGAGGATGAAAGCATAGGTAATGTACTAGCTAATACTGAGGAAGGATATGTGGGCCCATCTATTCTCATCACCAGTGAACCTGATGATGAAGGTGTTGCTCCATGCCTGGACGCAGAACAGAGCAGGCTAGAGGATTTACAACATTATCACCATGATCACCCAACCTGTCCTGACCAGCAGATTCAGACTGGTACAATGGCCACAGAGCCCATAAATATGGGTCATGTCAGATCTAAAGTCTTATGTTTTATAATGTTTGTGGTGTTTGCTGGCCTCATGTATCATTTTGATTTTGTGGTATGTTTTGCCCTCTACCTTTTCTCATTATACTGGCTATACTGGGAGGGCGGCAGAAATAAAAATACTGTTAGAAAGGAGTAACAATGTTGCTCCAGAATTGAGTTAACAAATAAACATCAAGTTAAGTGATAAGTGGACCTTAGTGGAAGTACATACTTATTATCATCAGTTTTCTTAATTGATTGTTATTTGAGATAGGACCACATGAGAGAGACCTGGAGTTGTTAAGTACTTACATCTACAAAAATCTGGAATATTTGTTATTGAATATTTTTAATTTTCTTTATACGTAAAGTGGATCTCAGTCTGGTCTGCAAGCTAAACTACTACTGACATATACTCATAGTACTGTGCAAAAGTTTTAAGCTAGCATAAGAAAAATGCTGCAAAGTAAGAATGCTTTAAAAAAAACAGAAGTGTTTATAGTTTATGTTTCTCAATTAACAAATTTAAGTTAATGAACAAAATCAAAATCAAAATCAAATCAATATTTTCTGTGACTACCCTTTGGTGGAGGAGTCCTGAAAGAGATGATATGTGCCCCACAGAGCCCTGATCTCAACATCATCAAGGCTGTCTGGGATTACATGAAGAGACATAGCTACATCCACAGAACATCTGTGATTAGTTTTCCAGGATGTTTGGAACAACTTCCTTGTTGAGTTCCTTCTTTTGTACTACAAACATTAATGCTTTTTTGAAGGCAAAGGGTGATCACAAATTTTGATTTAATTTAGATCTATCTTTTGTTGATTCATGTTGCATTGTGTTAATTGACAAAAATAAACAATTAACACTTCTATTTTTGAATGCATTTTTAATTTGCAGCATTTTTTTCACACCTAAAACATTTGTACAATACTTTATTTCTAACAAGTAGTCCATAGAATAGATGTTGGTCAAAGAAACTAGTAAGATTAAAACTAAAATGTTAACACTTTGTGTACTAAACAAATAGCAGAGGTTATGAATTTCTGTAGTTCTTAACAAAAATAAAAGTGGAGCAGCCAGAATGCCATGGTCCTGGGCCTGATGACCATGTTTTACTTCAACCAAATCCCAAGTTCAAAATAGAATTCCATGCTATTTAGTTCTGTGAGCCCTACCTTCACTTTTCTTTTTAACTAGTTTTCTTAAGTAAGATCCATTGTGTGATCCTAATGTAATAGAATATCAAATTTTATACAGGAACAAGTTGAGAGTACATGGAGAACATGGCTGAGAAAACACTTTTCAGCAGATGAAAAAAACTTTTGTATTGAATGTCTTGCTATCTAATTGATGTTACTGGTATATTCTCCTCTGTGAGAGAATAATTTATATCAAAGTACAGTTTCTACCTTTATTATAGACTACAGCAAGGTTTGGCAGCCTTTTTTTATGGTGTGCTGATTACAAAAAAAAATCAAAAATCAAAGACAAAGTAGTCAGTGTACCATGCAGTAATTGTAAGAATATCAACCTCTACATGATAGTCAAAAAACACACAATCCATATCAGCAACCAATTAAATAGTTGATTAAACTTATATTTCAGTGGAATCTTTCTCTGGTGTTAGGATCGTCTTTAATATGGACTCAGACATTTACACAGCCCAATCATTATGTTAAATAAATTGATACAAACCTTTCCAGCCATGTTGAAATGAATGAATGTCCATTTTAGAGTGTTCTGCTGCCATATTACACTTTTACAGACGCTTCAAGGTATAAAAACAATTGCTGCCCTCAGACTAGCTCATGTCCAGGCACAATATCACACCTCATGCTTCCGCCCCTTAGTACCTCCTGTCCAGGAGCAACACAGCTGAGAGAGCTCTTTGCCAGGTAGATATGCTTGAAGTCCCGACCTTAGGTACCAGAGGTTGCTGACCCATGACTACAGGGCTAAATATTTTCTTTAAGTCAAAGGGGCTGTCTGATTTACCAACATCTAAAATTACAACATTGGTTAGTTACTACTGTATGAAGCAAAGGTCTCCAGTCTTTTGTAGGGCATGAGTCCCTTTTACATAGAACAGATGGTTGTTGAGCCACAGTGAGTATTAAAAGAAAAAAAAAGTCTATGAACTATATGACCGAATGATATGGCTTTTAACAATGTTATTTGCCAGTAACATGATTTTAAGCCTGTTATCAAACTTTGATAATGCTATACCCTCTTTGGAGCCAATAATGGACAATAATATATGTAGCTGCCATCCTGGAAGCCATATATAGTATAGAAGTCCAAAGAGAAACATATGGCTCCAGATGCACACATTAAATGGGTTTTTTATTGCTGTACTTCGAGAATGGAGGAGGAAGCAGACCGTTATATTCTCTGTATAGTGGTCAGAGTAGGTTACTGCAGATCAACTCTTATTCACTTGAATGTGAGCTAAGCTGCAGTGACTTGATTCAGCCACTACACTGAGAATAGAGTTGTCTGCTTCTTGCTTCATTGTCCATTCAGTGTATCAGCTGCTGATGGGAGTGCTGGGTGTTGCACCCCCACAGATGTGATATTAATGACCTATCCTAGAGGTCATCAATATTTTTAGCCTAGAATATCCCTTTATAGAAAACTGCATTGAAGTTTAAATTTTTCTTCCTAATGTTGCCTAAACACTCCCCTTTATCCATCATATTTACAGAAGTAATTCAATTGATAACAGGAAAGTTAACCATTTTTCAGCTATGTATTCATCAAACTACCTCTCCCATGCTTACCAGTTGCTGCATTATTATTCTAAATATAGCTAAATAGTTACCTTGCCTATGTCTGTCTTTTTATTCATAAGCTTAACTGAACATGGGCATTACCATGACAATGAAAACATAAACAATGAAGTCAAACTAGCAGAATTACAAAACTAAGAAAAAGTAATGAAGTTCTAGAAATCACTATATGTTGGTAAATTAAATGTTTACCTTTGGCCTACATATCATCTAAGGACAATTTTCAAACTAGAGAACCCTTGTAAAGGGAACATGTCACAAAATTTTCGTCCATTAGACCACCGCCGTGTTGTAAGCAGGCCTCTTTCAAAAATATCTGTTTTAGCACTATGCATAAAAAGAACTTTTAATACAGCATATTCGCTATACAAATTACTCAAGAATTGTCATGGTGGTAGTTTTGATCTCCTAATATTTCATGCAGTCCATATTGATTTCTCACTGGTCGGAATACTTCATTAGAAGTCAGCTCTGGCAGTAACCGATACAGTTGCAAATGAAGCAGAGGCCAGTATATCTTGCTTTACTACGTATGTGCTGAATGCCACTGGCATCGCGTGTGGGTGATCAATAAAAATAGGGCTGCATGATTGCTTAAGAGACTGGGACCAACAATATGGCTCTTATTGGGTAATTTACATACAGAATGTGCTAAATGGTAAGGTTTTTTTGTGTATGTAGTGCAAAAATGGACACTTATAACCAAGGCATGTTTACTGAATAAAAAAGGCAGTGGTTTAATAGCTGAAAATCTATTGATAGGTTTCCTGTGATCTATAATATTATTTAAATGATCATTCAGTATGCTTATCCAATAATTTCAGCAGGACCATTTAATGTGGATGTGATCCATACAAAAAAATGTCAAGGGAAAAGAAAGATTTTGCTGGAACTATTCCGATGCCAGAGGAGTCCCCATTAAAAACACATGCACATTGGCTGAGCCAAGTGTGTATAGGTATGGGGGAGTCAGAAGGATTAGCAGTCAGTTCAATGAGTGTATGGGTACCCTGGGAAAAGTAAGTGCAACTTAAATGTAGGTGCAGATGATATTCAACAAACAACAGATTATATTCAGCTTTATATAACAAGAATGGGAATTTGCATGACAAGTCAAAAGTAAACAAACACAATTTTACAGATTTTTTAACATTTAGATGATTATTTAGGTGCTACTAGTCAATGTAACACTCATGTACTGCATTTCTCTTCCATATTGTTTCAATAAGTAGTTTTGTTTTAACAAAAACTGTTTGGAAAGATATTTCTGTCTACACCACATTTCAATAAAAAATCAGGTAGAAATTCTACAGTGTGAGTTTCATGCTTACAACTAAACTGACCAATGAGAAATTATTTTTAAGTGAAGTGGATGTTAATTGGTGGATATATAGATAGATAGATATTTTTATTTATAGTTTTTTATTCTTTAAATTTATACATTTACAAATTTACACCAACAAAGAGTATAAGAATGGATTTCCTATTCTTTTCAACTATTTGAATAGTTATATAATATAATGATATATAATATAGTCTCATATTATATGACACCGATTTGGGTATGCAGGGGTAGTATGGCTTTTTTATGTGCCTTTTATTTTATAATTTTCTTTTACTTATTTTTAAATATGGTATATTTTTTTCTTATCTTGATATGCCCCCCTTAAGGCCATACCTGTCCCAATAATTTACAATAAATTGGATTTAATTATCGGGACCAGCTGCTGTATTTACATGAATCGGTGTTTGGTCATTGTCAGGTTAAAGTGTAGATTTACAGTACCAGCAAAGTGAATGAGATTTTGTTTAATCTCATCCATACATTGGGGGAGAAAAAACTGCGGAAAAGCTGCATTTTCAAATGTAAATTTTAGCTGTGGAATGGCATTTCATATAGTTTTAATAGGGAAAGAAAAAAAAACTTTTTGCTGTATTTTGCTACATGGGACCTTTGCCTTATTGTTATAAAAGATGAATCTCCACAGATGTAAAGCAATAGAGGGTGCAGAAGCTACACTCAGACTTTAGATTAACATCATATCATTACATGTAATAGAGATGGGCGAAGCTCTCAAGATTTGTTTCATGATTGGATTCAGCGGCTCGGGTTCACGGTTTGTTTCCAAATTAATAATTTCAGTACGAACCACACTTTAAATTGGCTTAAAACATAGTGTAGAATACGCGTATGGCTCCTAGGAACCTATCTATCTAATTTCTAGATCTCTAAGGCAAACATCCGAAGTTAGGTCAAAGTGAAAAGTGACCCTCCAGACCCCAGAGTATAATAGGTGAATAGGTGAAGACCCAGGGGAGGTGATCAAATATAAAAAAAAAAAATTCAGACTCATCTTCTGTTACCTCTAAGGGCCTCCTCGCAGTGTGCTTTGCTCTCTTGGTGATATCATCGCTCGGGGTCACAGCTGAGGCCTGTGATTGGGCCACCAGTGGTCACATGACATCATAATGTCATTATGCTCAGTGTGCCCAGGTCACCGCTGAGGCCCAATCACAAGCCTCAGCACTGAGCCCGGACTGATGATGTCACCGAAGAGCATCGGATGTCACCAGGAAAGTGCCGGAAGCCACAAGGATGCCCAAGAGAGGTAACAGAAGGGGAGGTTTTTTTTATTGTTTTCACTTCCCCTGGGTCTCCAACTATTATACACTGGGGACTGAAGAGACCCCATAGTATACTGCGAAGGCCATTTTAGTTCCTCTGAGTCGAATCTTTATTTATGTAGTTTCCTAAAAAAACGAGCAATTTGATATTTTCTGGTCAAACCTGGCTCAATACGAACCAATTTGCCAATTTCTATTTGTTAATACATATTGCTTAGAGCTTTACGTGTTGCGCTTGCCTCAGGCATAGACGCAAGTAATTTAGTTTCAAAGGTATTTATTAAATGACAGATGAAAAATACAGGTAAGCAAAACAATATGCCAATGATCAAATCTGTAATAAACATAGTATAGTACAGCCGTCCAAGAAAGTCCATAGTCCAAGTTTTCAATCACTGCCTTCAGATGTGCTCAAAGACGTACTGTACATAGCGCTTAATATAAACACGTACAGAGTAAATGTGGAAAAACATGGAACAATGGCCAAGGGCTCAATAGCCACGATAAATAAGGCAGGAGATAACGGGGAGCCTGGACAGGATATTCTCAGGTAAGGCTATCAAAGG